>OZ038485.1:131562173-131664673 GCA_964036315.1 Acanthosepion esculentum
ATCTATCTTAGTCTATTCATATCTATCTATCTCTCTATCTATCTAAGTCTATCTATCTAGCTAGCTAGCTATCTTAGTCTATTCATATCTATCTATCTATCCTATTCATATCTATTTATCTATCTATAAAATCATATCTATCTATCTATCTATCTATCTATCTATCTATCTATCTATCTTAGGCTATTCATATCTATCTATCTATCTATCTATCTATCTATCTATCTATCTATCTCAGTCTGTTCATATCTATCTATCTATCTATCTATCTATCTATCTATCTATATTCTGTGTTTATTTATCCCTCAATTTCCTACTAGTTGGTATTCTGTACTGTTGGAAAATGAAATGAAATCATCAAATGAAATAATAATAATAATTAATAATAAAAAAAGAAAAAGAAAGAAATTTTCTCATGACCTTAACTGTAAATGAATCGTGTATATGATTACCTCCCTTAGTTACGCCTAAAGTCGTTAGGTGGCGTTGTTGAACCCTATAAAAAGGCAAACAATTCCTGCCTTAATCTTTTTCTCCAATTTCCTGCAAGATGTGAACCATGTGGTAATTACGTTCCCAATCGGGAATATTAGTTTCCTCATTACACTGACGACTGGTCACGCTTTCCACTTCCCGACGCATGGTGTTCGCACGGTTCTTCCAAAAGCCTCAACCTATGTCATGCTTTCTCTTTGATTGTTAAACCTCAGCGCAAGGCTGACTTGAGCGCAACAATAGTAACGATGCTTATATCGACTTACTCTAACTTATAGACCAATAAAATTCATACGGAAACCTTATAACCATGTTTAAATAGCCCAGTGATAATGTCAGTAGAATCTTTCCATTGGTTGATCCAACTGTGCGCAAAGCTGACTTGAACTTAACTATTTTAACCATTGTTATCCTAACTCTCTTCTCAACCAAAAAGAAAAACGGATATGCTCAACAGATTTTGAGATTTTTAACTACAGTCACCACTATGAGCATAAGTACCCGGAGTAAATTCAAGATTTTGTATGCTTCTGTCTCCTTGTTTTTACAGAATGAACACACACCTTCACCTAAAATATACACAAACACGCAACCTTCTAATAGCGTTACAAAAAATACAGCCTGAGGGCTGTGAGTCAACTCAGTATGACCCACGCGGTAATTTGATGTAATGGTCGTTTACAGAAAATGGGTCTTTGGTAACCGTAGGTGCCTTAAGAAAATGAAAGGTGCTTTCCAGTAGCTATAAAAAATATTAAGAAACAGGAAAATCTCATTAGAAACAAAAAAAAGTGTACTGAATCTTTATATAATATCACTTCTTCCATATGGCAGGGAATGCTGAACATTCTCATCTCAGTTGTAGAAGAGACTTGAAGCAAAAGGAATGAGGTTCTATAGAAGGATGCAGAGAATATCTTGGAACGAACATTTGAGAAACGATGAAGTTCTAGAGATAATGGAGAAAGGACACTTCTACTTAACATCAGACAGAGACGGTTGAAAATTCTAGGTTACATAATGAGGAATAATGGGAAAAGAAGGCTTGGAAAAGTAGATTCTGGTTATTAGAATGAATTCAGTGATCGATCAGTTTTCTGGAATCGTGACTTTATTAGAGAAATATTTATCTAATTAATTACTTGAACTCTCTGGAAAAAAATGAACGAATTTTCGCGTTCTCACCTTCTCCTTATATATCTGTTTCTATCTCACTCACATTGAAAATCTTATTCAGTAGTTTCATCCAGACTAGAATCGAATCAAATTTATGATTGCAATACTGTAGCTATGTGAAGAAACCTTTTCTAAACTCCTGCATAAGTGAACGAAATCGGTTGCTAGGATACGCAGAGAGCTGGCATCTCCTCTGTTGGAAGAAAGCGTCTGTTGAGCAGGTTGAGAAAATCCGACATAATATTTCGATGTAAGACGTCAGGGGACACAAAAATGAAAATGTAGTCAGCTTTACCGAAGTGTCTCTGTTGCTATGCAATCATAAATCTTTTGCCCGTATTAAATGTTGGAATGACACATGTGCCAGTGGATAAAGGCGTTGGTTAAACCCGGTGACTAGACACAAAGAGTTGTGAGTTCAATACCAGGATACAACAGTGGTGAACCAAAAGTAAACCAAAGGTACAGTTGAGTTAAAGGAAATAACTGAGACATCCGGGAGAGCCATGGCATGTGGACCTAGAACAATCTACCCCGGTGAACCAAATAAAGGGCTCGATTATGAAGGCTTGAACGTACAAAAGTCGAAATGCTGTGAATATGGCAATGAAGATGAGGATAATAGTCCGGATAATTTAAATAAATGTTGGAATATCTATAAAAAAATATATGGAGTAAAACGGGTTAAAACCAGGAATGTATCCAAAACTAAATCTAAACCTTTCTTGCCCTAAAGTGAACGGGGACACCTTATCCATTACCAGAACAAAATTAACACACTTTGTTTTTTATTAAGACAAGTTTCCCTGGGGATGTAGTAGTATATTCTTGCAATTTTATCACTCAGTAATTTACTGATAAATAAAACTTGTAGCTCGTGTTTAATTTTCTGCAAGCAATGTTTCCTTTTTTATTATTTAAATTGTCGAGGTCCGTTCGTAAACAGTGCTTATGTTTATTTATTATCAACCAACCGATGCTAATCTCTTGTTGGTTGCCTTACAATGAATGGACAGATTGTAAGGATTAAATTCCCTACATAGAGAAATGATCGTCGACAGTCTCACGTTCATTATTCCAGCCAATAAAATGGTGATGCTGCAACTTCCATGCAGCGTGAAGGTTGGGGTTGGGGTAGAGGTTGTAAAAACGTCGCAAAAAGACTCCACACGATATGTTGCTGAAAGTTCATTCCTCAAGTATGAGTAAATTGATAATCAACAGAGTTTGTTTCTTTTGAAAGCCTTCTTGGTCGAGCCAAGAATATTTAAAGCATATCCTCGGAAACAGAAAAACAGAATGAGTATCTATGAAAGCGAGTGACAAACAGACACAAAAATAAAGAGATAGATAGATAGATAGATAGATAGATAGATAGATAGATAGATAGATAGATAGATAGATAGATAGATATGAAAAGGCTGGGATAGATAGATAGATATGAAAAGAAAGAGATAGATAGATAGATAGATAGATATTAAAAGGCTGAGATAGATAGATAGATAGATAGATAGATAGATAGATAGATAGACAGATAGATAGATATGAAAAGAGAGAGAGAGATGAAAAGAGATAGATAGATAGATAGATAGATATGAAAAGGCTGAGATAGATAGATAGATAGATATGAAAAGGCTGAGATAGATAGATAGATAGATAGATAGATAGATAGATAGATATGAAAAGGCTGAGATAGATAGATATGAAAAGACAGAGATAGATAGATAGATAGATAGATAGATAGATAGATATGAAGAGACTGAGATAGATCGATTGATAGATAGATAGATATGAACAGACTGAGATAGCTAGCTAGATAGCTAGATAGCTAGCTAGCTAGATAGCAAGATAGCTAGCTAGATAGCTAGATTGATAGATAGATATGACCCCTAAGAATATTCCGTAATATTAACTTGTAACATTAAAAATACTTTCCTTGAAAAATTTTATTAACAGAAGATGGATAATAAATTCCAGGAATATGTTAAAACGTGTATTGATTATTTAAATAAATGATTCCCTATTACTAAAATACGAAAATAAATTTTATAACTTCAATAAATATTGTTGACTAACGAAAAATATATTTTGATTCACAGGTGCGGAGTCTTTTGTCTAAAGCACTTCCCAACCTTATAAGAACGTTTTGAAACATTTAGAGATGAGCGGTTACTTTGGGAGTCATGAAAATATTTGATTGCGTCATTTATATTTTACGGATTATCATCCTTTTATAGGTTATTTTATCGTTCTACATTTTAAGTCAGGCACAGGGACAGAATAAATGAGCACCCGATGAGAGGCACCTTCTTTACCTAAAATGTAGGCTGATTGATTTTCTTTATGATCTTTCTCTAGAAGGCGATATTTGTAGATAATAACTAAGCTTATATGAGGATGGCACAAGGCTAATCTTAACGAGGACCCAGAGAGGATCAAACACTCTACGCTATTAAATGCAGGGCAAAGATCATTTTTCTTACTAGCATTCTCCGGAAGGAGATATTTGTAGCTAATAATAAACTGGATCTAAGTCTGGCACAATAAATGGGCACCAAGCCAGGATCATCTTCTCTCCCCATACAAATCTTCAATACACTCTTGCTAACCTACCTTCGCCGTCAGCGAGGTTTTACAGATAAAACTGAGTTTATTAAGTCAGTTTAGGTGAGCTGGGACCGATATGTATGGTTATTTACCATCATTCTACAGATATCAGGTAAATTTTAAAGATTCTAAAAAGGGTCACAATAAAAATTGAACGCAATGATGAACAATTTCTCCACTCTAACAAATGATCCGCGAAATGCGTTGACAAGGATCGTTCTCAGGAAGTTGATACTTGCAAGTAATAAATGAGTTTATTTAAGCCAGGTATAATGTCGCAATAAATGAAATCCAGTAAGGATCACGCCCGTGATTCTCGCAAATAATCTGCAAAAATCTAGAAAGTCGTATTTTTACATAATGAAAAAAAAATTCCTTCAGGCATATAATCATAATAAATGTGTTCCAATCCTGAATCCAGTTCTATCTCCACGCAAGAGATCGCATAGACTATCTCAGTAACCTGCCTCTTTATCAAGGCTAATTTAAAGATAAACTGATATCGTATAGCGAAAAAATAGGAACCAATAAAGCACCAATTCTCTACCAGATAAAACGATCTGTAAGATTCCCTTGAAGATCCGTATTTTTCACAAGATTCCTTTCTAGATATTAATTATGCTTACTTTAAGCAGACACCTTGTCGGAATAAAATAGAACGCAGTTGTGACAAAATTTAAACGATCTTGACATAGCACCTTGATTTCAATCACTTTTCCACCGCCAAATCTACAAATATTTTCATAATAATTGTTCTTACGAGCTTTCCTCCTTGGTGCCTCGACTTCTTGAATTCAAGCGTACTACTCGATTGGCAATTAGGTCTCACTGTTTTACTACTGAACTAGCTAGATTCAACCGTTTGCCTTATTCTAATAGTTTCTTTCCTCGGACTTCTCACCTGTGGAAATCTGTTTCGGTTCATTGCTTCCAGTCCACAAACAATCTTCACATACTTAAATGCAACGTTTCTGTATTCATAAAATCCTGTTGTTTTATTGTTCTTTCTGCACATTCAGGTCTCGTCACTCTATTTCGCTCCCGATTGCGTCTTACTGATATTATTGCCTTGATTCAGGGGAAATGATTTAAAAAAAAATTATTCCCGAAAATAACTTGGCAAGGTTCGTACTCCGAAAGGTCATTTCTGTTGGTAATAACTAGGATTGTTCACATCAGATATAGCGCCATGGTCAGTATATAACGAGTGAGGATAGAACTCCTGAGTCTCTCTAATTAGCTGCAAAACTATATTAATGTCAGTTCTTCTCTGGGTGGAGATATTTGCAGATAAGTAAAATCAACTGATTCTGGCACATGGTCAAAATAAGTAAATCTCTTACAAAATAAGCAAATTCTTTCATCTTCTAGTCCAGGGTATGACAATAAAATACATCCGGAAAGAATTCCTCTAATCTGGAAATTCCTGGTTTTTAGGAGAGTGGAAACATCTCTTAATTGCTGTTGTTTTCAGCTCCACATTGACTCGGGGTGGTAACACATGTTAGGGTCCCAGCTAAGGGCATATAGGGAAAAAACCCAAGCATAAATTAAATCACTACGAAAGTATAGAAATATATTTTCATAGTAAAAAATCCCAGCAATATACAACCTTGTGCAAATTAATTGAAGCAAAACGAATAATTCCATTATTATTTACTTTTTTTTGTATTTTTCCAGTGAAACATGACCCAGTACACATGTTGGTAGTTCGTATGCCCATTCAAAGATGCCGTTTCCTGTAGATTTTCACAGATTTTCGATTGGATTTAAATCAGGAGATTTTCAGGACCAGTCTATTGTAATTTGATTTGCTCACCGGTAAGACTTGCCAGTGTGTTCGTGCAACGTTACTATTTTCATACACTTCCTTGGAGTAACGTCCATCGCTGACAATGGCCGTATGACAACTAATCGACAGTCGAGACAATAGTATCTGGACATGATAAAAATCTGATGCAATCTCGGATGACGCAATATTTTTCAAAGCCAAGCGAAATGTATCATACACCCCGAAAATAGATTCATATTACTGCACACTACTGCAAATTATCTAATCTGAGGAAAAAATTAGAAGTCAGTTACAGTGGGTCTTAAACTGACATTATCCCGAAAGAAAGGAAATCAACAATACCTATTTATAGCCAAATGACCAGCAGTACATATTATATGTTTTTGGACGTGTCCAAATGCATTCAAAATATATTTAATTGAAGTCATAAAATTTTGTTCGAAATATTTAGAATCCGGCATTAAATAACCCATATAAGTGTTGATATGCCGCTAAACAAATTCAGCCAACTAAGCAAGCTTTCATTTACAAAACCGGTCTCCTCGATTTTCTTTCTGACAATCTTTCATCAGATGCTGTCCTTTGGTGATAATTTCTGTTAGAAACAATAAATAAGCTTTACTCTACTACCTAAAGACGGCCTTTATAGAAAAAAACTCATTTAAGACGACTGGCAGAGGGTTTCGGTAAATGAGTATAAAGTTAGCGTCAAGCACTCCAATCTAGCAATTTCTATCTTGCTACACACATTGATACTAGAAAACTGTTTTCATTCTTAATAAATCCACTTGAGTGTGACATCTCAGCAAAATTAAAGAGCAAACAGTTAATATAAACAAAATATAAACCAAACAAGGATTTACGAGGCAAGTATCTCTGTACATCATTCTCCCGTTGGCATATGGCGATAAATTACATCCGACAGCAAAAGCTCTGATCAGGAGATTTGAGGTTTTGAGGAGCATAAAACTACCTCTCAATTGCAGGTGTTCTCAGGTCTACCATGACACGGGGTGGTAGCATTTCTAAAGGTCCCATGTATGGGCAAATAGTGAACCTCCAAACAAAACAAAACCCTATGAAAGTATAAAAATACCAGAATGTAAAACAAAAACATTAGCAAAAATGCCTATTTATAGTAGAATTAGTAACACGTATTTTTGATGATCATTTGTTAGATTGGAGAAATTGTTTATCATTGCGTTCAATTTTTATTGTGACACTTTTTATAATCTTTAAGACATACAATTGCGTTCAAAATTACTTACATTTCAGTACGAAGTAACCCATAGAGGCTGATAATCTGAAAAAATATCAACTACCCAAATTCTTTCTTCGGATAACAGATTTGTCTTATTTATTTTCCTTTAAAGAAAATAAGCAACACTCCATCAGCACTTGCCGTAACTTAACTATGTCTATTTTCCTATCTAACATATAACCAAAGTCTACTGATCTTCCCTTACTTGATATCTTTCGAATGACTCTTTGTTGGTACGTCTTTGGTTCATATCAATCCGTCTGGGTGTCTGCTTTCCCCATAATTCCCACCTTTGGGCGATGATCCGAAGTTGGACTGATCGATACTTTGAAGTTCTTGTCCTCTTAGCGATCTGTTCTTTAGAAATGTCCTCTTGTCTGGTGAAGGCTACACTTACTTAGTGCTTGTTTCTCAACAAGAAATTGCATCAACAAAGGCTCTGCTCCACGCCATCCAGTTTTCAGTTGAGAAAACAAAATGAAAGGTAAAACCAAAGCCAATGGTCAGAAAATCGAATTCTTGACCCCAACCATGCAGAGGGTGTGGCAGTGAATTAAGTTGAATTGATTTAAGAGGAGGAAAGTCAAAGGAATTGAACTAATTTGGTTTATGCAACCAGGGGATTTTTCAAGAGGAACGAAAAGAAGGATCGTTATAAATTATTTATATGTAAGAAAATTGTAATCGATCGGCTGAACGGAAAACTGAAGAAAAGAATGGATGAAAAATGTATGTCTGAATAGAAAGAGAGAACCAAAGCTAAAAAGAAAGTGCCACAATAAAAGAAAAAGAAAGAAACAAAAAAAAGCACAATAAGGGAAGAGAAAGAAGGAAAGAAAGAAAAATAAAGGAAAAGACGGAAAGAAGCAAAGAAAGACAGAAAGAAAATACAATGAAGGAAAAGAAAGAAAGAAACATCCAAAAAATGTACGGTAATGGAAAGCAAGCAAGCAAACAAAGCACAATAGGGGAAAAGAAAGAAAGAAAGAAAGAAAGAAAGAAAGAAAGAAAGAAAGAAAGAAAGAAAGAAAGAAAGAAAAATAAGGGAAAAGACGGAAACAAGCAAGGAAATAAAGGAAGAAATGCAATGAGCGAAAAGAAAGAAAGAAACAACAAAAAATGTACTGCCAGGGAAAACAAAGAAGCAAAAAAAGCACAATAAGGAAAAAGAAAGAAAGAAAAATAAAGGAAAAGACAGAAAAAAGTAAAGAAAGACAGAAAGAAAATACAATGAGCGAAAAGAAAGAAAGAAACATCCAAAAGATGTACGGTAAGGGAAAACAAAAAAATGAATCCCAGCACAATTGAAAGAAAGAAAGAAAGAAAGAAACAAAGAAACAAAGAAAGAAAATAAGGGAATAGACGGAAACTGGCAAAGAAAGAAAGAAAGAAAATGCAATGAGCGAAAAGAAAGAAAGAAACATCCAAAGGATGTACGGTAAGGGAAAACAAACAAGTAATCAAAGCACAGTAAGTGAAAAGAAAGAAATCTAGAAAGAAATGGAAGTTGAAAAAGGGGCTGAGAAGAGCTGGATTCATTCCTTTTCATAGGGCATGGCGCATAATTGAATATATCAGACAGAAACAGAATTGGAAGTCGACTCTCCAATTAACAATTCCGAACCATTATACATTACACCATCCGCACTTCCAAGTTCCAGCACATGGTATTCCCAAACGACCAAAATTAAGTAATATGCTCTAATCCCAACGCAGGAAATTTTTGTAATTTTAAATCTTCAGTCGGTTCCCTTACACAGGGGTTGGACAAAATAATTGGAACAATTGCAAATTCCACTTCTATATTTCAAAAACCTATTATATTAAGATCTTTAACTAGAATTTCGTAATTGGTGGATATATCTATTGTACATATGTTTATTTATATAATTTACTGTCTTTGTCTTATTTATTTTTAGAATTTAGTAAAATTTAAGTTAAATGCGTGACCTCTCCGAGTTCGAAAAAGAGCAAATTGTTGGAGCTCGCATGGCAGGACATTTGGGCCCTGTCAGTAATTTGCAAGTACGGCCCAAATTTCTACGGTTGCTAGAGGTTTTGCCCTGTTTCTCGAATTGCATCACTGTTCTTGATATGGTATCTCTTGAAAGACAGAGTTCAGCAACCGAATTTTTACTAATTTTTGTCCCGTGTTGATACTTTTTAATAATGCTGACCCGATGCAAGGCACAAGAGCTACTCAAGACAGGTATTTATATTAGATATCGCTATTAAACAATCCATCAGCCGCTATACAACCCCCCCCCCAAAAAAAACAACCAAGCAAATAGAAATTGAAGACTGGGTAATAGGGCAGGGTGATGTTTCTGTTTCGTTAGGAAATCAACATTGCACTATGTGGGAAAGTTGGGATTTGATGGGATAATGACTGACATCAAAGAATATATTCATGCATTATTTTATGCATTTTGTTTTAAATATCGTCTAAAAATGTACAAAATTACCTAATTTCCAGATGTTTTTGATGACAAACTTACTTAAAAATGTTAATACTTCAAGAATAAATCCAAATAAGGTTGATATTTTTATCAGATACATTGAATGGAAAATATATTCAAAGAAGAATTCAAATTATGAATACCCAAAAGAAAAATAATCAATTATTTTACTGTATTCGTTAAGTAAAAACTGTGTAAAAAATATAAAAAGTCTACTCAATGAATAAGATTAGTCAGATTATTTGCTAGGTCATTAATAAAATCCAAAAAAATAAAATAAAAGTATTTATAACACCATAATACTACTGGGTACCAATTAAAAGAAAAATGTTTTTACATTTTTATTGTTTACTAAAAATAATACCAAAACTACTGTACCGTATAAGATATTACATCCTAATATATTGTTCAGTATAATTTTCCTTTGAAGTTAATGAGGTCTTATTTGATGCCACACCGATTTAGTAATAATGTATTTGTGCAATTTATTTTATGCATATAAAATTTGTAAAGCTTCGGGAAACTGTTTAAACAATTTTAATTATTATAAACCTTTCACTGATTGCCTGAATGAAATTCCAACGCTACGAATTTGAACTTAAACTTTATCATTTAAACGTTTTTCTCCCCAAAATGGTAATGATTTGAAAAAAAGAGTATTTTGTGTTCTTATTTATCATGTCATCTCCCAACTTTCAAATTCTGCCTAATGCCATGGTTCCAAAATCGACCTGCCCTACTGAGCTACTCCAACATATATAGAAGTAGTATTCTATATTCGGCCTGGTCTGGATGTTTGAAAGATAGAGATTAGGAAGGAGAATCAGGTCCTTACGAGAGCAATACAAAGAACCGATCATTTTTTGAACATTATAATTGTATGTTGAGAGTTTGTCATGTGATAACTGGCATGTACGAATTGCACTAAAGTTGGACAATTGACAGCCTATACAGAATCGCATCTTACCCGAAATTTTGCGTTCCTTGCTTTCAGATAACTGTAAATTCTCGATTAAATTTAAATCAGGAGAGTTCCGGACTAGATTATATTACATTGCTTGTCAACTGATAAAGCTACATTGCTTGCTCACTATTAAAGTTTGCGAGTGTGTTCGTGCAGCGTTACAATTTTCGTACGCTTCCTTGAAGTAACGTCCATCTCAGACAATGGCCGTAGGACAATTAATCGACAGTCGAGACAATAGTATATGGGAGTGATGCAACTCTGACTACTGCAACTCTGATGCAATATAATATGACGCAATATTTTTCACGGTCGAACAAATTTCATCATACACGCCATCATAGATTTATATTACTGCACACATCTGCAAATAACCTAATCCGAGGGGAAAAATAGAAGTCATTTACACCCTGTCACTCCAGTAGATCAAAACCTCGCCGTATATGTTGAAAGAAAGGAAACTAAGGTGGTTGTTTCAATAAATTTGCACAATTGTGAATTTTTATGTCGCAAGATAATCATCATTTCCTAGTTATAGTAAAATGACCAGCAGTATATTTTATCTGTTGTTGAACGTTTACAAATGCTTTCAAAACCTCAGAAATAAACAGGTTTTAAGTAGCAATATTGATGCTAGAAACTCGGATATTTAAAATGATATGTGAAAGTTTATTTTCTTTAAGCGAATAAAATCTCGACTTAAACAAAAAATATCGTATGCTAAGGTTGCTAAAATCTTTGATCAGAAGAAATCTCGCTGTCACGTAAAATTCATGACAGAATTTTATTATCGTTAGTGTTGAAACTTGACTAATGCATGGAATAATAATGCAACAAAATGTATTGAAACAAGAAAGTGTACACAATATTTACATATAGTCTTTTGTATATTCCTGGGAAGACCGTTCCTGGAGAATGTGTTGACTGAGTCGCAGTCGGGCAGAGTTTCTGGTTGAATCTCCTGATTCCTCCCCTCTCTTCCCGGTACCAACCATATTTATATGGTCGGTACTCCACTATGCAAATTAGGTGGATCCTACCACAACAGTTAGTATTTTTTATTGTTAGTAATTTTATTGTGAACTCTTAGAAATACCTCCAATCACAAAACTTTACAGTATTTTTAATTAGAATTTGTTAAATATATTATTAGTTATTGGTGCTAATTTATCTTCTGTCCGTCACATGACCTCTCTTGTTGTTAATATTTGCTGTTTTATTATGTGGTATTGTTATCATAAGATCTACAGAAGAAAACCAATGGTCTATCAGTCATATAGTTTTTTTGTAATATGTTGTTATGAATGAAACCGAAATTACAGTAATGTTAGTTAATAATAAAAAGTCATCAGATAATGGGTGAGCTATTGAAGAAAGGTTTATTCTGTCGGTTTAATTTCCCATTACTGTCATTATTATATCCAAGATATAATAACACTATATTTCAGGAAAGAGCTTAAAGGAAAAATGATAAAAATGCCCTGTTCTCAGAGAGAGAGAGAGAGAGAATTTTATGCCGCTACACAAAATTATATTATAGTTTTTACCAAGTTTCCCACGCGGAGAAACTATAGCACGTGTCTACACATAAAGATAGGGTCTTACTTGTAATATTTCAGAAAGGAAAAGTGTAGTTGTGGGATATCACTCTGTGTTCCTGGAGATTCCAAAGTCGAGCGTGCCGGATTTTTCTGTTACGTTGTTTTAATGTTGATGTCATGTGTGGTGCCAAATCAGTTCAGAAACATATAGGATGCCAGCTAATATATATCAGCGTTTTCAGAACAAGGATTAAGTCGGGATTCGCGAGAACTCAGCCTGTGTGTCTTACCGAGGAGAAGCCTTCGTCGAACTTTATAGACGGGCGCTGCAGAAACAAAAAAGACCCGCATGAAATGATAGAAATTACTTCATTTTTGGTCTTTCAACAACAGCACCAAATAAAACTGATAGCACATGCTACTCGAAGAGAAGATAATGATATAACCATGATGCTGACATTACACAAATACTTGAAGCAAAAAAGTCAGGAAGGAAACCCCAATCAATACTAGAAATATTGTTAACATTATGTTATTGTCCAGGTTCCTTGTACCACGGTGATGGTCCAAGGTAGAACCAATGAAGAATAACTCGAACAAAGGTATGGAATAACACAGCTATATTACAAATAGAAATATATACAAGAAGTAGAAAGTGTTAGTAATAACAATCAGGTTAGGTTAGAGAGAACTATGTTATCTCAACCAGTATCACTATTCCAATGTCTTACAGTAATCGTCTGACGCGACTCTGTCTTTGACTGACTCACACTGACTCTGTGTCTGACTCACAATACTGCTTCCTCTTGAGGCGCAATATTTATGGTGTACGGGATAGTCCATTACTATTATGGTTAAGTTCCCATAACGCATTAGAAACATATTTTCCTGAAATTTATTTTCAAATAAAATATTGTTATGAATTTCAACCGAGAGTGGCACTGGTTTCTCTGGGGATTAATGTCACATGTTTCCTTATAAGGAAACGTTTATATTATCATTACTATTTTGAAGACTGCATAGTCGTGTGGCTGTCGGTAACATGGTAATACAAGACAAAATTATTTATCTAAACCAGCTCTTATTAGAGGTCAAACTGGGAAGGAGGGATCGTTTTGCTGCATAGATAGGTTAATACATTTCACAAAGAGACTTTCTCTTTTAATTTCGATCATAAAAATATTTCGAATCAAAATTAACGACGAAAATTGACTTCACCGGTTTGAAATCATAGCCACACCGACCTATATTGTATGAAACACTTGCGAAGGCCTGTTTCGCCATTGTTCTGAGAACGCATATGCATATAGTTGACATTTGGCACCACGAATCACATCCACATGAAAATCTCGATCTGACGAGACTTTTAAATCGACATAACAGATAAATCCAGCCCGCTCGAATCTGAAATCTTAAATATTGATAGTGTGTCTGTGGATCTTTGTGTATTTACCAAAGAATTAACCTACGAACTGAAGTCATGTTATTAAATAGAAATGTCAAATCTTGACTCACACATGGAACACGTTCAGAAAAGTTTAAAATATCAGCTTTACACAATCAGTTTCTCAAATCAATGATTCAAATAATTTAGAGCGAATGAACCCTGTAGGTCATAGAGAGGACTACCCTTCATGAAATCTCGAAGACAAAATGACACGATATCACAAAGACATTTAGAAAATAAGAGGAGCCGCATCACTTGAAAGTGAAAAGTGAAACGGATAGAACTCTTAACTCGAAGAGAAAATATTGATATAATCAAGATGTTGACCCTCCACATTACTTCAAACAAAAGCTTGGGAAGGAAATACCTATCAAGCCTAGTAAGACGAATAACATTTAGTGAACTTCAGAAAACTATTTTCCGGAATAATTATTTTGAGAGAATATTAATTTCAAACGACATTAACTAAATTTTCTGGTAACGAATGCATAGTATTTTCACATCAGCAAACTACTAAAATTGTAATTACCATTACGTTGATAAAGGTAAATAGTACTATAAATTATTAATAAATAGTAATTCAACAATACTAATACTAAACAGTACTTCAATTTAAATTGAAATATTTTATTCGATAAAATCATAGACAGCAAAGAGCGACTGTAAAATGAGTTTTTAGAAGTATTGCAGATATTCACAGGAGATTATTAAACATAACATACGACACATAGTAAATTAGTAACGCCACATATCTGTATGCACTTTCGAATATACAAGGAGATTGATACAATACCTTCTGGAGATTCGTACAGTACCCAAATTGATAAGAATAATTTATTTAATGGTATTTCATTTAAAAAGATATAGAGGATAAACACTGTCTTTAAAACCGGTGCTTATACTGAACTATTCCCTGATAATATAATATTTCTATCGATTTAAAATAGTCATGAGTGGTCCTAACGTGAAAGCACGAACAATTGTCAGAATTTCTAAAAGAAATATTAACTCATAACTTTGCGAATTTCTAAGCACGACTTTTGTCGTGTATTTGTATCAGTGTCTTTTATCTTGTCAGGAATGCGATGAGAAGACTGAAATGAAAATCGGATCAACAAAAATCTCTTTATAATCTTATTTCCCTAATCTTAATCTCTCAGAATATTTTCACCCTTACTTAAAAAGAAATAATGCTCTCTTCTGCAAATTTAATGATTCAATATTAAATTGAAAATGTAAAATATTGGAAGTAAATAGGCGAAGTAAGTTTCGATAAGAAAAATCATCTAAAATTTCATCCTTTCAATGAAATTTATCAATTCACTAAATCAATTTACCAATTCAAAGTTTTCTTAAATGTCTCAATCCCCTATATATATATATATATATATATATATATATATATATATATATATATATATATATATATATATATATATATATATATGCTATTCAGGCATGTGTGAAAGACTACGAAACTTTTCGGTTTAATAATCTTTTTGTCAATTTTTCTTCCTTTCTCGTAAGTTTTTTTCATATTTAGTCTAAGTTGTTGAAATAAGACCCTAGTCTAACACTCCAAATAATAGACAGCAACACCCTCCTTATGAAAAATGAACCAAATTCAACCAAATTGTCTAAATAGCCAATATATTATCTGTAAAACTAAAATAATATGCAAGCCATTTCAAATCAACACATACAACCATGATGACGGTTGACGCTAACCGAAAGCGGGCGGCCAAACACCATGGACTAGGGCCTTGTTTCAACAACTTAGACCCAAATATTTTAAAAAAAAACATAAGACAAGAAAAATATTTATGAAGAAATATAGTTTTAAGGTGTGCTATGTTTATGGCATAAAGTGCTCAATATCAAAGATAAAGCGTATGTAAATATAAATGTGAACATTGAAGTTAACACCCTGTCGCCTCTGAATGTTGTCTTCAATGTTCACAAATATATATATATATATATATATATATATATATATATATATATATATATATATATATGCGCAGGGTACAATGAGTAAATTGTCGTTATTTATATTTTTAATGTGCTTTCTTTATTTTGATTTTGTCGACTGCACAGGACAGTAGGGTCAGTTGGACACCGTCTCTGAGAAAAAAAAGCACGATGCCCCAATTCACTCTGACAGAAATTTGGAAACAGCATACTGTACTATATGTGTGTAAATCTTTGTATATAATATAATTATATACTTTAATTCCCCATGTATAATAAGTTTTCATCGATAATACGCAGCCCTAAAATTGTGCTGAATGTGTGGGAAAACGCTTCTACTCACGCATAAAATGAACCTCTTTGTTGGTAATCAAACACTAACTCCAATTTCATTACGGCCAGTGTTTCCTACTCTTATTAGCAAAATGGTTTTAAACATAGAATAATATTATTCTAATTTAGTTTTATAATAATTCTTATTTTCTCTTACATTTGTAAGTATTGTTAGGTACATATGCTTGAATTTGACCTCATTATGAGTTCGCTATTGTCGAGTGTTAGTGTCAAATTATCGTCCGTTTGTGGTGAGGAGTCATTTCGCAACTGAAATCGACCTATGAAACAGAAATTTGCCAAAGAATTTTTGTTGCGCTGCATAACATGCACTCCTAATTTTCCATATTATTTTTAGAAAAAAATTCGTACTATACATGGGGAATTACAGTATTTACTGAATATATATAATAATATATTTACTGAAATATTGTGATGAAACAACAAATATAAAAGTTCTTATTCATAAAAAAGTTTGCTAGTTTAAGTAAAGATTTAATTCACAAATTTGAGGTAATAAAAGAGTGTAGACTAGCAAAAATGCATGAGTCTCAGAAAAATACTACCGTCTGAATGCATTTTGAGAATGCTTTCAACCTTTTTTTTAATGTATATCTACGACACCATCATTTAAATTGGATAAAAAGCCCCCTGTTTCATGAATACGGCGTAAATTATAGGGTTTGGTTTTTCTTTCTTAGCAAATATTGTACCAGTATTTTTTTCAATAGTTAATGGGGCCTGGTCATGATGAGTTCTTTGAGATATTTATAAAATACATTAAAAATCAGTCCTTTTTTATTTTGCTGTAAATTAGAAAGTGACTAAAATCCCAGTGAAACTATTGTGGGGTTATCTTCTATTCTTACATAAAATTCAAACATAGGAACCAAATAGAGATTGTGAAACATCGGCTTTTAGATTTATTGCAAATATTCGCAAGAAGCCACTAAATGTTTATAGAAATGTTTTACTTGATGCAAACACGTTAAGTCGATGGATCAGTAGAGTTAATAACAGTCCTAATAAAAAAAGAAAAATAGATCTTAGTGACAGGTCTAAGGTGGCAGTTAAACAGCTACTGTGAATGCGTATAAAACCAATCAGACTAATTTTTCCTAACAGTTGACAGAAAACGGGTTTCGAAATGGAGCACATTTGAAGATGATTGATATTCTTCTGCAACAGAATTGCAAAGGCTAGAGACTCAGATACCCTGGAAAGATCCACCCTACAGTACTGACCCTCAGAATTTAATCTGCTTTGGCATAGATTATCAATGATCACTCACGATCAGCTATTCTCCAGTTATAATGGGGTGAAAAAGGTAAATTTAACATGACTAATAAACCATCTGAAAAAGCTTCTAAGAGCTCGGATACATGTTATCATTTCAATGTGATATATTATGAAGAAATATTGAATGTCATTATGTTCAAAATAGATTTGGATTTTTTCTGTTCATTTTACTATGCTTTGTTTGCAGTTAATATTAAATATGCTGGAATTAAATTAGGTATGATTTTTTATCAATATTTCACCATTAAGTAAAAGTTACGACCTAAATGGAATGTTTAATGATTGAGGATCTCTAAATCTTTTCATTTTGAATTTTAAAAAAGCCTTTGAAATAATTTAACTTTTCGATTTCTAAAGGATATTTGAAGACTAAAAGCATTAATAAGCACAGTAGAAATTAAGCATTAACCAAAAACAAATAGGCACATATATACACATATATATAAACACACACACACACACACACACACACACACACATATATATATATATATATATATATATATATATATATATATATATATATATATATATATATATATATATACATATATATATATATATATATATGCATGTTTCATTAAAAACAACAGACAAGGTGCTACGGTTAAGCTTTTTATTTAATTTTTCTTATGTTCGAAAAAGAGCTTTCTTTTCTGGACAAATAGTGTGTAAAAACTGTCGAAATGTTTTATAGTTCCGAGCGCTTTCGGCTATACCTTTAGCTATTATCAAGGATGAGTCAATTTTTCA
This sequence comes from Acanthosepion esculentum, assembly GCA_964036315.1. Classification (NCBI taxonomy): domain Eukaryota; kingdom Metazoa; phylum Mollusca; class Cephalopoda; order Sepiida; family Sepiidae; genus Acanthosepion; species Acanthosepion esculentum. Next base: position 131,580,272 of record OZ038485.1, read on the forward strand.
GCTTAATTAAGTGTGTGCATTATGTGTATGTTTTAGTGTGTTGTACATTTTTTTTCTTTCCGAATACGGTTAGCACATTGTGGCCTTGTTCGTAAATAATATTGTTAAGAGTTGGCTTTTTCTTTTTTATTATTAAACCTTCCATTATTTTTAATTTTTTTTTACAAGTGGATGAAGTTATATTTGTGTTTTCTAAAAGTATATTTCTAATAGAGTTTGGTAAGTTTTTGTGTGTGTTTAAATGGATTCTAATGGAGCTGTGATCAGATATGTGTAACGTAAGACGTCTGGATAGATATGTAGTTGTGTAACCGATGTAATTATTTATGAGTCCTGTTTGATCAGGAACACAGTTCTTTAAGGGGTATTTGAACTCATAGATAATTTGTAATTTTGACTTAACTGGTGTGTTGTTATTTTTGAGGATAAGGTTAGCTGTCTTATTTTTTTATAATAGATAATTAATTTGATTTTTTTATTCGGGTCAATTGGGGTAGTGTATTTCTTTATAATATATCTAAGTGAAGATTCGTCTTGTTTATAGTTCATGTGCCTTTTGTTGTTGTAATAAATGTTTATGTAATATTTAATATATATATATATATATATATATATATATATATATATATATATATATATATATATATATAAGTTTATTCAAAAAGAATGAACCGAAATTTAATAAGGAAAAGCAACAGAAAACTGAAGCCAAGTCACAAGTATTCTACTTACAATCAACTTTTATTTCCTGTCTCACAAGTCTTAAATATGGCCACCACCTGCAGCATGGGCAATATCAATGCGATAAGAGAATCCCCCCTAGACGCGTATCAGCATATCACACTCCATTGGGTTGATCGCTGTTGTTATTCGATGGTTAAGGGCATCGTTAATGAGTAGCGGTGGAACATAGACGCGATCTTTTACGTATCCCCACAAGGAAATACCAGATAGAATGAGGTTTGGGGATATCGCAGGCCAAATGCAAAGTGCAAGGTTTTGGTAAGTGCCTGAACGAGGCCTGGTCTGTAAGGTTTCAAAAGAAGACGTCTTCCTGACTACTCCCAGATAGTGAACTGAGAGATCGGAAGCTCACGTCTAGCTTGAGTTTTGGAATTCCATGGCCCCCCTCAAACTCAACACGGATTCTCGCCACTTGTTCCTCCGAAACTGTTCGTCGTTCTGGAGTTTTTTCTTGACACAAACCCCCACTTGCTTGAAACTCTTTAAACCATTGTCGTAAGTTCTTAGATCAGGGCCGATTAATTATCACAACTTTTCGGCCGCTGTACGCTCCGGTCTTCTTCAGGTGTTTGGAATGTCGAACTGAACTCTTTATATCCATTATTTTATTATATATCATGGTACATGCAATATTGATTTAATTCCTTGATTTCTTTTAATTTTAATATTGTCATGTATTAAGGCCCATTGTGTGTCGCGTACCCAAGCGAGGGAAATAAAGGGTTCAGTTCGACATTCCGACCATCTGAAGAAAGCCGGAGCGTACAACGGCCGAAACGTTGTGATAAATATGGCAACAACGATGAGGACAAAAAGTCCGAATAATGTTAATAGTATATATCCATTTGTTCGAGCACACATACATACGCAACTGTAATCCTATTCCGGTGTTGTGACAGTATGGAGCGAAGTTCCTTCAACAAGGGGTCGACTTGTGTGTTGTTGGCTCTCTTCAGACCCCCCCCCCTGTATGTGTCGCCAAATGGAATAACCATTCTTCATACGCACATACACCCATGTATACGTGCACATATATTTCTATCTGTCTGGGCCATATTGCTTCAGTGGGTTCAATATGTGAATATGGCGGTGATGTTGGTTTTATTTTTAACGCTGACTATTTGTGTATTGTAGATTATATTGATATTGATAATAATCGATATTCTAATTGGTAATAATAATAATAATGTGTTAACGGTAAATGTTCATGGCTAAAGAAAGTATAATGGTAAAAATCACTGTTTAGTAATTCCTTCTGTTGAGTGTGGGTGATTATTGCCACATTTTCGTGTAGACAAAGTAGGCATCTCTTTGATATGTTATTGTAGCCAGGTGAAGTCTTCATGGTTTCACAGCTTATTTTTGGTGTGATGTTTCTGTCTTTTAGTTGCCATATGTATGCCGATAGTCTGGTGCTGTTGGAATATATTCTACTGGAAAATAAGAGGTCGTGGGTGAATTTTCTATGCTTCAATGTTCCTTCTGTTGTACCAGTGTAGTATATTGTAGTTTTGTTTGCGTTTACTTTGACTTTATATACTATGTTCGTTTGCAGGCATTTTCTTTGCAGTGGACATGTGGTTTCATTCCTACAGCTGCATTGAGGTTCTTTAATTCCTCTATTGCAAGTTATTACTTACTTGTTGTGGCTTTTTATTATTTGTGTTATATTTTTAGTGCAGCAGTAGCAAACATTTTCACTGTTTTTATTAAATGTTTTTGCTAAGATTTTTTTTCGGGTGGGGGTAATTGTTTTTTTTTCTATCATGTTTAGGAATGTCCCGATATTAAATACAGAAAATATAATATTAATAACCAGAAAAGAATAGAAATAGAAACATTATTTGGTACACCCCTATTTAAACAAATGGTTAGTTGTAAGTTAAGGCAAACGTTTCTTGCTTTGATTGAGAAAAAAATTCCGGGTAATAATCCTCTAAGCAAGATATTCAATAAAAAGACGCTAAAATTAAGTTATAGTTTTAGTGATAATCTAGAAAAAATTACAAAAAAATACATAAGAATAAAATTTTAAATAAACGATTAAACATAAATAAATGCAATAGTAATTCGAAAATGGAAATCAATACTTTTCATAAGAAATTATGTAATTATAGAAATCCCATAAAGTGTCCATATGGAAAATAAATGTCTTACTGAATCTGTTGTTTATTTTTCTATTGAAAACCCATATGTTAAGAAATCTTATATTGGAAGCACAAAGACCTCATTTAAATTGAGATAATACTAACATATTTCTTCATTTAAAAAACAACAACACGTACGGTAACAAAATATCCCTTTCTAAATATTTTTGGTATTTAAAAGAAAACAATAAAATTTCCACAGTAAAATGGAAAATATTTAAAAAAACGAGAGTTTATAAGTTCTTAAATGACCCATGCCTCACTGTATCTACAGGAAAAGCTACGTATTAAGTTTCCTAAAAATTATGATCTACTAAATCAGCGTAATGAACTAACTGCAATATGTAGACATTGTACAATGTTTGCGTTAAAATATAGTTAATGTATTTTTCATAAGAAATCTATATATTACAATAATATATCCATTATTTTACTATATATAATGGTACATGCAATATTAATTTAATTCCTTGATTTGTTCATTATAATATTGCCATATATTAAGGCCCATTAAATAAAATGTATGGTATTTTAGGTTCAAAATTATATAAAAATAAAATAATGATTTAATAAAAAATGATTTAATTATAACAGAGGCCTCTTTAAGATAATTCTAAAATATATAAAAATATTAAAACAAAAAACAAACTATAACCTATTGTTAGAGATATACATATCTCTCAGATTATTTTCTCGTAACTTAAATGTATATACTTAACAGGAAATATGGTGACTCGTCTTTGATATGACAATTGCCCGACACACGTATGAATGTCACACACTCCTAACATCTAACCTATATTTTTAACTATTCTGCCTTAAATTTGACTTGTCTTTTGATTAATCCAAATCGGCCTTCCCATGAGATTTTAAAATCTGGTTCCCCACTATTGCTTAACTGTTTGATAAGCAAAGGTATTGTTTTCTATTTTCAAAAGTAAATCATTTTCATCAGAAGCTACCGAACATTGCCTGATGAAGTGATATGATTTTTAAGGAAATTTAAAAGTGCCACCAATTTTCCAAAAGTTAAAGGGGTGGCATAATGTCTAAATTAAAATTAGACTTGTGGGCATGTCTTGATTAACTAATTAAATGTCTACGATAAATAGAGAAGTAGCTCAGAGGGTGAAGGTGGGTGAGTTATTTTTTCATGTCATGATAGACCGGAACATAGACAGGACATCATTGACAACTGTGGAAAATATGTCAGTGTCAAATGTATCGTGATTGTATACAAATATGATATGTTCAATTTTTTTGAAAGAACGTTGAAGTGAGGTGTAGGTTAATCAGGCGTAAAGATAAGAGAAACCTTTTTAAGATCTTTTGTGTTTTTAATTTTACATTACTTAAAGAAGGCTGTAGATAAAATTAAAAATGTGGAACATCTATATAAGATATTAATAATACTAACTGAATGAAATTGATCGTAAACGAAAATGAGATGTTCATCATTAAGTGATCATAGCTAACGATCGGAAGTCATGAACGATTTAAATATAGTTCAAATATGTATATTTATGAACGCAGGGGCATTTCCTAATTTATTCACGAATGTCTTCACCCTCTCTAACCTTCTAACTAACTATCCTTCAGTAACAAGGTACCTCACATGTTTCAAGTTCTTTTCCGCTGCTCTTTGGACTGTGATAACTGAAACTCCTCTCTCATGGGCCAAATGTCTCATGGCTTGAGATGGATCATTCCTAAGTGATCGCTAGCTCAGAGTTAAAATGATGATCCAACTTCCTGATCCATTTTTCCGCTCTACTGTTTCCTCTTTTTGAAGTTTATCTTCTGTTCGATTCATAGTTCTTAAATGGACTTCGAAGCTGTAAACTGGTGTAGGAATGTTAGTACCATTGCTGATGGCCCGAATTAAATTTCCCTCTCACCATTGTTCAATTGAGAAGACACTGAAGCTGAAACAAAATGATTTTAACCTGTTCCATTTCTACATGAATAACCCAAAGTGTTTTTTGTGATTCTTACACCAAATCGTATCAACATGGCTAAACGTCTTATCTAAAAACCTGGAAAAAGAAACACAACTGAATATTAAACATATTGTGGGATGGAAAATTATCATGTAACACTATTTGGACAACTTTTCTGCAATAACTGATACACATATATATATATATATATATATATATATATATATATATATATATGCAGAAATATGGTCTTAAAGTGTGCTATATTTATGGGGTAAAGTGCTCAATATCAGAGATAGAGCGTGTGTAAATATAAAAGTGGACATGGAAGTCAGCACTTAGAGGCGACAGTCTGTTTCATGCTAGTGCAATCGTCAGGCGACTAGTGCTGTTATTTTTCTCGGCTATTTATATAAGGGTCAGTGGTGCATTATGGGTAGTCTATTTTGGCGGTTACTTTTACCGGAAGTGGCTTATTTGTTTATTTATTTATGTCAAATTGTTTTGCTTGTTTTTTGTTTGTTTTTTTATTTTTTTATTTTTATCTTTATTTTTTATCTTATATATTTATTTATTTATTCTTTTATTTTGATCGGTGTTTTTGGTTAACGTAGTAAAAATTTGTTTATATAGCTTATTGTTGGTAGTCTATAATGGCCGTCATTACCGGAAATCGCTTGTTCGCTTATTTATTTGGGTCAAATTGTTTTGCTTGTTTTTATTTATTTTCATTTTTATTTTTTATCTTATATATTCGTTTATTTGTCATTGATTAAATCTGTTTGTTGAATTTGTGGTTTTTTCTGACTATTATTTAGGTGGGAACAGTTTTTAATTTATCTATTTAGGTTGGTTATCTTTATTTGTTTTTGTTTTGTTTTGTTTTTTAAACGGCTAGTTTATCGTAATCGGTTGTTAGTTTATTTATATATTTGGATGTATTTAGATCGATTTATTATACTTGTTGTTATTTATTTGTTACACTATATCTTTTTGGCTTTCGGTTTTTAAGTAACGTAGTATATTATCTTTTATTAATGTTTTTTTTTTTTTTTTTTTTTTTGTATAACAGTTATAACTTTCGTCCGTTCTTTTGTTTTGATTTTGTTTCGTATATTCTAACAGGTGTGGTTTTATGATTTGTTTGGAGTAATTTATTTTGCTTATTTTATTGTTGTTTGTTTATATATTTATTTATTTTTCTATTTTAAGTTGCGTAGTAAAAATTTGTTTTCATGTCTACATTTTGAGATTAGCTCGGATCTTTTATTTAATAATTTATTTTCATCTGGGAAGGTAATGATAGCTATTTTTTCCTCCAAGCAAAGTTTGCAGGTTTTTGATAGGTTGTTGTAGGCTGATGATTTTTTCCTTATTTTCCAAGATATTTTTGGTGTGGTGTGTGTTTTGTTTTTTATTTCCCAGATATACTTAGAAAGCATTGTGCTGTTCGCATATTTACTATTTGTGAAAGACATTTTGTGTACATAATTTCTTTGTTTCCATGGTCCTTCGGTTACTCCTATATATACTTTTTCTTCATTATCTGCTGATTTTGTCGTGGCTTGGTAGATTACGTTGTTTTGTAAACAATTACCGTTTAAGGGACATTCGTTTTTTATTCTGCGAAAAGTAAATATGCGAACAGCACAATGCTTTCTAAGTATATCTGGGAAATAAAAAACAAAACACACACCACACCAAAAATATCTTGGAAAATAAGGAAAAAATCATCAGCCTACAACAACCTATCAAAAACCTGCAAACTTTGCTTGGAGGAAAAAATAGCTATCATTACCTTCCCAGATGAAAATAAATTATTAAATAAAAGATCCGAGCTAATCTCAAAATGTAGACATGAAAACAAATTTTTACTACGCAACTTAAAATAGAAAAATAAATAAATATATAAACAAACAACAATAAAATAAGCAAAATAAATTACTCCAAACAAATCATAAAACCACACCTGTTAGAATATACGAAACAAAATCAAAACAAAAGAACGGACGAAAGTTATAACTGTTATACAAAAAAAAAAAAAAAAAAAAAAAAAAAAAAAAACATTAATAAAAGATAATATACTACGTTACTTAAAAACCGAAAGCCAAAAAGATATAGTGTAACAAATAAATAACAACAAGTATAATAAATCGATCTAAATACATCCAAATATATAAATAAACTAACAACCGATTACGATAAACTAGCCGTTTAAAAAACAAAACAAAACAAAAACAAATAAAGATAACCAACCTAAATAGATAAATTAAAAACTGTTCCCACCTAAATAATAGTCAGAAAAAACCACAAATTCAACAAACAGATTTAATCAATGACAAATAAACGAATATATAAGATAAAAAATAAAAATGAAAATAAATAAAAACAAGCAAAACAATTTGACCCAAATAAATAAGCGAACAAGCGATTTCCGGTAATGACGGCCATTATAGACTACCAACAATAAGCTATATAAACAAATTTTTACTACGTTAACCAAAAACACCGATCAAAATAAAAGAATAAATAAATAAATATATAAAATAAAAAAACAAACAAAAAACAAGCAAAACAATTTGACATAAATAAATAAACAAATAAGCCACTTCCGGTAAAAGTAACCGCCAAAATAGACTACCCATAATGCACCACTGACCCTTATATAAATAGCCGAGAAAAATAACAGCACTAGTCGCCTGACGATTGCACTAGCATGAAACAGACTGTCGCCTCTAAGTGCTGACTTCCATGTCCACTTTTATATATATATATATATATATATATATATATATATGATAAAATAAAGAACAAATTTTGAAACAATCTTTATTTTATTTTATTTTGTAGCATTCTTTATTTTATCATAATGTATTCTGATCCATATTTGATCTTTAACTCATATTCATATATATATATATATATATATATATATATATATATATATATATATATATATATATATATATATAGTAGAGTAATACATTTCAGATGCAACAAGGAAGGTCTTCCGTGATGCACTGTCTTTATTGCCGATTTCGGGTTTTGCATCATACCGGCTCCAACAGCAACCCCGACCTGATTCCAAAAGATTCAGGCCGCCTCCTTGATAGCGTTTTGCTACGCACTTCGACATTGCAAAAAAAAAGATAGCTCAAGATATGGCTCGGATTCCGACCGTTCTTATTGACATACGTCAGTCAACATCAGCCAATGAAATAAAGACTTTCCCCCTTCCCTCCTAAATAGTCTTGTCTTTCGCTTCATCCGGTTTTGATTTGCGCTCTTTCCCTTGAATTCGTAACGAGGTAAGCTGGACTCGTTCTTGCAAGGTTCACTCCAATGCTTTACATTTAATTAGATACTAATTCAATAACTAAACCCTACCGCTTACATTACCCCCACCCCCGAAAAAACAAAACAATTCTTACTATTCTATAACAATCTTTAAGTCTAACCCTATACAATTAATCAAACTAAATTAGAAAAATGCGATGCTCGTTCAAGCATCTACATATAAATGTGCTATCTCATACACTCCTACACGCACAGACGCTCACATTAAACCTATCTTCCATTTACTATATTTATGAAACCGTTCATTCATCTTGTACTATTTATTTTGAAATTTCTTGCTAGTTTTGTAATCTATCATAATATAATCTATCATAATATAAACCAGTACGATGGCCTAATCCAAGCAAGGAAAAATAATAATTAAAAATATTTAACTACTGTAGAAAACAACCTAAATAGCCAAAGTAATGTAGACTAATTTACGAAACCGTTCATTGCAAACTTGTTTCGTCGTACTATCTATTTGAGATTTCTTACTAGTTTTGTAATCTATGAATTAAAATAATACGATGGCCTAATCTAAGCAAGGAAAAATAATAATTAAATATATTTAAATTAGTAAAAGGATCTAAGAAAGGCTAAACTACTCAAATAAGTAACATATTCGCATTTAATTTCTGTTAAATATTATTCGACATGAATCTAGTAAATTAATACTAGTATTACCACTAACTTTTAAACTATGAACACTACGATCTAATTTTACATACAGAATAATTAGTTTGAAATTGATAAAAAAATAAAATAAAAATAATAAATAAAAAAAATAAAACTCCTTTGACCCTCCCCCAACGTGCGCTATCACTTCTCAACCCCCATCCATGCTGGATTAACTACCTTAAATTAAAATTCCTCAATATTACCTTATAGATTGAAACCCTCCTCCATTTCCCTAAGCATGTTTGGGAGATTTAGTTCTTCCATGGCTCTGATCTCTTAAGCCAAATCCACTTTGACGCATTTAAAACTGCATTGGTAATGTCCTTCAACGCTCTCACCCTCTCTGTACCCACTATGCCTATTTTTGAAAGAGCTCTACACAGTGACTGACCTGCAAAGCCCATGCAACCAACTTCTATCGGATCATAGTGTATTCTCCATGACTTGCGACGACATTGTTCGACAAGTTCTTCGTATTTGGACCTCTTCCTCTCATTAGCCAGTGTAATAAACTCCTCCCACGACACCGACATTTCCTAAATTATACACTGCTTCGTGTTGTTGGAGTGTAATATCAGATCTGGCCTGAGTGATGTTACGGCTATGTGTTTGGGGAATTTCAGCTGGGTCTTTCGGACCACTATCAACTGCCAATCATTTGCGGTAGATAACAGGCTCGTTCTCTCTCTCTTCTGTTTCTGAACCATTACTCCAGCTTTGATAAAGTTAAGTCGGTTTAGCGTCTTCACTGGTTGATGTTTATTAGCCCTTATTGCTTTGGTCACCTCCTCTGCAATCACTTTAAGGGCTTGGTCGTGGCGCCACCGGTACCGACCATCACCCAAAGCTTTTGGGCAACTACCTAAGACGTGTTGAAGTGACCCTTTCCTTGCACATAGTTGGCAACTGGGGGTATCGCTCTTCCCCCATATGTGCAGGTTAGTTGGGCTCGGAAGAACATCGTAGACCGATTTGATCAGAAATCTAATCTGGCTGAAATCTGATCGCCAGCACTCTGACCAGGTAATTTTTTTCTGATCAATGTTCTCCCATTTTGTCCAGGCTCCCTGCTGACTTAGACCGACCATTCTGCAGTACCGTGCTTCTTCTACGCTTGCACGGACTTCATCTTGGATTTGTTGTCACCTTTCCTTACCTATGGCAACTTTGTTTAGTTTGCTGGGAAAAAATCCCAACCCGGCTTTGCCTTTAGCTATTGACGACAGTATAGCTTTATGCCTAAGTCTCTCTTCCGCCACTTGCAACTCTCCCTTAGCCCTCCATTTCCTGCCCGATCTTATCTGAATTCCAGCTGCTGTCACGTTTGATCTTTGGATTCTGCATATAGCAGCTGTTCTCCTGTTTTTGTGACTTTAAATTCTTCTATAAGGCTACTAATGGGGGGCGCAATGTGTTGCTGTTACCATAGAGGGCCGCACTACTTAAGCATCTCGGCAAACCGAGCCACCTTCTCAACCGATTGCTTATAGTTCTCTCTAACATTTCCACGGTGGTAATAGGAACATTATAAACTAGAAACGGCCACAATATCCTGGGCAGTACTGCATGCTGGAAAAGCCATGCCTTGAAACGCCCTGGCAATCCTGATTTGTCTATTTTTGTCAGCCACTCCTCAAGATCTTTTTTAATCTGCTGGATCGCGGCCGTATCCTTCAGACCAGAGTTGAAGGTTTTTCCCAAGCTCTTCACAGGTTTTTCGATCAGGGTAGGAATTGTTGCTCCTGCAACTGAAAAGTGGACTTTCTCCATAACTTTGCCTCTTTTTAATACTAGAGACCTAGATTTATCTGGTTTGAATTTCATTCTGGCCCAGGACATATTTTCTTCGAGGCGCTTTAATAGCCATCTGCCTCCCGTGACAGATGTCGTTGTCACGGTTAAATCATCCATATAGGCCCTTATCGGTGGTTGGCGAGCTCCTGATTTAGAAACGGGGCCTCGACATTCAACCTCTGCTGCCTTTACCAGCATGTTCATGGTCAAAGAAAATAAGACAGCAGATATTGTACAACCTGTGATTATACCCTTTTCCAGTTTCACCCATTCCGAGACCGTGGTACCTGCGCCAACTCTCAACTGGAAATTCTCGTAGTAGTTCACGATGAGATCGCAAACCGATGGAGGTACGTGATGTCTCTTTAGAGATTCCTCCACCAGTTTGTGTGGCATGGACCCGTAGGCATTGGCAAGATCTAACCACAATACAATCAGGTCCCCTTTGCTTTCTTTAGCTTCTCTTAGGAGTTGTGTCAATACACCTGTATGCTCAAGGCAACCCGGCATTCCGGCGACTTCGCCTTTCTGGACCGATGTGTCAATGTAGCCATTTCTTAGAATGAATTTCGATAGGCGTCTTGACAGTAACCCGAAAAAGATCTTACTCTCGGTGTTCAGCAAGAAGATGATACGAAATTGGCCCAGCGACTTTGATTTGTCCTCCTTCTGTATCCAAAACCCCTCAGCGAATCTCCACTGCTCTACTATCCTGCCTCTTCTCCAGATTACTTTTAATATTTTCCACAACCTTTTTAGAATACCTTTACACCGCTTATACACGATGTAAGGTACTCCGCTCAGTCCTGGTGTTGAGGCGGATCTGGTTGCTTTCACAACTTCTTGCATTTCTTTCCAGGTGGGCAAGCCGGTGTCGAATTGGAACGCTGGTGGCTCCTGAGTGATCAATGTGGTATTTATACCTAGTTCTTCCTCTTTCGAAGGATCACTCATAGAATTTCGGAGATAGTTGTTAATTTCTCCCTGAGATGCCTCCAATTTTCCATTGCGTTTATCTCCTAACAATGTTCTTGCGAAGCCAAAAGGGTTGGACAGGAAACTTGATCGCTTCTTTGCTCTTTCTTTTCTTCTCCTCCTATGCCACTCAGCGCGTCGTATGGTTTTTAACTTCTCTCTGAGAATCCCTCGCAGCTTCGAGGGGTTGACGCTCCTCTGTGTTCGCCCTTTTAAAGAGCTTCTCAAGGGATTTTATTTCTTTTCTTAATTCCTTAATTCTTTTCTCCCTACGGTTGGCAGTATAGGTCGTCTTTGGCTGGCGGGGCTCGACGAAATCAAATCTCTCTGAAGCCATGCTAGTTATTATTGTGGTCATGAACTTCTGGCGACTATCCACGTCTCCCTTTGTAGCTGACTGGAGTATGTCGCAAATATCCGTGTCGAAATTCTGCCATGCCCCCTTGTTGTTCGCTGGGGGCCACTTTATCTTCTTTTTGGACTCCGTGCTCTGAGTGGGAGAAACCGTAGCTTGGAGTGACTGGATACTGTGGTATGACTCCTGGTCCTGCACCTCCTCCGTTTTACCAGGTAATGTACCTGCACGTTGCTCCTGATTTTCCCCCTCAAGACATTTCATCCGGCTCTGATGTATTTTTAAGCCTTTCTGATTTTTGCAAATCTTGCCGCATATGCATCTTCTCATAATCGATTGGGCATTTCCGTCCGATACCATTAAATCCGTCCTTCTGGGGATCTCTTTCACCCCCCCTCTCGGGATCCCCTGGGGGTATGATCCATTTTGGTACTTCGTAGCATTTTTGGGTTGCTCCTCGCGGAACATGCAAGCTGGGTAGCTAACCCAACTTGCCCCAATAACCGTCTTCCCGGCTTGCCAATTGTCTCTCCAACCGTCACCAGGTCTATTCCCTGGTTGCCAACTGCTCTGTTCCCAGTCGTCACTGATAATATCAGATTTTTTAGTAGAGTAATACATTTCAGATGCAACAAGGAAAGTCTTCAGTGATATATATATATATTTAAGCTTTTCACCCCAGGCAAGGCTGGAAGCCACTAGCACGCAAGGGGTTACAGAGGATTGGAGCGAGAGCAAATAGGAGTGTTAGAGGAAAGGATGTGGAGAAGGATAGAGGATACATCAAGGCAACTGGAGATGTCCATTGACGTTACACTTGGATAGTTGGAGATCATAGTCATCAGGGAAACAGGAATGAGGAAGGGAGTTCCATAGGCGTGAGGTGCGAGATATGAACCTATTGGAGTAGAAGAGACGTCTAAATTTAACAGTTTCAACAGTGAAAGGGTGGGAACGGGATGCCAGCCTCGTAGGATGCTTGAATTCATGGAGCCTGGGAATCAGCGATAGCAGCTCATCGGAGCAATTACCATGAGAGTATTTATAAAAGAGACATAGAGAGGCGACGGTGCGTCTGTGAAAGAGAGATTGCATACACGTCTCTGGATATTATCAAGAACCTTGAGGCAAACAGAAGGGGCTCCATACCATATATGGCAGCAATACTCCATGAAAGGGCGGATGGTTGCTTTGTAAATTTGGAGGATCGATTCAGCGGAGAAGAATTTCCTCGCCCGGCACAGGGAGCCAATTTTCCTTGCGGTGGATGAAGCAATCGACTCAATGTAGTTGTTCCATCTCAGGTCAGCAAAAAGCGAGAGACCGAGCAGCCGCAGAGAGGAGCTCTCGAGAAGTTGAGCTTCAGGCATTCTAATGGGATGCAGGGAAGGATCCTTGTGGTTGATAATGGAGAGCAGTTTTGTCTTGGAGGCGTTAAAGTTAACCAGCAAAATCCTGCCCCAGTTGACAACTGATTGAAGGTCCTTTTCGAGGAGAACAGCCAGCTTAATTTTTTCAGTGTTACTAGATTTGTTTCTGAAGCAGGAGTAAATTGTGGTGTCATCTGCATAGATGACGACTTGTGAATCAATGACGTCAGGAAGATCATTTATGAATATAAGGAACAGAGTAGGGCCTAGGATGGAGCCTTGCGGAACACCTGCGTTTGTGGGATAGGAGCTGGAGGAGAATCTATTGAGGACGACCTTCAATTCACGGTTTGACAGGCATGATTGTATTAGGTCCAACAATCGACCTGTAATACTATATCCCTGAAGCTTGCGAAGATGGCCGGAATGCCAGACCCTATTAAACGCCTTGGAGATGTCAAGGGCCACAGCGCGAGCTTCTCCGTTATTATGGAGAGCTTGGTAGACAAATTCGGTGATGGCCGTAAGCATATCAGCAGTGGATCGGGCAAAGCGGAATCCATATTATTTATCTGAGAGCAGATCATATGATGTAAGGTGGTTAACCACTTCGGTGTTGATAAGGGCTTCGAAGACTTTGCCGAAGAGGGGTAGGAGACTGATAGGACGGTAATTAGAAGGGTCGGAGCAGTTCTTAAAGACAGGAACAATGGATGATGACTTCCAGCAGTCAGAAAAACAAGAATCCTTGAGGCAGTAGTTGTATAATTTAGAGAGGGCGGGCGCCAATTCAGACAATGGCTGATATCCCATCACCACCACTAGCCTTGTGGGGGGTCTAAATTAGATATAATGTCCAATACCAATGACGGAGATATGTGAAACCCGCTTAAAAGGGCCTCAGTTCTGAGAGAGAAATCGGGTATGGGTACACTGGAAGAGTCAAGCGTAGAATTGAAAGAAAATTTCTGAGCAAAGCATTCAGCCTTGTCGGCAGAGGAGGTCAGGACCTCAAACCGGTTGAATAGAGGAGGTATAGCGGGTTTGCAGTTGTTCAGAACGCTCTTGCAGAGACGCCAATAATCCTTGGAGCCGAATTTGCGAGATGCAATACGTTCTTCGACCGAGCAGAGAATAGTGATTTAGCTTCGCTGAGGGCACGCTTACACTCGTTACGGGCGGAGGCAAAGAGGCGTCTATTGCAGTCGGACATATCGCTACGAAATAGGTGGAAGAAGTGGTTCCTATGGACAATGGCGGCTGAGCAGGCAGCGGAGAACCAAGGGGAGGATCGCGATTTGACGCTTGAGGGGATGAAAGCGTCAATTCCAGCTTTAAACCAAGATGAGACCTCTGAAGCACATTCTTGAACGGGGAGCTTAAATACAACATCCCAAGAGACATCGCGTAGGAAATCACGGAACGAGTCGCAGTCAGCTCCTTGGTAGCACAACGAGGTTCGGGTAGTAGCAGGATTTGTTTTCTTTAATAGCTATATTTTGTGAGTTCAGGTATTTGAGTTCACATCATGGTTTGAATGAACTCGAAGAAAGCCACCCTCAATTTTTTTTTATGTCCCGGTGAGGCTTTTCCGGGGGTATATCTGTTAAATATATATTTTTACCGGGAAGATTAATTTGTAAATAGAACATTTTTTTATGGGTAGAAGTTTTCCAGCGGACGCTCCTGTTCTTCTTTGATTTCTACCGACCTGTGCAACCAAAAGTTTTATTAAAGAGCGAAATTCGAATCTGCATTTCCATCATCTTTTTGAATGCTCTGCTTAATAGAAAATGCAAAAATGACAAATTAACTTTTTTGTGAGTTTAATCTTATATTGAATTAATTAATTAATTTTTCTCAGTTGGAAATATTTAAAGGCTTCTGGCGAATATTTGAGATCCCATTGGTTTTGAAAATCCTTCAAAGCTTTGCCGTTTGTATTGTCAGTTTTAATTTGGAAATGAATCTCTATTCACATGTGATTATTATGAAAAGGTATTTATCGTCACATATCTTTAAAGTTCAATGAAATGCATAACATGTGATCAGATTGATTAACTTATGTTAATTATGAGTTGATTTATTTTAACGTCAATAGGCTTCAACTTTTTTTTAAAAAATCATCAGTGTGAATAATACTAAGAGACATTGATGAAATATATCATATGACGATGAGTAGTTCATTTCCATCTGTTCAACGCTGAAGTTATGGTAAAGAAGTAATATTTGAATAAATTTGATAAATTCGAAATTTATGTCTAAATATTTCCATGGCACTGTTTGTGGATTGGTTACTTTCAGAAAAAAATACAGAACAGAATGTTGGTATTCTTATCATGTCGGAGGCTAAATACAGGATACTCTATCACAAACTGAAAATAGTTTTAATCAAGAAATAATATCCAGCATAGGATATATCAATACACGTTACATATGAGGGTTGTGTGGCTGTACGCCATTCAGAATACTAATGCAAAAGAAAGAATTCACGAAAGCGTCTTCGATGAATACAAGAGATTTAGAACTGGACTATTCATCAATGGGGAGAAGGTTGGAATATCCTTTGTAAAATGAAAGATGCGGTACATTTTCGTCGTTATCTGAGAAAAAAAGATGGAACCTGGATACATATACGACCAAACAGCTGGAGAGAAGTCTTGGTATATATAGAACACTGTTGACTATCCAAAGGTTAATGATATTCTGCTGTGTAACACCTCATTCAACATTCTTGAAATGATGTACACTCTTTCACAACGAAATCAGCATGATAACAGGAGGACATTTACTTCGGGACTCTGAGCTCTGTCACAGAGGTAGAGAAATGATTTCAAATTCTTGGGGAATGCTGCAAACTGTTGCTTCCCTCATCTAAGTGGATGAGTGTTAGGTTTAACGAATAGTAACTTAGTTCAATTCCAGTCTGGTTCATTGCAGTCACTTAAGAGAAAATAACATTGGTAAAGCTATGAATCCAATTCTACCCCGAGAACATGTGTTCAATAGTAGGATTTATACCAGCTGAAATGATTGTTGTTTCGAAACATAGAGGTTAATGCAATATTCACTCACTAAAAATGAGTTATTCTTTAAAATCAAAATATTTTTCGTTCTTACCTAACAGAATGGTTGATAGGCCTTAAGATGCAAATAAATCAAAGTCAATCAATGATACCTCTGATCTAAATCCCGTGGGTCACTGATGAAATTTGGGGATCCAAAATACTTGTTCGACATGAGAAACCTCCTCCGTAATTTCCAACATCCAAATGACCTACTTTAAACATTCTTTCAGGGATTTTGTACAGAATGTGATGGGCAGACTGTCGCCATTTTATATATTTAATTTCGCGCATGCGCTTTGCTTTTGATTTTGTTGTTTTCCAAGTAGAGTACACTCAGTTCGGCACCGTCTGTGAGTAAAAGAGAAACATGAAGCAATTCAATCAGTCAGCAATTTGGAAACAACATGTGGTACTGCTTGATATTCGCGCCGAAAACTCCAGTAAGAAACTTTCAGTGTGTTTGCGTGTCGTTCTAACAGTGCAGAGGATGGGGAAAGAGTTTGATGAGTCTAATCGAGATTACGAAGGTGTTTGGAGTGATCACCCGTGATGGTAATATTACGCCTCCATTCAGAGACAACACGGAGGCCTACAACATATGCCATCAGTGAGTAGTGCTGCCATGGCCCAAGGGAGTGGCTGCCGGATCCTATATCTAGTAACAGGAATCTGAACCATGCCACACAAGCAGGAAAACCCAGTCATGTCTGTCAGACAATTTCTACAATTACATCACCCCTTGCATCTGAACACCTAACTCCTCTGACCGCAACCCCTTGACCCCTTGATTATTATGTGCGGGGCGCAGTTGAGCCGTGGATATTAAGCGATCTGCCATTTTTATGCTCACATTGCATCCATCTTGGACAATGTCGGTAAAACCTTACACTCCGGAACTAGCTCTGAGATTAAAAATTGTTTATTTGACAACTGTTGATAACATCACTGAGTCACAGGTCATATGCGTGGCAACATTCTAAAGGGTTATCCAGATTCTTGAAAGATCTACAATCTGATTTCTCTTAATCTAATCATATCAAAAATTGAGGTATGCATCATTCTGACAGGGGAACCCGCTTGCAATGCAGAATTTCACGATACTGGACTTTATCACGATATATGTCACGTCTAAAACTTATATATGAACCGGCTTACGGCCAGACCATATCACGTTGAAGGACTAGTTATAGTACGATCACCGAAGTTAAGCAACGTCGAGCCTGGTGAGTATATAACTGGGCAACAGCTTGGGAATATCCAGTGCTCTGATCTTGGATGTTCGGTTATTGTAAATGACACCAGTTTGGAATTGGAAGTCACAATGCCGAGTTCCAATTCCAGTCGGGTTCGTTATATTCAATTATGTGTATATATATTTGGCAAAGATAGGTATACACCTCTTCTTTCTCCAGCTATGGGTTAATTAGTAAGATTTGTATCAGTAAAGCATTATTATCACCAAAGATTCATAAATTTAGAAATTTTTTTAACTTTAAATAACCTGCAATACGTTCATAAACTGTAAAAAAAAAAACAATCTATCGATATGATCAGTGAACGGATATGAACATTTCTTCGTCGCAATGTGAAAGAAATCTTTGAAAATTTTATCTGAATATCGACCAACCAGTAGAATACAGTTAGCAGAGCCAATACAATATCGGTACCTTTTTAAGACTGTTGCAATTTTATTTTCCTCCAGTGTACATATTTGCACTTTCTACGCTCTTTAGCTATAGAATGAAATAATAATTTAACTTTATTTTATATACTGTAAGAGAGAAATGGGCTTCCTGTCGCTTACTGAAAGCGAAGTAATTAAATTACTTGAAAATCTTTATGTTTTCCAAAAGTATTTTAATAGAATTGCGTTCTTAGAAATAATTTCTCCTCGGATAGGGGAATTAGGAAAATGGAAAATAAAATTTCACTCAAGCGAGGGAATTCAAATTCAATCATTTTCTTCTCTTCAAAGACTATCTTATTCTTTTTCTGAACTGTAGCTGAAAAGGCATGGATTTATTGGTTGACCAAAAAACAAAATACTTTCTACGAAGAAATATATCAATATTTCATTCTTCTTCGATTTTTCAGACAGTTTTATAGTTCTATCGTTTCACAATATTTTTGTTCTAAGTAAGAATGTATCCATTATATATTTTGCAAACTTTGAGTGAACTTAGCTTTTCAATCTAAGTCTGTAAATGCTGTATAAATAGTATTTCGAAAGTGAGTTCAAATGGTGAATGATTAAAAACCTTTCAGATAAACTGAAACGATTTAGAGAAGAAATCAGAAAATCTGGAATAATTTCTAGGACTCTGGTAGACAATTTCAAATAAATTTGAACTATGAGTTGACCAGAATTATAGGAGCGTTTAATACCATTTCAAAACCACTTGCAAAAGAAAACCTGAAAGATTTTAAACTTAAAAACTAAAAATCGTCCAGGTATTAGTATTGTTTTAATCTATAAGATGTGGACTGAGGATATATGCGGCGAATTCCAATTTTCTTTGGTGATTATATTTTCTTTCCAGCTCAAACTTCGTGCAAAAATGAAGATGTTAATGCATAACTATTAAAAATAATTAGGGAATGGTGTCCTCTAGAAATTCACATAACATGAAATGATAATTGAAAGAGTTTTACAAAGACTTGTTTAATATTAAATCGCCACAATCTTCAGATATGTCTGCCAAATATCGTCATAATAATAAGGATCGATTGCACTTCCGTTTGTTCTTGCGTTATAATTACATTGTATTTTTTAAAATTAGTTGCTTGATTTGGTTAATGTTTAGTTACGTAGCATATCAGAACTCAGAGAATAAATACTAAATTTTATCAGAGACATTAAGACAAAACTAGAAAGACAGAAGAATGCATCAGCTGAACATTTTTATATCGTAAATCAGGATTAGAAGGAATGTCCGAATAACACGCAAAAAACTCCTTGATTTATTCTTGCTTTTTGGCGAAATCTCTGAGTCAAAAAATTGAATAACAAGAATAAACACGTAAACGGTAATCAACGATCGTCCATTATTTTGATTTACTTTAGAAATGATGTGGCTGCTTCCGAATAGATCAACAAATTTAAGAGTGTAGTCGAAGTATCGTCTTCTTTTATGTACCGTGTCTTTCCAGGACGTAGGCGATCATGGCTTCCATAATTTTTGTGGCTCTTAATAAACTTTGTCTTTTTTATATCTACTAATGACAGTATCTGTGCACTCGGTGTAAATTATTACACAAACGATATAGTTGACTTATAGAAGGGTATCATCTTCTGAAGCATAGAAGATGCGATTCGAAATGTGAAAAGTTTAAAAAACATTGATCTGCATTCCAATAAGGTGAAAACCAATTCATGAAAAGCAGTCACGTAGAAGACAAAGACAAGATTTTAAAGATAAGTGAAATGATTAAAACAGAAACGTTAAGCATCCAAAATAAAATACAATACACTTTGAAACCTGAATGCCCGCTTTGGGGTGGGGCTATTTTGAGTGAGATTAATTTGGGAAAAAGTTATTTGAGAATGTGCAGTATGAACTAGGATTTTGCTTGAGTGTTAGAATTTATCAGAAGGATTTTTATCAGGTTGCGTGATCTGTTCATGCATCCACAACAATAATCAATTCACGATATAAAATAAGACAAAAACACGTATACAATTCAAACAAACAAATGCATTTATATACAAATAATACAATTGGAAAAGCTTGTGTTTTGGTTAGTGGACGTATATTTGATTGCTTTTGGGTGTGTTGGTATGTTTGCATTACAGTCCACAAGAAATTGGAATTAATGTTTAAACAACGTTTTTTTATGTCCGTTTCATTTTGTACTGTTTAGAATGAAGTTAGCAGAAGTAGTCTACCTTTAACGGTAGATATGTGTTATGTTCGATAATAGTTTTTTTTTTACTTAAGTTATAGTGAGTGTTGAATAATCACTTTAGATAAGTAAAGTCTCGTATGTTGAAGTTCGTTGTAATCACAGAGTAATCTTCGAGTCGAGTTTTTGGGTGAGTCAGTTGTGTTCTTTTCGCGCGGGAAAATTACAATCGTTAGTTGCGTGGATTCGATCAGCATTTCTCTGTGTTTGCTGGACTGACTAAAAGATTCGTTGACGTCAGTTTTGTAAAATTCTTTAACGTCTGACTGCGTTAGTCAAGACGGGAGTTCTTTGAGAGTCACATTTTGAAGCTTGGAGTGAGCGGTCGAAATTGTCTGCTGCTGCTGCTGTTGTTGTTGTTGTTGTCGTTGTCTCTCGCGGTGACGAACTCTGCTGTGCTGTCTGATCGCGGTCACACGTGTTCTTGGGTTTATATATGGTCGTAGTCACGTGTCCCGGCTCCGGAAAGAATTGCGCCAAAAATTGCTTGTGCACGTGCGGGTGACTTGATTGGTCGAGTTGATTCATGTAGGCGTGCAAAATGGAATGTTCTTGTTGCTAGGGTTGATAAGGTAAATGGACGAGTCCACAAATTATTATTTAGTGAGTGCAATCTTTACTGGATCACCAGATTTATGAACCTGTGACAAAGTAAGTCAACTTTATTAATTAAAACCGTCTGCGCAGCAGATAAAAACGATGTCTTAGAAGAGACAAGAAACAGGGTGATGCTCGTGTCGAATATGGCCCAGTAAGAGACCTTATGAAACATGTAAAAGAAGAAATACGGAGATTATTAGTACAGTTAGTGCTGAATGTGAACGGAGGTAAAAGCAAACTCAAAAAATGGGTAGATATATAATACTATATTTATTTATTAAGTTAACATAATAATAATAAAATATTTGGCAACTTTCAATAGCATTAATACTAAATATATGATAAGGAATATAAAAAAAATCCCACATATAAACTATGTAATGTTGTAAATGAATATCAGTCTCACAAAACCCTTTTAGGAATGGTTACTTTAATTGCATAAACAGCCCTGCACGCAAACTGTTGGTGGGCTGCTGGTGGACCCTTGGTGGACCGCCGATGGCAATGCCAGCGGCCCTCTGGTAGCAGCCACCGAGTGGTCATCGCGTGGGACTCTAACGATCCGCTAGTGGTAACATTGCCGACACAAACGTCAATAACGGTAAATGCTAGTGGAATCCAACAGAGTGGCAGATTGGTGGATTGACTGTAGTGAATCTGACAAAAACAACAGAATAAAAATAAAAAAGAATAAAAACATTGGTTCGTTTGGCTAAATTTTGATATGAAAAATGGGCCTCTGTACATATCTATGAGATGAGGTATTATGATTACTTGCATTATTTACATCCTCATCATCCTTGGAATATACACAACGTTTCGGCCGTTGTACGCTCCGACCGTCTTCAGGTGATTGGAATTCCGAACCGAACCCGTTATTTTACCCAACGGGGTAGATTGTTCTAGTTCCATGTACCATGCTTCCTCCAGATGCCTCAGTTATTTCCCTTTAACTCAACTCTACATGTTTTGGTTCACCACTGCTGTGCACTGGTATTGAACACACAGCTCTCTGGGTCTAGTCACTGTATCTAACCAACGTACTTATCCACTGGGTCATATCATAGAGAGTTCGGTTCAAATTTCCAATCACCTGAAGAAGGATGGAGCATACAATAATTAAATAATGTAAGACAATTTAAATCGGTAGAAATCACTTTCCTTTTGAACTTAGCACGAGAGTAGGATATTAAAAAGATTATCTACACATTATTCAGAATATATGCCATAGCAAAAGCTGCCGACAGGAAGCGACAAATTAAATATATTGAATATTGAAATATTGAGCAAAAAAAAGAGATACGCTTTCAGATAAAAATAGTAGGATAGACTGGGGTCTATAGCCTTGGATGGCAACTGGGCTAGGTCTAGGAGAAGGACAACTCTGAATTCAAAACCTGCGGAGGGTCGTTTGGGGACCTTGTGGCAAAAAGTGCACCAGGTCTCTGTATTCGGCCCTTCAAAAAGTGTGGATGGTCCTGCTCGAAACCTTCACCACTATAATCAAATCTCATGTGCTGTTGTCAGGCTGTCGGTTTCGACGGGAGAGTCAAGTATATATATATATATATATATATATATATATATATATATATATATATATATATATATATATATATATATTATATTTTAACCTTTTACGACATTTTGATGACATTTTAAAAATATTGGAATTATCGGATGGATTACAACAAAGTTTCAATAACCTAAATAGTAAGAATTAAATTTTAAAAATGAAAAAGAAGCAATGCTCAATTATATGGCTTCATAAAATAACATAAGAATAAAAAATGAAAATCTTGAAGATGTTTAGAAATACATCTGCTTTGAATAATAATGGAAAATAATAATTGCAAATTGTATGATGAAATTTGTTTGACCTTGAAAAATATTGCGTCATCCGTGATTGATTCAGATTTATATAACACCCAGACACCATTGTCTCGACTGTCGATTAGTTGTTCTCTGCGATGGACATTACTCCAAGTAAGCGTATGAAAATTTTAACGCTGAACGAACCCACTGGCTACCCTTACCAGTGAGCAAATCAATTGTATCATAGACTGACCCGGAAACTCTTCTGATTTAAATCCAATTGAGTATCTGTGGTCAATCTGAAGGACCGATTTCATGCAAAGGCCATATGAAGTACTAACACGTGTACTGGGTCACGTTACTTTAGAAAAAATAAGAAAATAAAAGCATATAGTAACGGAAATATTCGTTTTGTTTCAATTATTTTGCACACGGGTGTATGAGATATAATAAAACAACCCCTTCACCGTTGAAACTGTTAGGTGTAGACGTATCTTCTTCTCTTCATGTCTCACACATCTCGCCTGTGGAACTCACTTCCTTATTCCTGTTTCCCTGACAAATACAATCTCCAACTATTTAAGTGTAACGTCAATCGACATCTCCAGTTGCCTTGATCTATCCACTTCCCTTCTCCACATCCTTTCCCCTTTCATTCCTATCTGCTCTCGCTCCAAATCTTCTGTAACCCCCTTGCCTTGATCGATCCACTATCTTTCTACACATCCTCTCCTTTACCACTCCTATCTGCTCTTCCTCCAAACCTTCTGTAACCCCTTGCGTGCTAGTGGCCTCCAGCCTTGCTTGCGGTGTTAAGCTAAAAAAAAAACTTAAACATATGATAAAAAAGAACCTGTGAATAATGAATGTATAATGCTATTATGTACAGCTGACATTCATCATGATCATCATCATCACCTTTTACAGTAGATGCTCATAGTATTGTTGCGTAGCTGAGCATCTGACCAGCTCCCTCCAATGGTCCAGGTTGCACGACAATATCTGGCTGGCAAATCCATTAAAATGTAGCGTGTCTTCGACAACTAGTTATGGCAGGGAGCCTCTCATTCTTCTGCTCAGATGACAGCCGACTTGAAGGCTCGTCTTGGTTGTGCATATGTGGACAATTATGTAACTGAAGAAACCTCACCGTCTCAGCGGATGATTTTAGTCTAGGAACCCCCTATGCCTAGCGATACTGGGTCATCCTCACCCTGGTTATATTGCAAGTCGTTCAGTCTCATCTACCAATTCCGTTTGCATCCGGTCGAAAGTCGTTGTAGTTAACCTCTGTTAATTGACCTCCCCATATCGATGCCCGCATAATTCTGTGAAAAATACGATGAATTTACATTTTTTAAATTTTTGACGCTGAATCTTGGATTAAACGGATGTTGTGTAATATAATATGAATTTATTATGAAAAAGACATGGTCGCCAAATATATGGATTAATCGATATTAACAAACCCAGTAGGAAATAAATTTATAAATTACACAAATATCACTAGAAGGTGACATGCTGATTGCAAAAAGACATCAACATGTATCAGAAAACAAACCAAGATGAAAGATATAGTAGAAGTAATTAAATGACGGACATAGATATGGGGATAGGATAAATATCAAAACGAAATATGAAGGGAGAGAGAGAGAGTAAAAACTATATTTTGTGTTGCATTATGGAGATATAAAGAGCAGTGAATAGCTAAAAAAATAGGGAATGACTACGGCATTACATGTTAATGTTTCAATTAAGATGAGATAGTATTCGACACCCCCTATATATATATATATATATATATATATATATATATATATATATGGACATTGAATTCTACATCTTAAGGCAGCAGTTTTTTTTTCATGCTTAAACGCAATCCTCAGACAATGTGCGTTTTGTGTTTTTGCTCGACTATTTATATAAAGTGGTGAGTGATGCATTATGGGTAGGCGTATATTAGTATTCTGTAAAAGTGGGTGGGTATTAACGGTTAAGTGGAAAATAATTATAGATCCGTGTGTAGTTTTGTGACTATTTTATAGTGTTCTTTCATAAATTTTTATCATTTATTATTGATTGTTGTTTTTTATTATTAAGACTAAACAAAAAATTAATTCAAATAATAAATAAATAAATAATTAAGTAAATAATAAACAAATTAGCAAACAACGAATGCACACAAAAACACAAGTATGCATAATAATAATAATCAACAATAAAATAATTGATAATACATAATAAAAAAGTTAACATTTGTCCCTTGAACACTTTAAACTATACATATAGCATACCTTAAAAATATATTCTTTATATTTTTTATTCTAAAATGAGGAGACCTAACTTCCAATCTAGTACAGCGATTAAATTGGTAAATTCAAGGTAGGAACGAGGAAAGATCTTCTGAACAATTACGATGAAAATAATTGTACAAAAGACAAATGAAAGATACATTACGGTCCTGGATACAAACACACACACACAAATATATATATATATATATATATATATATATATATATATATATATATATATATATATATATATACAGAGAGAGAGAGAGAGAGAGAGAGAGAAAGAGAATTAATATAAAAAGTTTTTTTCAGTTAACTCTAGTTTACTTCGGAGTTTCGTGACTATAGGTATAATCATTTATTCGAACACATAATTGGTGTTATTTCTCTATTCCCTAGTACGTTTTGTGATATGAGTGTGTTTGTTGGGAGTTGATTGATTCTCAAGTCTTTATCTTCCTTTCAAACACAATAACATAATATTCATAAAAAATAATAACCGCCAAGAAAATAACAATAACAACAACACATATCAGCAAGGCATCAACAACAAATGCAATTGTCGAAACAAAAGCAACTGCCCACTTAACAGCAAATGCCTAACCAACAATATAATATAAACTGCTGCCATAACAAAAAGCACAAACGCGGAATAAAAAATTACATGGAAGCTACAGAAAAACATTTAAAGTAAGATTTAATAATCATCAAACCTCATTTAAAACAATAAAATATAAAATCAACACGATACTCTCAAAATAGAAACAGAGCCAGAAACAAAATAACATCATACCCAAGATTAAATGAAATATTATTTAAAAAACAAACAACAGCTCCACACAACAGCAATAGCAAAAATTGTAAAGTGTACTTGGAGGAAAAATTAACAATCATTTCCTTCAATATTCAAACGAATATATTGAACAAGAGGAATGAAATAATGGGGAAATGCAGACATTTAAATAAGCACCTACTTTTCTACCTAAATTCTAATATAAAAAGAAAAGAAATAAATAAAACAAAACTCAATACCATCACAAACATAAATGACTATACCTAATATCTAATCCATACCAACCCCAATTCGTTCAGAAACAAATAACCACAATATGAACTAATACAAAATATACACAACACCCTGCACACAAATCACCATAACAATGCACCTTATAAAAAAGTCTCTTTGCAAAATTTAAAACACATAAAAAACAAAAAAACTAGTACACATATGGAGGCAAGCGTAAGACATGTCCACATGGACACACACGTAAATATACAGTTAGTCGCATACAGGAAGACAAACATACACGTGCCCGCACGTGTGTGCGTGCATATTTGTAGATAAATGTACATGCATGCGTACATGTGCACGATCCCGCACATAAACACTCACCCACACAAAGAACTCAGCCACACAAAACAAACATATACATACAAAAATCCAACCATAACTTAAAATTAAATGGGAAAACGATACCAAATTTAAACGATATAATAAACATAAGAAAATGAAAAATAATCCAAAAGAAACAATAATTAATTTAAGATTATCACCAACAAAAATCTCTCCTTTTGTACAACTAAAGACAGGTAACAAACTCTAAGTAAATTTAAAACACTAAATAAACTTAATTAATACAACCTACTAAAATATACTAAGACACTACGGAAAGTCAAGTAATACAATCTACTAAAAATAAATATACAGTTAACACAAAAACACACACAAGTACAAACGCACGATTAGATGCGCAATACAGTTAACACAAACATCCACAAAAACATAAAAACACATATACTTAACTATAGCCTAAAATAAAATGGTTAAATTTAACCATAACCTAAACTAAAATGGTTAAAACAGTACTAAATTTAAGGAGGATACTAAAGATAAACCAAAGAAAAAATGGAGAACAAAACATTAATACTCTTTCATACAACTAAGCACATGTATCAAATAATAAGTAAAGTAAAAATATTTAAATAAAATTAAATAATAGAACTTACCAAAGTATATTAAAAAATAAGGTTGAGTAGTATCGCCCACACAAAATACATATACAGCTACTACAAGAAAACATACAAACGTAATCACAATTAAACATACAATATAGTTAACACGAACACAGATATAAACACAAATAAAGAGACGCCCATACACGAACACAGAAATACAAATGGGAATGTGGGTGTGTACGTATGTACTTATGTGTCTGTATGCGCGTATTCGGACATATACATGAATGCGTGTACAGGCACACACCTGAACAGACATACATATACACAACAGAAACATAACTTAAATGATCAACGATAAACTAGTGACCAAAGAAGAGAGTGAGGAAAGAAAGAGAAAAAAAGAAAAAAAAAAACAAGAGAAAATGGGGGAAAAAACGTGGAAGAAGGAGAAAGAAATAACATTCAGTGAAAACTCACCAAACACACTCATATTGTAAGAAAAGTACAAGTAAATCGAGAAATGACTACAGTTTAACTCTGTTCTGATGAGTAACTACCACTAGTGTCCCGAAACTTCGATATTGAGCTCTCTAATACAAAGCCTGCTTACCTTAAATGCCTTCTTATAAGTAAACCTTTTTCATATGAATTCTATTAACACTCGGTCTCTATTTTCGATATTAAGTAATTTTTACGACAAAGTTTGCTTGCCTTAAATGTATCCTTACCAAGAAACTACTGTAAAAGCAGCGATTTGGACTTCAAAAACAATATTTAAAATTAACGCTATATATATATATATATATATATATATATATATATATATATATATATATATATACATATATATATATATAGACACATCGAGCAACAAGTCGTGAATGACCAAAAATACAACTATTATCCTAAAACACCTATTAGTAGATAATACCAAATTAAGCAGCAGTTCTCAATGCAAGCTATTGTTATACAAATTAAACATCTCGCATTAAATAAGATATAATTCACCACAGGAGACTGTCTTGAATGCATACTATGTAATTAATGTGCACATATATTATATCAGCATAAAAAAGAAAGGAAATATCTAAATAATTAAAAATAAATAAATCCAATGAATTAAATAAACTGAAGTCTTTTCGTGTGGCCTCGTTCTCAACAAGCATTACGCATGACGTCACGCTAGACTATATCAAATCTGAAGCTTCCTAAAGAATGCAAAGATGTAGAGAAAATAATTCTTACTACCACACTGACATTAATTCTTGATAATGACAGCGATTGTCGAAACTACTCGAAGAAAAGTAACACAATATGAACTTCGAGCATTTTATCCACAACTTCGATCACAATACTCAACACCTTATCCAAAAATTGGAAAAATACAATGAAAAATTAAACAACCAGATCCTGTATGTTTCTTTTTAAGCACGTTTTTCTCTGAAATGGCTCGTTTATTTTGAATCATTTGTTTTGTGTGCTGCTAGGTAAGGTTTTTCACTGTGTCGCAACATACATTTTTTCTAGCATGATATCCCGGCCAGCTATGCGGAGAAAATAAGAGAGCAGCAAAAGAAATACGAGTCTAGCTTCGAAAAATTCAAGTTCGAAAAACTTGGAGAAGTCTTGAAGGAGAAAAGAAATAAAATCATCTCCCCGCACAGGTGGCTCTTCCTCCTCGACAACCTCGTCCCAATCAGAAATAAAATACAGCCCATGGCACCTGCTCCAATTACAAAATCATTAATTTCCATCCTCTCCAAAATAAAGAACCTCAAAAAGGGAACCCATTCC
The DNA here is from genome assembly GCA_964036315.1 of Acanthosepion esculentum. Classification (NCBI taxonomy): domain Eukaryota; kingdom Metazoa; phylum Mollusca; class Cephalopoda; order Sepiida; family Sepiidae; genus Acanthosepion; species Acanthosepion esculentum. Next base: position 131,609,047 of record OZ038485.1, read on the forward strand.
CAAAATATCCACACCAAATATCAATCCCCTGCACAGACACTCATCAATTCACAAAAAAAAAAACTGAATATCAAAAAAGGCAACGAAGCCCCTCATCAGATTCAACAGAAGTCTCATCAAAGAAAAAAATCAAATCTACTACTATTTTCAACACTAAGGAAGATGTGGGGCGGGTATTCAAAAAACAGGCTGATAAATCTGTAATGCAATTCCCAAAACTATTGAGTTGTCCAAAAAGCTCAAACCGATTTTAAAGGGAAATTAAAACACAAAACAAAATTATGCCATTAAATATGAACCATTTTGTTGCACAACATTTCTCCATTTTTTCTTCAACTTACAGATTCCATTTTCCCAGAATTTCGGTGGTTTCTCGACAAAGAAATCATTAAAGAGTTTTTTGTCATCAAAAGAATTAAAATGTTTATGACTGAGATTACCTGAATAAATGAAAATCCGAAGAAGGAATTTCTGGTGAATATGGCGTCTGGGGTAATACATCCCAGCCAAGCAGCAACAATTTTTGCCGGGTCGCCAAATAAACGTGAGTACTGGCACTATCCTGATGGAAAACGACACCTTTCTTGTTCACCAATTCTGGGCTCTTTTTTCTTGAATTGCTGCCTTTAATTCGTACAGTTGCGAACAGTACTTTTCAGAATCAATTGATCGTCCTGGGTAAGACATTAAACTACATCCGCGTCCAGGGTAAGATGTTAAACTACATTCGGCAGCAAGGCCTCTGATCAGGAGATTTTGATGAGCGTGGAACCACCTCTTTATTGCTGGTATTCCCAGGTCCACCCTGACCCGGAGTGGCAGCACCTGTTAGGGTCCCAGCTATGGGCAAATAGTTAACTATTGACCTGGTATAATTTTTTGAAAAAATTATTACCAGCAATACAATTTTGAAGGAAAGATATTACCAGAAACAGATTTTTGACAAAAAAAAATAGTACCAGCAATAATTTTTTTTATCGGCATTAAATAACCCATTGAGGTTGATATGCCGTAAAACAAAATAAACCAAACCAAACCAGAATCAATTGACTGGTTACTTGGTAGAAGCTCATAGAACATGATTCCTTTCCAATCCCACCAGATGCAGAGCATAACTTTCTTAGGATGAAGGACTGCTTCTGAGGTAGCTAAAGTTAGCTCACATTGCTTACCCCAGGATCTTTTTTGATGAACATTGTTGTAAACGATCCGTTTCTCATCAAATTGAAATTTCTTTGCGTTTATATATCAAATCAAATATGAAATGCAATCCAAAAGATAACTTTAATTCAGATCATGTGGTACGCAAACATCGTAATTATTTCAGTACCCAAGCTTCACTAAATGCTCATGGATAGGGTATTTTATAAATGTAGATTTTCTGCCAATTTACCCATTGTATAATGCGGATTATTCTTAATCAATGTATTGATTTGTAAGTCATCCACAATGGGGTCTGCCTGAGCGTTAATCATGAATAAAGCTGCAATCACCAACTCTAAACTTAGCGAACCACTTTAGTACATATCTTTTTTGTTTCTTGCGAGGCATTTTTGGCTTTACGATAAAAAAATAAATCAAGTGTCTAAAACGCACTTCATAACCTTTCATTTTCATCGGGAGGCAAAATTGATACGTATTAAGTAATTTTAAACTTTTTTTTCTCAAGAAATATTTTGAAGTGTTCTATAATCGGAAACGTAAGCATATTATGTCTGTCGATAAATTTGAACGACTACAAATCGGCATGAACTTTCCGGACAAGCCATAAAAGACCTTAAATTCTTCCTAGAGATCAAAGAGGTGAATATTATGGAATTAGAAATTCCACAAAACTTTCACAAGGCAAAGATGAGTCTAACGGTGGTGAGATCAGGACATCAAACATATGGGCGATGATAGAAGAAACGAAAGTTACCTTTGACATTTATCCACCCCCAGTCTTCGATGAAGAATGTGTTAAATGTCTAAATTAATATTGTGCTGGACGCTTCCACCTTTTCGTTCACCCTCCTTGTATAGAGCTTTAAGCTCACTTTCCCCTAGAATATTGGTGGTCTGTCTACCGATGGTACCGTCAAGAATGATATGGACCAATGATCAATGGGACAGGACTTGGGTGTCCTTACTCCGCCCATGTTCAATTCAGATGGTCAACCGTAATGGGACTGAACATGGCACTCTGGTTAATTAATATAAATGCCGGGGGGGCGGGAGTGGGCTCTCCCAGGGTGAGGCTCGCTCGAGATCTCAACTGACTCGGGGTGAGTGTATGTTGTGTATACGTGACCGATCTTCAATTCGCGGCCGGGAATACATTCTATCTCGGGGGAGTCCTCTATTTAGCATGTTTTGAACTATGCTCGGGAGGTATTTTCTGGCTAGTGAGCAAGTTTTGGGATGCGGTGTGTGCTCTTGTCTTCGCAGATTCCGCAGGCAGGCTCTGCGTACTGGGTCATTCTCTTCATTTCATTGGGTTTAATGCTCCCAAATACCATGCAGCCTGATTTCTTTCCGCTGTTCGAGTCTTTTGACGACATCCATTCGGGAAGATTAGAGAGGCATTGGAATGCCACACTTGATCCCGATATAGATCGTATCGGGCAAAGGTCGGGTACTAACAACCTGAAATGAAACCACTTCGGTGACACAATCTAGTTAGATTAGCAGTGCAAACGGCAAGTGAGGCAAAAGTAGATTAGCCGAACAAATCCCGTGATAACGCGGAAGTAGCTTCAGCTAGGGCAGAGTTGGCCTCCTAACTTATCAAGATGGATCAAACTTTGGTAGTTAGGGCTAGATTAGAAAGAATGTCTTCCGAGGCGACGATTATGGCCGCAGAATTGCGTACAGAGGAAGTGAGAAACGCATCCAATAGCCATAACGCGTGCACCACATTACTGGATAAGCGCACCGTAACAACAAACGCGGGTATATTAAGGCTTTTCCTGACTACTTTCAGGATCTGTTCAGCAGGGAGACACTGCTCAGTTTGACGCCTATTTGGCCAAATTTCCCCGCCTTGAGGCGGATAAAGCGGCTGGGTGCGAGGGTCCCATCACAGAATCGGGATTAGGTGGTATTCCTTGCTAAATGTACTTCAGGCAGACGCCCGTTCATGTTCCCTTGCTGGAACTGATTTACAAGAACTGTATGAAGCAGGGGTCTATGCATCAATGCTTCACCAGGGGTGTAATTAAGATGCTACGAAAACGGTGGGTATGGAATATGTAACTTTCGACTTTTGACAGGGTTGATAATTTTAGCCCAAATCTTAGCTAGCCGTTAGCAGCCCGTCCGGTCTCGTCTGATTGGCACCGAAAAGAATTGTGCTGTGAAGGGCATGATTATTCAAGACAACCTTCATGTGGTACGCTTGATAATCGAGCAAGTCGAAAGTCAAACCGCGCTGATCAATTTTGATCAGTTCGATGAGGTCGACCATCGATTTCTGGGGTCTGTTCTTGCCACCGCTGGTTTCAGGCCACACTTTCACCTCAGAATCCGACTTTTCCAGGTGTGCTGGTGGAAGTGAATGGGGTTCGATCGGATCCTTTCAAATTATCTTGCTTCATTCGGCAAGGCTGTTCGCTTTCGCTTGTTCTACGTTCTTGCGTTGGAAACTTTCTTTCGCAAGGCGAATCCGGTCCTACACGAAATTTCTCTACCTGGTGCTACCACCTCGGCCAGGTCCTCTGCCTCTGCAGACGATGTTTCGTTTGTTGTGTCCAGCAGAGCCGTGATTGATAAAGTCGACAAAGGTGTCAAAGGGTACGAGACGGTGATACGAAACAAGATAATCCAGTCTGTTTGCTTTGGTTTGGTGAATGGAGTTGAGTTTCTCTTCTCGGGCATTTCCTCTGGGCTGATGGGCCAGGCAAGATTCTTTCCTTCTGTTTTGGTCCCGATATAAACTTGGAAATGAATTGGTTGGAGGTTCAGGGGAAGGCAGAGGTCGCATTTCGTCTGTTCTCTCGGAATAATCTTTCATTAACGGGGAGGGCGGAAGTATGTGTTTCGCACATCTGTCCTTTACTGACCCTCCGTGTGCCCACTCACGTATTCTACACTAATGGTTTTAGTTTAATACTTCTTCTTGTGGGAAGGTAAGGCTCCCAAGGTAGTTCGGTTTGAGTGTACCTAGCTTTGAGATTCGTCAATATAAGCTTCACATCGCGTTCCTAGATCGAATGTGTTCGCAAGTGGATGGTGAGGGTGAGTTCTGAAAGGAAGAGGCCCGTAACAACTTCCCATCACTTAGAAGTGTGCACTCGTGCGATGAAGTGTCCCTCCTATTTACCCTGAGGCTCGTGTTCCTTCTATCGTGAATGTCTCAAACACCTTTTACGGGCGACGTTCAAACGTTGTCCCGTAAGGCGTATCACGTTTTAGTGGGTCCATTCAAGATGATATGATAGGTGAGCTCGGTCATACGAAGCAGGAGGCTCGTTCCATATGTCATTTGGCGCCCGGATTGGAATGCTTCACCAGCGATGAATCCTCCTTCACTTGGCTGGTGATACGAAAGACTTTGTTTGTCGGACTTGGAAAAATCTTCAAACTAAATTCGTTGCGGTGAGTCGTTGGAGACCCTTGCTTACGTCTTCTTCCACTACAGGCTCGTAGTCGCGCTGTTCAAATTTATTGAAGGCATCAATAAAGTTCTTTGTCCCACGGATCAGTTCTGTTTGTAGCAATGTTGTACCACCGTTGACTAAGACTGAATACCATGTGTTTTTTGCTTGCTAGGCCATATGGGGACCTCTTCCCAGCTGATCGTGTACTTTAATTATCAGCTTAAAGTCAAGATTAGGACGAAAAGGCGGCGACTCCCTCGATCAGAATTTCGTAAAATGTGAGGGAATCTTGCATGTATGGAGTAAAAGGAGATGACTTGGGGGGTCATTTTGATGCTGGTTAGGCATCAGGATATTATGAACTCAGATTTAAACATTGGTAACCCCGCCCAAAATAGGGTAGTTTAGGTTTGTTTTATCCTAAGTTTCTTCCATCAAGTTAATTTAGCTAGGAGATGTATGTTCATTGACCTCTTTTATTTCTGTCCTCACTTACTTTAGTTTAATTCCACCTCCCACTCCTCCGTTAGGTGAGCGAGATGTCAGTTCTCTGGTAGATGCGGGGCCTTTTGCATTTTTCGAGTGTGTACTTCGTATTTATTGTTTCAATGAGTGTGGGTTTAAGTGTGTGATTAGTCGAATGATTTTTATTATGTCCGCATTAATTTCGCCCAGTTAACTGATTTTTTCTGACACAATTAAAGATTGTGGCGGGTTTATATTACTAACATTATTTTGTGTTGTTACTTGCATGCAAATTGTATTCATTGTAAATATTTATTGGGGCTTCATTTTTAAATGTTTTAATTTTATCCCCCCCCCCATAACACAAACAAATTGTACATATGTGAACGGGTTAGGACTTCATCGAAAGTCAGAGGTATTATGGTGGATGTAGTAAGAACAGTAAGTAATAATATGTCGTTTTGGTGTAACGAATACTGTGGTATATTTCGATCAGTATTCATGGCTAGCTAACTTTATGATAAGGTCGATTGAAGACCAGCCTTTCCCTATATTTACATTTGGCCGTGTGCCATATTTTTGTATTAAAACAAAATAAATATTGATTTCATCTTTGGTACTTCGGCCTCATGAATTTAAGTGGAATTCTAGATCAATTTCTTGCTTAAACGTAATCTTCAGGCTATGTGTATTGGGTTGTAGCTCGAGTATATATGCTGGCCAATGGCGCATTATGGGTAGGTCTCTTGTACTATTTACTCTTACACTTGAATTATTTTATTCTCTAGGATATTCAGTTGGATTAAAACAGGCCACACCATTTTAATGTTGAAATACAAAAATAGCACCGTAAGTTCTATTCTTCCGGTTTTTTGCTACCCATTCAACTATGATCTTTAATGATTTAAACGCAAAATCAATCGCCATCTCATGCCTTTCTGAATCGTGTTCTTTCATTGTCATTTCTCCTCACTGATGTTTTCTCACTTGATTTTTTTAAAGAATGGCACAGTGCTGCAATCCGTTCTTCCAAGTCTTCAGTTTTAAAATGGTGGAATCTAATATAATTTATGTATCAGTAACCAATTCTCTCATAGTGGCATTTACTTTGCTTAGCGTGAAATAATTAAAAAAAATATTTTTAATACAAAAGAATTTCAAAGTATTCGGAATTTTCAATCCATGGCCTTTTTTTGTTTAGTGATACCAGTACAAAAGCGACACCTTTGTTATAGCTTTAAATGGTATCGATTCCTTGAAGTAAAAAAGGACTGGTATTAGAAAGTCTCGATACACGGAGAGACAGGTGCTACGTTTTACAAAGTCACTGGTGACTGTGTCTTTGGAAACATCGAGTGGTCATTTTGGAGTGCAGGTTATTTGGGGTGCGGCTTTGGAGCTTCGTTATTAGTAATAGTATAAAATTGCTACAAGCTGTCTGCAAGGTGCCGTTAGAGAGGCATACCAAAATCGAGGAGTGAAAGACCGGACGAAGTCTTTACAAGAGTTCAGAGCAAGCGCGGTTCAAAGATGGCAAACTGAGTCTTTAAAAATCTTATTTACAACACAATTATACGCAATCAGGGATCAGAGTATAGATCAATTATCAGAGCATATGATACAAAATGATGATCGTTTACGTGTGTGACATAAACTTGGAGGAGCCACATATTTCAAAACGTATTAAAGCAGGACTTACAGGCCAAAAACTTGCTATCATAATCTGATGTACCATATGTTACTCGCTCGCCTTTGGTACTTGTGGAAATAACTTTGAAAAGGGCAATGTCCTCCAAGAATGGTGTTCAACATGTTCTGATGACACTAGAATGCTATATGCAATATCAGAAGGATACTATCCAACCATAGGATAACTGTGCTATCAAACATTGTCTCCAGGGTATTCAAATGCCTTCCTGGTTACCATATCGATAATACACAATGGATGAGTAACATGCTAATTTATTTAGTTAACTTATAACGCTTTCCTTATTAAACAGAGTGATGCAAATTTTGTGTAATAATTTATTACAGGATACCAGCCGCTATTTGTGCACGAGTGGATTCGTGCAACAGTACAGGTTAATGATAACGCCCAGATAACGTTAGAGATATTGTATATTATTATGGCGTCTGCTTACTGTTTGTAAACCCATTATTATTCCGAAACCTGGACGCATATTGATCCGTATATTAGACAACTTACAAGAATCCATTTGGTATTCACGTTGAGTAAATAGCAAAACAAACTTTACCTTTATATTTCCTCAAAGTGTAAATTACAGTATTATTTTTAACGGAATTTATAAAAACAAACACATTTTATTTTCTTTGAATTTCTGGAATGTTCTCAACTTTGTTATTAGGACAATGATTCAGTTTTTGGTGTTTCCAACCTTTTTGTTGAGTCTTGACTCATTGTTGAATCTCGCCTATTGCATGGAATAATAATGCAACACAAAATGTACTTAGAACAAGAATGTATTATAACAAGAAAGTGTACACAATAAGTACATATAGTATTTCTGTATATTTCTGGGAAGACGTTCCTGGAGAATGTGTTTACTAGTCGCAGTCGATCAGAGTCTCTAGTTGGAACTCGTGATTCCTCTCCTCGTCTTCCGGTATCAACCATTATTTATATAGTTGGTAGTCACCTATGCAGATTAGGTGGATCCCACCACAACACTTTTGCAGATGTCTTTCGAGTAAACTTTCAGCTTAATTTGATCTAAATAGATTCCTTAATCTACTGGGGTAAAGGGTTTTCGTTTCGTTCTCCATGTCTCAGGATGTCTCATCTTGTTCTTGTTTCGTACTGCTCAATAATTGCTTGCCCCTTTTTCAAATATGCCTATGTCTAAATATACAGTCAATGGATTGAACATCAATCTCACGAACCACCTTTTTACTCTACTCGGTGATAATAATAACAATGATCAGCGCGAATAAAATAATGATTAACACATCATTCCAGAAATCTGATTATTTTAGTCTTTTAATTAACAAAATGCCTCAATATATTATTTTATCGATGATCGATAATGTGATGGGCGAATAAAACATGTTGAAATTCAAAAGTGGAAAAGGGATTTTTGAAAATACAATGCTATATTGTCTTAAACCTCGTATTACGTAATACACAAGTAAGGAAAGAGGGAATAAAGAGAGGAGAAATTGATTTATTAAAGACGTGATCAAATAAAACATTCTATCTAAATCTGATATTAAAAGAATGGTCAGAAGAGAAGAAGACAAAAAATTCATTACATTCATTTCACTTTGCAAATTAATTTTTACTCTTCGACTGTCGGGGCCAGGGAAAGACTTCATTATTCATATCTGTCAAATCGAATTAACCGATGACCAATACACATGGATGTAGGAATTCTTTCTTTCTTTCTTTGTCACTTTCTTTCTTTCTATCTTTCTTTCTTTCTATCTTTCTTTCTTTCTATCTTTCTTTCTATCTTTCTTTCTTTCTATCTTTCTTTCTTTCGTTCTTTCTTTCTATCTTTCTTTCTTTCGTTCTTTCTTTCTATCTTTCTTTCTTTCTATCTTTCTTTCTTTCGTTCTTTCTTTCCTTCTATATTTCTTTCTTTCGTTCTTTCTTTCTTTCTATATTTCTTTCTTCCTTTCTATCTTTATTTCATTCTTTCTTTCTATCTTTCTTTCTTTTATCTTTCTTTCTATCTTTCTTTCTTTCTTTCTTTCTATCTTTCTTTCTTTCTTTCGTTCCTTCTTTCTTTCTTTCTATCTTTCTTTTTCTTCTTTTTTCTTTCTTTCTTTCTTTCGTTCTTACGTTCGTTCTTTCTTTCTTTCGTTCTTTCTCTCTTTCGTTCTTTCTTTCTTTCTTTCTATCTTTCTTTCTTCCTATCTTTCATTATGTCTTTCTTTCTTTCTTTCATTCTTTCTTTCTTTCTTTTTTTCTTTCTTTCTTTCTATTTTCTTTCTTTTTTTCTTTCTTTCTGTAGATTTCTTTCTTTCTATCTTTCATTCTTTCTTTCTATCTTTCTATCTATCTACCTTAGTTTATTCATATCCAGTCTATATAAGTATATCTCTGGCACGTACACAACATCGATTCACCGTAAAATATCATCTGTAAAAAGGGAATTTTATGACTGTTTCTTCACGTTAACCGCTACTTTAGAGAAACGACTCCAAACAGAATGATTTCCCGATCACTATAAAAGTTGTCTCCTCAAGGCTAGGGTCACCTTCTATCTACGCTTCATATAATAATATTCTGCGCTTTTCACTTTCTCCTCTTACCTCCATGCAACCAATTAATCCAATAAACCTCTACCACTAGTGGCTATTGGGCCTTGCATTTTGAGAACATTTTGCAAATTTATTGTTTATTTATCTCTTTCACTCACTCACTCACTCACTTACTCTCCCTCTCTCTCTCTACACACACACACACACACACACACACATATATATATATATATATATATATATATATATATATATATATATATATATATATATATATGTATATAAGGAAAAGGTTATAGTGGTTCCAACGAGATAAAAGTGTGTATATTAAAAAGAAGAGAGGTACCGCAAACGTTTTTGGTTGTAATGTGGATTTAAAAAAAACTATTATGCTTTGTTTTCCATAATTTTACTACAAGTGGTTCTGGTTTCGCGACCGTCTTCAGGTAAAGGGTGGAGATTTCCACATATTATTAAAAATAATTAATTTTTTCCTTTATGTTTTTCAATGTTAAATATTCTCGATACGAGACATTCTCTATTTTTGTGTTAGTAATCCGAATGTCTTTCTTGAAATGGCAGTGAAGAGTTCTGCGCGAAGAGTCATAAAACAATTAAGGTTGGTTTGAGAAATGATGAATTAGTTGTCGGTATCTTATCTTTTAATGTTTTAATGACCCCTGTGTGTTCTTCGATCTATTTCCATTTTTGTGTGTTTCTGTCAGCATGCGTGTATATATGCGTGTGCATATTCCCCCTCAATACATACACTGTATATATATATATATATATATATATATATATATATATATATATATATATATATTTATGTATGTAACGATAAAATCATGATAATCAAGCAAAATGATCCTGAGGAATTACTCAACCAACACAATGAGATGATCTTTAAATGCAGACACAGAAATCAACTCAATATAACTAACTGCATTTAAAAAAAAATGTCCATGGAAATTCTGAAAGTCTAAATTATCTCTATTTGAAATAATACCCGATATCTCTCTATACAAAATCTATCATATATGGGCATTTTTGTTGATATATATCTTTATAATTAGGCTAATATTTATAGGTGTCCATATGGTAATTACAAGTATACACATATGTTGGTGTATGTATATGTAGATGTCTATATACGGAAGTATTTATTTGCATGTATTTAGATATGAGGATGCTTCTATGTACGCACGTACGCGCACGTATGTATGTACGTGTGTATGTAGGTATATATATGTAGGTATATATGTGTGTATGTGCATACATATGTATATGTGTATATGCATGCTTGTGTATGTGTGTGTGTGTATATATATATATATATATATATATATATATATATATATATATATATATATATATATATATATATATATGGATACTGCTTAATTTGATCCGTTATAATGAAACACACTTATATATAATCCGTCTTAATGAAACAACCTTTATATTTAAACATATATTGTTAAATGTAACAGACAATGAATGTCTATAAAGTTTAATCATGAGCCGTTCTAAACTTCGTATGTTTGTTTTAATTTCAGGTGAAAATAACGGCAAAAATTGTCCAACATTTGGATATTTTTTATTATGCTGTTCCTTGAGCTAAGACTTCGGCTCACACGAGCCACCTTCAGAGTGATTATGCGGGCATTTAAATAAAGATATTCACCATCAAAGATACTATTCTATTGTGTTAATATAGAAGATTGCTATGCGCCGATAACTGTTGCGTAATAGCAGACGCTGATCGGAAATCCATGATGTGGTTCTATGACGTCGTACCTTGAGACGGACACAAATATTAACAACAGAACCATATGTCTACATGCAATATAATGTGTTGTGATTAGTTTGAAATGTAATTTTGTTGAATGTGGGTTGCTTTGTTTTAATGTAGATGGGCTCGAATATCTGAAGTTTCTTTTTACCTTTGTAGGTGTGAGGATTGTTGTATTGTCAACAAATATCTAATATTATGTACATAGCTATGTTTTTTTTTTAAATGTTAATAGAACAAAGATCCGAAAGGTGACAGATAAGTTTACGGGAGAGCGTGATTGTAGTAAAACCAATAGATGTAGTGGGTTTATTAATAGTATCAGTGATACATTCTCTGAACGGGAATGTAAATTGATACACTGAGTTGGTTTTTTTTGGGGGAGGGGTCTTGTTTTTTTGTATACGATTTAGTTGTGTGGTTGTAGGTTTATTAGGGACTATGAGGTCAACTGTTTTAAATTTTTATGAGCTTAACTTGTTTATTATTTTTAATCGGTTCATCATTCTACCTGTTATGTTGTTGAGTGTGGTTTCATTATGTTTGTAATTATTATCAATTTGGATACAATAGTATAAGTTAATAGCATTATGTTTAGTTATATATATATAGATCTTTGACCATGTCTGTAATTATAGATGCCTACTATAGCCTGCCTACCTACCTATCTATCTATCTTTCTATCTTCATATGTATCTATCGATAGAAAGATAGATCGATCGATCGATCGATCGATAGCTAGCAAGATAGATAGATAGATACGAAGGTAGATAGATAGATAGATAGATAATGAACAGAGATAGACAAAGAGATAAAAGACAGAGACATAATGAACAGACTGAGATAGATAGACTGATAGATAGATAGATAGATAGATAGATAGATAGATAGATAAATAGATAGTTAGATAGATATCGATCAGACATTGATAGATAGATAGATAGATAGATAGATAGATAGATAGATAGATAGATAGATAGATAGATAATGATCTGACATAGATAGATAGATAGATAGATAGATAGATAGATAGATAGATAGATAGATAGATAGATAGATAGATAGATAGATGGATGGATCGATAGATAATGAACAGAGATAGACTAACAGATAAAAGACAGAGACATAATGAACAGACTGAGATAGATAGATAGATAGATAGATAGATAGATAGATAGATAGATAGATAGATAGAAAGAAAGTAAGAAAGAATCCCGCAGGTCTATACAGTTCTTCTCTCCCTCCCCAGCTATGGGCTAAATAGACGCACAGGCTGTTTTCTATAACCTTGGTTGTCAGACATTCTGGATATAAGATCACCCACCCTCTTGTTGCTGTAACCACTCGTTTGACTGCGTCGTTCCATGACTGAAACTCTTCCGTCCGACGATTTTCTGCCACAGGCCGAAAAGGTGTTTATTCTCAACATCTTATGGATGATTATAATATTGCGTCAATGAAGGGCCAGTTAAGACGCAATAGACGTTAAAGCCTTACAAGATCAGGTTATTAAGGGGAATTATATTAATGTAGCGGATATTAGATAAGATAACAATACTTCAGAAATGACACAACAGAAGACACATATAATATAATAACTGGAAAAGGGACTGATGCGAAAGAATTCTATGCCTGCGAAACACTTTGAAACATGTCTTGTAATTATCTTGTTTTTTTAATGTTGCCCTATGCAACGCGGGGATGACACTTCTACGCAGGAGGTTATAGAGAGTGAAAGTGAAAGTGAAAGTGAAGACTGAAAATTGGGAGGATTGATGAAAGGAGAAAAGATGAACGGTGTTCAAGAAGATTACGATTGATGTTGCATTTAAATCTTTGAAGATTGTAGTTATCAGAGAAGCAAGTAAAGGGAAGTCTGTTCCACAGGAAAGTAAACTGGAGAGAAATAAGATGAAAACTAGATTTATTCATATTAGGTTCATTGAATTACGAAACAATGAAAGGTTACGTAAATAAGTCAAGTATTGATGTGGGTCTAAATATTAAGGGGAAAATTTTAAATGTTCAGTTGTAAAGTTCAGATATATATAGAGAGATAAAAGAAAAAAAATCGTTTGAATTTATGGGATGTGGAGTTAATATTATTTGAACTATTTTCATATTGTCCTTATCTTTGTTTACGTTTATAGATATTTTCTTTGTTCCCTTCGGCCTTTATCAGATGCTTAGAAAGATCAGGATCACCTACAGGGAATTCTGAGGTAAACACTTCTCGAGTTTTATCTCGTCTACTTCTTTGTTTTTAGTACCTTTTCATTGATTTCGTCTGAGTCCAAGTACACACAGACCGGCCCAGGGATTGAAATCAAAATCACTATGTCATCAAATTAAATAACCAACGCTTTAATTTACGAAGCTATTTTCCCATACGACAATTCTCTGTCTGCCTATATCTCTGAGATGAGGTATCATGATTACTCGTATTATTTACATTATCAGGATTGTTATCCTTATCTTCATTGCCATATTCACATCGTTTCAGCCGTTCTTCAAGTGATAGGAATTTTGAACCGAACCCCTTATATACCTCACCCGGGTAGATCGTTCTAATTCCACGTGCCATGCCTCTTTCGAATGCCTCGGTTATTTACCTTTAAATCAACTCTCCAAGTTTTCGTTCACCACTGATGTTGGCCGGATTTGAACTAACAACACTTTGGGTCTAGTCATTGGATTTAACCAATTTTTTTATCCATGCTTTCTTAAATAAATAACCGATACTAAGATATCCGGAAGAGGCATGGCGAGTGGAACTAGAACAATCTACTGCGCTGGGTGAAATGAAGGGTTTCGAAATTCCAATCATCTGAAGAAGGCCGGAGAGAATAACGACTCAAACATTGTGAATATGGCAATGAAGATAAACATAACAGTATGAGTAATGTAAATAATACAAGTGACAATTCTCTGTTAGAAAATATATGTATGTAATCCACACATGTAGACCCAATTTTTCATTAGTGGAAAACGTGAGGAGAAATATAAATTTACAGGCTGGCAATTATTTTTTATAATCACATTCAACATAGCCATAGTAATAAAGCCACTAAGACAAAAGGGTTTACTGAGTGTGGTAGAATAAGAAAACTGAGAAACATCAGTGAGGTGTATATTCAATAGAAACTAATCAGGAAGAGAGTAGTTAATGATTGACATTGCATTTAATAATTTAATGCATGTAATCGGAAGAGAGTTCCACAAGCGAGAAGAGCAAGTAAAGAAACTGTTAGCATAGAAATTACAGTTACATCTAGGCAATACGTTTTAATGCATGCAATCGGAAGAGAGTTCCACAAGCGAGAAGAGCAAGAAAATCAACTGTTACCATAGAAATTAAAGATACATCTAGGATATTCGTTTTAATGCATTTAAACAGAAGAGAGTTCCACAAGCGAGAAAAGCAAGTAAAGAAACTGTTAGCATAAAAATTGCTGTTACATCTAGGAAATACTTTTTAATGCATGTAATAGGAAGAGAGTTCCACATGCGAGAAGAGCAAGAAAAGAAACTGATAGCATAAAATTTACAGTTACATCTAGGAAATACTTTTTAATGCATGTAATAGGAAGAGAGTTCCACAAGCGAGAAGTGCAAGAAAAGAAACTGTTTGCATAGAAATTACAGTTACATCTAGGCAATACGTTTTAATGCATGTAATCGGATGAGAGTTCCACAGGCGAGAAGAGCAAAAAAATAAACTGTTAGCATAGAAATTACAGTTACATCTAGGCAATACATTTTAATGCATGTAATCGGAAGAGAGTTCCACAAGCGAGAAGAGCAAGAAAAGAAACTTTTAGCATAGCGATGTCAGTTACATCTAGGCAATACGTTTTAATGCATGTAATCGTAATAGATTTCCACAAACGAGAAGACAAAGAAGAGAAATTGTTAGCATATAATTTACAGTTACATCTAGGCAATATGTTTTATTGCATATAGTCGGAAGAGAGTTCCACAAGCGAGAAGAGTAAGAAAAGAAACTGATAGCCTAAAAAGTACAGTTACATCTAGGCAATACGTTTTAATGCATGTATTCGGAAGAGAGTTCCACAAGCGAGAAGTGCAAGAAAAGAAACTGTTTGCATAGAAATTACAGTTACATCTAGGCAATACGTTTTAATGCATGTAATCGGAAGAGAGTTCCACAAGCGAGATGAGCAAGAAAAGAAACTGATAGGATAAAAATTACAGTTACATCTAAGCAATAACTTTTAATGCATGTATTCGGAAGAGAGTTCCACAAGCGAGAAGTGCAAGAAAAGAAACTGTTTGCATAGAAATTACAGTTACATCTAGGCAATACGTTTTAATGCATGTAATCGGAAGAGAGTTCCACAAGCGAGATGAGCAAGAAAAGAAACTGATAGCATAAAAATTACAGTTACATCTAAGCAATAACTTTTAATGCATGTATTCGGAAGAGAGTTCCACAAGCGAGAAGTGCAAGAAAAGAAACTGTTTGCATAGAAATTACAGTTACATTTAGGTAATACGTTTTTATGCATGTAATCGGAAGACAGTTCTACAAGCGAGAAGAACAAGTAAAGAAACTGTTAGCTTAGAAATTACAGTTACATCTAGGCAATACCTTTTAATGCACGTAATCGGAAGAGATTTCCACAAGCGAGAAGAGGAAGAAAATCAACTTTTAGCATAGAAATTACAGGTACATCTAGGCAATACGTTTTAATGCATGTAATCGGAAGAGATTTCCACAAGCGAGAAGAGCAATAAAATCAACTGTTACCATAGAAATTACAGTTACATCTAGGCAATACGTTTTAATGCATGCAATCGGAAGAGAGTTCCACAAGCGAGAAGACCAAGTAAAGAAACTGTTACCATAGAAATTACAGATACATCTAGGCATAACGTTTTAATGCATGTAATCGGAAGAGATTTCCACAAGCGAGAAGTGCAAGAAAATCAACTGTTACCATAGAAATTACAGATACATCTAGGCAATACGTTTTAATGCATGTAATCGGAAGAGAGTTCCACAATCGAGTAGAGCAAGTAAAGAAACTGTTAGCTTAGAAATTACAGTTACATCTAGGCAATACGCTTTAATGCATGGAATCGGAAAAGAGTTCCAGAAGCGAGAAGAGCACGAAAAGAAACTGTTAGCATAGAAATTACAGTTACATCTAGGCAATACGTTTTAATGCATGTAATCGGAAGAGAGTTCCACAAGCGAGAAGAGCAAGAAAATCAACTGTTACCATAGAAATTACAGGTACATCTAGGCAATAAATTTTAATGCATGTAATCGGATGAGAGTTCTACAAGCGGAAAAAGCAAGAAAAGAAACTGTTACCACAGAAATTACAGTTACATCTAGGCAATACGTTTTAATGCATGTAATCGGAAGAGAGTTCCAGAAGCGAGAAGAGCAAGAAAATCAACTGTTACCCTAGAAATTACTGATACATCTAGGCAATACGTTTTAATGCATGTAATCGGATGAGAGTTCCACAAGCGAGAAGAGCAAGAAAATCAAATGTTAGCATAGAAATTACGGTTACATCTGGGCAATACTTTTTAATGCATGTAATCGTAAGAGATTTCCACAAACGAGAAGACCAAGAAGAGAAATTGATATCATAGAATTTGCAGTTACATATAGGCAATACGTTTCATTGCATATAATCGGAAGAGAGTTCAACAAACTAGAAGAGCAAGAAAAGAAACTGATAGCCTAAAAATTACAGTTACATCTAGGCAATACGTTTTAATGCATGTAATCGGATGAGAGTTCCACAAGCGAGAAGAGCAAGAGAAGAAACTGTTACCATAGAAATTACAGTTACATCTAGGCAATACCTTTTAATGCATGTAATCGGAAGAGAGTTCAACAAGCGAGAAGAGCAAGAAAATCAACTGTTACCCAAGAAATTACAGATACATCTAGGCAAAACGTTTTACTGCTGGTAATCCGAAGAGATTTCCACAAGCGAGACGAGCAAGTAAAGAAACTGTTACCATAGAAATTACAGATACATCTCGGCACTACGTTTTAATGCATGTAATCGGAAGAGAGTTCCACAAGGGAGAAGAACAAGTAAAGAAAATGTTAGCATAGAATTTACAGTTACATCTAGGCAATACGTTTTAATGCATGTAATAGGAAAAGAGTTCCAGAAGCAAGAAAAACAAGAAAAGAAACTGATAGCATAAAAATTACAGTTACACCTAGGCAATACGTTTTAATGCATGTAATCGGAAGAGAGTTCCACAAGCGAGAAGAGCAAGGAAATCAACTGTTTCATAGAAATTACAGGTACATCTAGGCAATACGTTTTAATGCATTTAATTAGAAGAGATTTCCACTAGCGAGAAGAGCAAGAGAAAAAACTGATAGCATGAAAATTACAGTTAGATCTAAGCAATAACTTTTAATGCATGTATTCGGAAGAGAGTTCCACAAGCGAGAAGTGCAAGAAAAGAAGCTGTTTGCATAGAAATTACAGTTACATTTAGGTAATACGTTTTTATGCATGTAATCGGATGAGAGTTCTACAAGCGAGAAGAGCAAGAAAAGAAACTGTTAGCTTAGAAATTACTGATACATCTAGGCAATACGTTTTAATGCATGTAATCGGATGAGAGTTCCACAAGCGAGAAGAGCAAGAAAATCAAATGTTAGCATAGAAATTACAGTTACATCTAGGCAATAATTTTTAATGCATGTAATCGTAAGAGATTTCCACAAACGAGAAGACCAAGAAGAGAAATTGATATCATAGAATTTGCAGTTACATCTAGGCAATACGTTTCATTGCATATAATCGGAAGAGAGTTCAACAAACGAGAAGAGCAAGAAAAGAAACTGATAGCCTAAAAATTACATTTACATCTAGGCAATACGTTTTAATGCATGTAATCGGAAGAGAGTTCCACAAGCGAGAAGAGCAAGTAAAGAAACTGTTACCACAGAAATTACAGATTCATCTAGGCAATACGTTTTAATGCATGTAATCGGAAGAGAGTTCCACAAGCGAGAAGAGCAAGAAAATCGACTGTTACCATAGAAATTACAGATACATCTAGGCAATACCTTTTAATGCATTTAATCGTAAGAGATTTCCACAAACGAGAAGACAAAGAAAAGAAATTGATAGCATAGAATTTACAGTTATATCTAGGCAATACGTTTTATTGCATATAATCGGAAGAGAGTTCCACAAGCGAGAAGAGCAAGAAAAGAAACTGATAGCCTAAAAATTACAGTTACATCTGGGCAATACGTTTTAATGCATGTAATCGGATCAGAGTTCCACAAGCGAGTAGAGCAAGTACAGAAACTGTTACCATAGAAATTACAGATACATCTAGGCAATACGATTTAATGCATGTAATCGTAATAGATTTCCACAAACGAGAAGACAAAGAAAAGAAATTGATAGCATAGAATTTACAGTTACATCTAGGCAATACGTTTTAATGCATGTAATCGGAAGAGAGTTCCACAAGCGAGAAGAGCAAGTAAAGAAACTGTTACCGTAGAAATTACAGATACATCTAGGCAATACGTTTTAATGCCTGTAATCGTAATAGATTTCCACAAACGAGAAGACAAAGAAAAGAAATTGATAGCATAGAATTTACAGTTACATCTAGGCAATACGTTTTATTGCATATAGTCAGAAGAGCGTTCCACAAGCGAGAAGAGCAAGAAAAGAAACTGATAGCCTAAAAAGTACAGATACATCTAGGCAATACGTTTTAATGCATGTAATCGGAAGAGAGTTCCACAAGCGAGAAGAGCACGAAAAGAAACTGGTACCATAGAAATTACAGATACATCTAGGCAATACGTTTTAATGCATGTAATCGGAAGAGAGTTCCACAAGCGAGAAGTGCAAGAAAAGAAACTGTTTGCATAGAAATT
Organism: Acanthosepion esculentum; assembly: GCA_964036315.1. Classification (NCBI taxonomy): domain Eukaryota; kingdom Metazoa; phylum Mollusca; class Cephalopoda; order Sepiida; family Sepiidae; genus Acanthosepion; species Acanthosepion esculentum. Next base: position 131,628,023 of record OZ038485.1, read on the forward strand.
ACAGTTACATTTAGGTAATACGTTTTTATGCATGTAATCGGAAGACAGTTCTACAAGCGAGAAGAACAAGTAAAGAAACTGTTAGCTTAGAAATTACAGTTACATCTAGGCAATACCTTTTAATGCACGTAATCGGAAGAGATTTCCACAAGCGAGAAGAGGAAGAAAATCAACTTTTAGCATAGAAATTACAGGTACATCTAGGCAATACGTTTTAATGCATGTAATCGGAAGAGATTTCCACAAGCGAGAAGAGCAATAAAATCAACTGTTACCATAGAAATTACAGTTACATCTAGGCAATACGTTTTAATGCATGCAATCGGAAGAGAGTTCCACAAGCGAGAAGACCAAGTAAAGAAACTGTTACCATAGAAATTACAGATACATCTAGGCATAACGTTTTAATGCATGTAATCGGAAGAGATTTCCACAAGCGAGAAGTGCAAGAAAATCAACTGTTACCATAGAAATTACAGATACATCTAGGCAATACGTTTTAATGCATGTAATCGGAAGAGAGTTCCACAATCGAGTAGAGCAAGTAAAGAAACTGTTAGCTTAGAAATTACAGTTACATCTAGGCAATACGCTTTAATGCATGGAATCGGAAAAGAGTTCCAGAAGCGAGAAGAGCACGAAAAGAAACTGTTAGCATAGAAATTACAGTTACATCTAGGCAATACGTTTTAATGCATGTAATCGGAAGAGAGTTCCACAAGCGAGAAGAGCAAGAAAATCAACTGTTACCATAGAAATTACAGGTACATCTAGGCAATAAATTTTAATGCATGTAATCGGATGAGAGTTCTACAAGCGGAAAAAGCAAGAAAAGAAACTGTTACCACAGAAATTACAGTTACATCTAGGCAATACGTTTTAATGCATGTAATCGGAAGAGAGTTCCAGAAGCGAGAAGAGCAAGAAAATCAACTGTTACCCTAGAAATTACTGATACATCTAGGCAATACGTTTTAATGCATGTAATCGGATGAGAGTTCCACAAGCGAGAAGAGCAAGAAAATCAAATGTTAGCATAGAAATTACGGTTACATCTGGGCAATACTTTTTAATGCATGTAATCGTAAGAGATTTCCACAAACGAGAAGACCAAGAAGAGAAATTGATATCATAGAATTTGCAGTTACATATAGGCAATACGTTTCATTGCATATAATCGGAAGAGAGTTCAACAAACTAGAAGAGCAAGAAAAGAAACTGATAGCCTAAAAATTACAGTTACATCTAGGCAATACGTTTTAATGCATGTAATCGGATGAGAGTTCCACAAGCGAGAAGAGCAAGAGAAGAAACTGTTACCATAGAAATTACAGTTACATCTAGGCAATACCTTTTAATGCATGTAATCGGAAGAGAGTTCAACAAGCGAGAAGAGCAAGAAAATCAACTGTTACCCAAGAAATTACAGATACATCTAGGCAAAACGTTTTACTGCTGGTAATCCGAAGAGATTTCCACAAGCGAGACGAGCAAGTAAAGAAACTGTTACCATAGAAATTACAGATACATCTCGGCACTACGTTTTAATGCATGTAATCGGAAGAGAGTTCCACAAGGGAGAAGAACAAGTAAAGAAAATGTTAGCATAGAATTTACAGTTACATCTAGGCAATACGTTTTAATGCATGTAATAGGAAAAGAGTTCCAGAAGCAAGAAAAACAAGAAAAGAAACTGATAGCATAAAAATTACAGTTACACCTAGGCAATACGTTTTAATGCATGTAATCGGAAGAGAGTTCCACAAGCGAGAAGAGCAAGGAAATCAACTGTTTCATAGAAATTACAGGTACATCTAGGCAATACGTTTTAATGCATTTAATTAGAAGAGATTTCCACTAGCGAGAAGAGCAAGAGAAAAAACTGATAGCATGAAAATTACAGTTAGATCTAAGCAATAACTTTTAATGCATGTATTCGGAAGAGAGTTCCACAAGCGAGAAGTGCAAGAAAAGAAGCTGTTTGCATAGAAATTACAGTTACATTTAGGTAATACGTTTTTATGCATGTAATCGGATGAGAGTTCTACAAGCGAGAAGAGCAAGAAAAGAAACTGTTAGCTTAGAAATTACTGATACATCTAGGCAATACGTTTTAATGCATGTAATCGGATGAGAGTTCCACAAGCGAGAAGAGCAAGAAAATCAAATGTTAGCATAGAAATTACAGTTACATCTAGGCAATAATTTTTAATGCATGTAATCGTAAGAGATTTCCACAAACGAGAAGACCAAGAAGAGAAATTGATATCATAGAATTTGCAGTTACATCTAGGCAATACGTTTCATTGCATATAATCGGAAGAGAGTTCAACAAACGAGAAGAGCAAGAAAAGAAACTGATAGCCTAAAAATTACATTTACATCTAGGCAATACGTTTTAATGCATGTAATCGGAAGAGAGTTCCACAAGCGAGAAGAGCAAGTAAAGAAACTGTTACCACAGAAATTACAGATTCATCTAGGCAATACGTTTTAATGCATGTAATCGGAAGAGAGTTCCACAAGCGAGAAGAGCAAGAAAATCGACTGTTACCATAGAAATTACAGATACATCTAGGCAATACCTTTTAATGCATTTAATCGTAAGAGATTTCCACAAACGAGAAGACAAAGAAAAGAAATTGATAGCATAGAATTTACAGTTATATCTAGGCAATACGTTTTATTGCATATAATCGGAAGAGAGTTCCACAAGCGAGAAGAGCAAGAAAAGAAACTGATAGCCTAAAAATTACAGTTACATCTGGGCAATACGTTTTAATGCATGTAATCGGATCAGAGTTCCACAAGCGAGTAGAGCAAGTACAGAAACTGTTACCATAGAAATTACAGATACATCTAGGCAATACGATTTAATGCATGTAATCGTAATAGATTTCCACAAACGAGAAGACAAAGAAAAGAAATTGATAGCATAGAATTTACAGTTACATCTAGGCAATACGTTTTAATGCATGTAATCGGAAGAGAGTTCCACAAGCGAGAAGAGCAAGTAAAGAAACTGTTACCGTAGAAATTACAGATACATCTAGGCAATACGTTTTAATGCCTGTAATCGTAATAGATTTCCACAAACGAGAAGACAAAGAAAAGAAATTGATAGCATAGAATTTACAGTTACATCTAGGCAATACGTTTTATTGCATATAGTCAGAAGAGCGTTCCACAAGCGAGAAGAGCAAGAAAAGAAACTGATAGCCTAAAAAGTACAGATACATCTAGGCAATACGTTTTAATGCATGTAATCGGAAGAGAGTTCCACAAGCGAGAAGAGCACGAAAAGAAACTGGTACCATAGAAATTACAGATACATCTAGGCAATACGTTTTAATGCATGCAATCGGAAGAGAGTTCCACAAGCGAGAAGAGCAAGTAAATAAACTGTTACCATAGAAATTACAGATACATCTAGGCATAACGTTTTAATGCATGTAATCGGAAGAGATTTCCACAAGCGAGAAGAGAAAGAAAATCAACTGTTACCATAGAAATTACAGATACATCTAGGCAATACGTTTTAATGCATGTAATCGGAAGAGAGTTCCACAATCGAGTAGAGCAAGTAAAGAAACTGTTAGCTTAGAAATTACAGTTACATCTAGGCAATACGCTTTAATGCATGGAATCGGAAGAGAGTTCCACAAGCGAGAAGAGCAAGAAAATCAACTGTTACCATAGAAATTACAGGTACATCTAGGCAATACGTTTTAATGCATGTAATCGGATGAGAGTTCTACAAGCGGAAAAAGCAAGAAAAGAAACTGTTACCACAGAAATTACAGTTACATCTAGGCAATACGTTTTAATGCATGTAATCGGAAGAGAGTTCCAGAAGCGAGAAGAGCAAGAAAATCAACTGTTACCCTAGAAATTACTGATACATCTAGGCAATACGTTTTAATGCATGTAATCGGATGAGAGTTCCACAAGCGAGAAGAGGAAGAAAATCAAATGTTATCATAGAAATTACAGTTACATCTAGGCAATACTTTTTAATGCATGTAATCGTAAGAGATTTCCACAAACGAGAAGACCAAGAAGAGAAATTGATATCATAGAATTTGCAGTTACATATAGGCAATACGTTTCATTGCATATAATCGGAAGAGAGTTCAACAAACTAGAAGAGCAAGAAAAGAAACTGATAGCCTAAAAATTACAGTTACATCTAGGCAATACGTTTTAATGCATGTAATCGGATGAGAGTTCCACAAGCGAGAAGAGCAAGAGAAGAAACTGTTACCATAGAAATTACAGTTACATCTAGGCAATACCTTTTAATGCATGTAATCGGTAGAGAGTTCCACAAGCGAGAAATGCAAGAAAATCAACTGTTACCCAAGAAATTACAGATACATCTAGGCAAAACGTTTTAATGCAGGTAATCCGAAGAGATTTCCACAAGCGAGACGAGCAAGTAAAGAAACTGTTACCATAGAAATTACAGATACATCTCGGCAATACGTTTTAATGCCTGTAATCGGAAGAGAGTTCCACAAGGGACAAGAGCAAGTAAAGAAACTGTTAGCATAGAATTTACAGTTACATCTAGGCAATACGTTTTAATGCATGTAATAGGAAAAGAGTTCCAGAAGCAAGAAAAGCAAGAAAAGAAACTGATAGCATAAAAATTACAGTTACACCTAGGCAATACGTTTTAATGCATGTAATCGGAAGAGAGTTCCACAAGCGAGAAGAGCAAGGAAATCAACTGTTTCCATAGAAATTACAGGTACATCTAGGCAATACGTTTTAATGCATTTAATTAGAAGAGATTTCCACTAGCGAGAAGAGCAAGAGAAAAAACTGATAGCATAAAAATTACAGTTACATCTAAGCAATAACTATTAATGCATGTATTCGGAAGAGAGTTCCACAAGCGAGAAGTGCAAGAAAAGAAACTGTTTGCATAGAAATTACAGTTACATTTAGGTAATACGTTTTTATGCATGTAATCGGATGAGAGTTCTACAAGCGAGAAGAGCAAGAAAAGAAACTGATAGCCTAAAAAGTACAGATACACCTAGGCAATACGTTTTAATGCATGTAATCGGATGAGAGTTCCCCAAGCGGGAAGATCAAGAAAAGAAACTGTTAGCATAGAAATTACATTTACATCTATGCAATACGTTTTAATGCATTTAATAGGAAGAGAGTTCCACAAGCGAGAAGAGCAAGAAAATCAACTGTTACCCTAGAAATTACTGATACATCTAGGCAATACGTTTCATTGCATATAATCGGAAGAGAGTTCAACAAACGAGAAGAGCAAGAAAAGAAACTGATAGCCTAAAAATTACATTTACATCTAGGCAATACGTTTTAATGCATGTAATCGGAAGAGAGTTCCACAAGCGAGAAGAGCAAGTAAAGAAACTGTTACCACAGAAATTACAGATACATCTAGGCAAAACGTTTTAATGCATGTAATCGGAAGAGAGTTCCACAAGCGAGAAGAGCAAGAAAATCGACTGTTACCATAGAAATTACAGATACATCTAGGCAATACGTTTTAATGCATTTAATCGTAAGAGATTTCCACAAACGAGAAGACATAGAAAAGAAATTGATAGCATAGAATTTACAGTTACATCTAGGCAATACGTTTTATTGCATATAATCGGAAGAGAGTTCCACAAGCGAGAAGAGCAAGAAAAGAAACTGATAGCCTAAAAATTACAGTTACATCTGGGCAATACGTTTTAATGCATGTAATCGGATGAGAGTTCCACAAGCGAGTAGAGCAAGTAAAGAAACTGTTAGCATAGAAATTAGAGTTACACCTAGGCAATACGTTTTAATGCATGTAATCGGATGAGAGTTCCACAAGCGAGTAGAGCAAGTAAAGAAACTGTTAGCATAGAAATTAGAGTTACACCTAGGCAATACGTTTTAATGCATGTAATCGGAAGAGAGTTCCACAAGCGAGAAGAGCAAGGAAATCAACTGTTTCCATAGAAATTACAGGTACATCTAGGCAATACGTTTTAATGCATGTAATCGGAAGAGAGTTCCGCAAGCGAGAAGAGCAAGTAAAGAAACTGTTACCATAGAAATTACAGATACATCTAGGCAATACGTTTTAATGCATGCAATCGTAAGAGATTTCCACAAACGAGAAGACAAAGAAGAGAAATTGATAGCATATAATTTACAGTTACATCTAGGCAATACGTTTTATTGCATATAGTCAGAAGAGCGTTCCACAAGCGAGAAGAGCAAGAAAAGAAACTGATAGCCTAAAAAGTACAGATACATCTAGGCAATACGTTTTAATGCATGTAATCGGAAGAGAGTTCCACAAGCGAGAAGAGGAAGAAAAGAAACTGTTACCATAGAAATTACAGTTACATCTAGCCAATACGTTTTAATGGATGTAATCGGAAGGGTCTTCCACAGGCGATACGATCTAGGCAATACGTTTTAATGCATGTATTCGGAATCTAGAACTTCTATATTTACAAGAGTATAAATGAAACTAATGTTGTTTTATTTTCTCTATATAAGACGTGACTGAAATATTATCCCTTACAACCTAATTGACATTTCTCACAAATGACAAACATCATCACCCTGCCACTTCGAAGGAGTCGAATCGCTTTGATTTCCCCAGTTTTTCCAAACTTTATTTGAGGGTTGCAATTATCGTTTTTGCATTACAGACACCACAGTGAATGTTTTCTTGATCAGAACAAAAGGTTAACATCTTCAAATCAAAGGTTAATTATTTTCTATCCTCCTAATCTTCATAGACCTCATTCGTACTAATATCATCTTTTGCGCATATATCACACTTTTCATTTATCATAACTGCTTTCCATAACTTCACTGACGCTCCAACTTTTTATTGATTGAATCACTTGTGAATACAAGTGGCTTTATCATGTGTATGATGAAAGAACCTTTTGATTATAACTATTGAGGGGTCTCCCCTTTTTACACAAATGGACTCACCCAAGGTATACATATACTACTACCAGTGAATACCCGGAGTAAGTCAAGCAGTCAAGTCGGACAGTCAGTCAAGTAGTGGACCGTCGAGTCGTTCGGTAGAATAACGTAGCGGCAAAAATCATAGTAACAAGCCCGTAGACTCAGTAAGAAGTCATACAGCGATACGTCGATATCAAAGACTGTATATATATTTTGCTACTAATCCGCATTCCTGGAACTACTAACCCGTATTACCAGTTTGTATTATTACTTTAATACATTTATTTCCTATATTCATTATTGGCGTTTGTTATTATTTGATACCGGATTTCATCCCAGAATCCACAACAATAACTAAAAGAAATTAATTATATGATAAATTTACCAGGGGATTTTCAGCAAATTATTTCTCCTTTTGGAAATATAAGTAATGATTGTTTAGAGAGTTTCAGATTTTATTATCTAAATCGACAGTTATACGTCAAATGTTTAATTTGTCTCCTAGTATAATTAATGATATTTTTTTTAATTTCCGATTTGTAAAGATTGTCAGAGAGTATAAGAAAGACAGAACCTCAAAGGGAAAGTAAATATTGTCCAAAGGCATCACTAGAAAAGATGATGAGATATAATACAACGTTAGAATTTGATTAAAAATCTGAACAGAGATTAGAGAAATAACACAAATGGTATTCAAAATATTGACAAGATAAGAACAGGATTTTGTCTCTCTAACTACTGATAAATCATTTTTTAGAATGAAACATTGTTTGTATGAAAACAAATTCGGTGCAAAATGTTTTTATTTATAAATAAACCCAAAATATAAAATCCATATGAAATATAAATTCACTGGATACAATATTCCGTACACCTGAATAAATTAGGGTATTATTTTACAATTTAATAATTTCCTTAATATTCTATAAACCTTAATCAGACTTTCTCCAATAAATATTTTCCCGTTTCTACTGTTTCTAGTTTGAAGTTACATTTTGATAGCTTCCCACATATTTTTACTTGAATATAGTTTTCTTTTCAAACTATATCGTGTTTATTTCTCATTAATTTTGAACTAATTTCAATTAGATTCGAATCTGAAAATTTTACGACAAAATAGTCAGGTTGGTAATAGTTAATTAAAACTGGTAAGTTTGACTGCTTTCATATCTTTGACCAATGTACTTAATTAACTCTGTGTATATTCGGAACATCGAATTCTTCAAATATGTTCTTGTTGGTCACTCCATGTTCTTATTGTCCATATTTTCATATTTTCATATAATGTTTTGTTAGATTATTGACAATAGTTTTTTTGTATATTGTATTCTAGATTAGTAGCATTTTAGAAGCATATCAACCTGAATACTATTGAATTGTTTTTTATCAGCCATTATTACCACTTTTTAGACATTAATCATATAAATCTTTGGATTCTTCTTTCTGCTGTATCCCCTTAGAACGTAGGCGTTCATGGCTCTCCACATTTTCCTTTCCTTTATATCTCAATAAACTTTAACTTTCTATTATTTCTCGTAATATCCTTATGTTATGCATTATTTCCCTCTCTCTAATTTCAATCTGTCCTGTGAGTATCAGATTTTCCAAGCCCTCCTTCCTAATTATGGTCCACAGAAAACTCAACTTTTTCTTGCTAATGTTTCTTCAAGTCTTTTCTTTATCTTTGAGGAGATTGCCCAGCACTCACTGCCATACAGGAGGACTGACATCACGTAACAGTTTAGTATAGTTATCCTTGTTTCTAGCAAAATATATTTAATATTCTGCTTAGCTTTTGGATGGCATCTTTCGCTATCCTGATGGGCATTTGGATTTCAATGTCACAGTTCCCGTCTTCTGTTGAGATATTTAAATTCCCGCACTTGTTTGATTTTAGTATCTGTGATTTGCAATTCGCACTTTGGTTTTATCCTTTCCCTAACAACTATGAATTTTGTTTTCTTGCAATTGATGTTTAATCCTTTGTCATCGCTTTCCTTCACTCTTTTCTGAACTTTTTTCTGCAGACTTATATATAAAAAGAGTTTAAATTAAACTAGTGAAATATAATTTGCAACATGCAGTTTATACGTTAGATAGATCCACACATACCCAGCAAATATTCTGAATTAGGTTAAACTATATTCGGGTATATTCTGGGATTTTTCAGCTATATGCTGAAGATTAGAATCTGGCACGTTTATTTTAATTTAATGATACCAGATCCTGGTTTTTGGATCCAGTTTTTCGAATAATCTTCCAAGATTTTACAAGTTTTATTCACTGGGAATATATTCTGATTTGCTCATATAGCAATGATTTGTTTGAAAATATAGTTTGCGTATCTCTCATTGAATCACAGTTCCTGCCCACTTACGTCTATTCTTTGCTTTCTCAGTCAAAGTGTTATTATCTTTGATTATGGGGACAAGAGGGAGTATATTCAAGCCGATTCAGTATATTCTAGCGTACTCACCTACCCGGTGTATAAACTGTCATATCTTTATTTTCACGTACTCTATATTCGCAGAATTTTTTGCTCTACGTAATTAGTCCGAATTGTGGTCTTTTGCCTTCTGTTTAAATGCGAATCTGTCCCTCGTAATAAATCCTCCATATATTCGTGTCCATGTCGTTTTTCTCCATATTATTTTTGGCCAATTTTTCCATTTCCTAATGCATACCATATTTTGTTTATCGCTGAGTGAAATGAAATGTTTTCGAATCTTCAGAATTCTTCTAACCTTGTAGAACGAATCACTGCTGGGGTCTAAAGAGATTTCATATAGTTTCTAAATTATTCAAACATTAACCCTATCTGGCGCTTGTTGTTCGAGATCAAGTTTATTCTCCTGATTAAATTCCAGTTCTCCCCCACCATATATTGTTTTTACTAATACTATTAAATTCCAGCTCGAAATTTTTGTTTTCGCAAGTCATTAGTGACTGATGTATATCTAGCGATAATATTTATTACTTTTATAATTGTGGAGCTTTCTTTTAGTTCATTGGGAAACAAATATTTTTACAGTTTTCTCGCCTTTAAATCTCACTGATGGTCTGGCGGCAAAAGGAATTTCATCTGACAAATTTTAGGTTTCTGGGTTTCGATTACAGTTGACCTTTTCTCGTTTGATCGAAGATTTGTAGCCATTTAACAATTCTGCTATAATTATAAAGTTTTCTTTTCATGTATTTTATCCTCCATTCCGCATAGGTTTCTCACAATATTCATTTTATCATTACTTTTATCATCATGTCTAGAATGCGGACTGCTATTTTGTAACGATGACTTAACAGCTCACACATTGTGTAAACTACAGGCGATGTACATAGTCTTCTCGTATAATATGCTCTATCCCTTCACGAACTGGACGATCAAACTCTTCTGTGACTTCGTATGATTAGCAATATTGATTTTTTACTACCCATTATACACCCTATTCTAACATGCATTTAAATTTAAACTAACTTGATAAGCAGGCTACTCCCGCTTGAATTCATTAGGTCCTGTGGGTGTTAACTTCTACAAGCCAACGTTCTTCACAATATGTGCCAGTAAATTAAACTGACTATTCCAGATGCTAAAAAAAAGAGTCCTTTCCAAAACTTCCTCATTACCCATATGGTCCGGTCATGGTATCCTCAAAATCCTTCTGTAGAACCATAACTCTTTTGTCCCAAGATACATCTTCCACTGTGAGGAGATTGTACAACATTCACTGCTATATAGGAAGATTAATGTTATATATAAGTTTAACACTCTTTTCTGGTTTCTAAAGAAAATCTGTTTCTTATTAGTTGGCTTATATTTTGAAAGGCATTTTTCGTTATTACGATACACCTTCGAAGTCTATAATTCGAATATTGTCGGGCGGATGCAGAAACAGGGATATTAACAAAATCATTTAAAAATAAACTCAAAATAACAATAATACGGAAAGATCAATAACGGGGATAATTCTAAGTAATAAATGCCAAAACTAACCTGGCCGTTGGTCTCGAAAAGGACCTGCAATCCGTTGTTGACTGGGGCAAGAAATGACTGATTAACTTTAATATCTCAAAAACAAAACTGCTCTCTTCTACTCACCACAGAGAACCCTCCATGACTCCCATTATAATGTCTAATGCTCAACTCCACAATAGCATCTCTCTGCGACTGCTTGGACTCACACTGTCCGCTGACCTGAGATGGAACAAATACATTGAATCAGTACCTTCATCCACCGCAAAGTTCGTTCTCTGCGTCGCGCCAGAAATCTTTTCTAGTCCGATTCCATTCTCCAAATCTATAAATCAACCGTGCATAGAATACTGCTGCCATATATGGTCTGGAGCCCCCGCTGTACGTCTTATTAAAGTTCTCGACAAAATCCAGAGACGGATATGCAATGTGATTAGCCTTTATCTGGCATCTCGCTTACAGACGTGCCGAGGCTTCCCTCTGTCTTTTCTACAAATACTTTCACGGTAACTGCTCCGACGAGTTACTTTCGATGGTTCCTACACTGCATGAATTTAAACGTGCAACTAGACTGGCATCTCAGTCCCACCCTTTCACTGTCGAAACGGTTAAATGTAGCCATCACTCCGACTCCAATAGCTTCACGTCTGTGGAACTCCCTTCCTCTTACTTGCTTCCCTGATAATCTCTAAATATTCAAATGCAATGTCAATCGACATCATCTGGTGCCTTGGTCTATTTCCCGTCCTTTTCTTCATCTTTTCCGCTATCACGCCTCTTTACTCTTGCTCCCACTCTCTGTAACCCCTTGCGTGCTAATGGAACTCTCGATTTGCTTGCGGTGAAAAGCTTAAAAAATGAATCCGATACAGAACGAAACAACCAAATTTACCTGTTTTTCAATACTTCGTTTAAATTTGGAAGTCATCTTTCTCTATTTTAATGTATCATAGGGTTCCTGTGTCTCATAAAACCTTTTGTTTAAACAAATGCTTAAACATTTTAACACACATCTGTTACATATTTTCGTCAATAGCTTCTATATTACTCTCATTTTTCACTATTCCTTATTATAGTTGATAAAGAAAGATATTTCTAATAACGGTCTTAAAACAAAATGAATGAAAACCAATTACTTTGCGTGTGTTTCCTCAAGAGATTTGTAAAAAAATATCATGCAGAACATTAGTAATGTAATTATATCAAATTTCACTGGATACCAATTTATTATGGCCAAGTGCCAATTTGTATATCATTGGGCAAGAGCTATACCTTCACGGATGCTCGGCAATATATCCCCGCAGGATAATCGTTAATGTAATAAGTTTGATATTAATCGCAGACCCCACCACAAATTCGCTGTGTCATATAAAGCTATACTTAGAAAAGATAAAGGCCTTTAATGCTTGCTAAGTACAGGCTGTGCCGGAAAAATAACCATCATTTCAAATGTCAGTATATAAATAAGTTTCAGGGAAGGAAAATTAAATCGGCTTCATGTTGACTAATAAAAGATTTATTTATCAAATTTCGAAGAATTTATTCAAAGGAATGTAGATTTTATAATGAATAGCTATACCACCTTTGATGCGACAAACATCAAGTCGGTAGTTTAGCTACTGCCAAAATCACTATAGAATAGCTTGCGTAAGATTCTACAGCGCCTCATTTTGGACTTATCTCAATAAGAATCTACCAGGAAGATGGATCGACTTGCCAGTGATAATGACAATGTACTCGTGAAATGGTCACCATATTCACCTGAATTGACTACTTGTGATTTTTTCTATGGGTCATTGTGAAAGGAGAGGTCTATATCACCACTCTTCCTACAAGCCTAGATGAACTCAAACAAAGAAGCACTGAGGCTCTGGACCATGTTACTTAAGACATGCTGCAACGTGTTTGGCAGAAGCTGGACTACCGACTTGACGTGTGCTGTATCTCAAGTGATACGCATATTGAACATTTCTGAAACTTTGTTAAATCAATTATAAAATCTACATTCCTTTGAATATGTTTTCGGATTTTGATAAATAAATCTTTTATGGTTCAACATGAAGCTTATTTAATCTCGTTTTCCTGAGATGTGGAGTTACTCAGGTATTCACATTTTAAATGCTATCAGTTTTGGGAGGACACCCTGTATATTTGGTCAACTTTTATCGTTCAGAATACATGCTCTTCTTCTCTGTACAGTGTCCCTTTAAGACTTGGGCGATCGTAGCTCTCCACTATTTCCTGCCCTTTGTATCTCTAAAGAAATTCTGTCATTTGATATCCGTCCTAATCCCTGTTCTGACAAACATTTACACAATCATATTTTGTATTTTATTCGCTACTTATCTCTTACGTTCAGAATGTACTGCGGTAACTCGAGGCAGTGTAGTGGTTAGCAAGCTTGTCTCGCTAGAAGAATTACGACTAAGTAGTGAGTTCGATCCTAACTGGTTTCCCCCTACTTTCGGGCTTGTGCCACATCTAAGCCACGCTTGTAAAATCACTACCTTTAGAATGTACTGCGGGCGTCAATTTCTTCATTTCCTTATAATATCTTCAAGTAAATTCAATTGTTCTTTTCTGATTCTTAATATAAGCGTCCGTTTTGTTTCCATAAACATTTCTGTTGCATCAAGCTTCTTCATTTATGAGGAGATTGTTCAGCATTGACTGCCATATAAGAGGACACTGAGATAAATAACCATTCAGCACTTATCTAACGATGTTTCCTGTTTCTTAATCTTTGGTTTAGCTTAGCATCATTCGCTATTCCAATGTGACTTCAAATTTCTTTGTCCTCCTTCTATTAGAATAATCCAAGACAATTCTTGATTTTGGTTTCTATACATCATTGTTCGCTGTTGTGCTGTTCTTTTATCTGTTGAGATGTAGTTTACAAATATGTTCATCGAATCGCACCAACGGAGAAATCGTGAGTGACCCATTTTTGAATAAGGGAGGATTTGTCAGCTATTTCCTTCAAACGAAAGTGAAGAAAACAAAACAAAACAAAAACATGGCGAGAACTTCGATAAATGGTCATGACCTAGAAATAAATATATTTCAGAAATTTTCTCAAAGAAAAATCAAATAGGTTTGTACAATAAATATTTTCGTATATTTAGCATGCATTTTATTTCATTAAACTGAAAACCTCTTTGTACGAAATAGCCCCAAGGTGTTTCCATATTCAGACCAAGTATGGACGTTTGGCGTTATTTCTCATACTCTCTTTATCCATTCAAATCTCTATCCATCTACCTATAAGTCCTATTTAACTTTCTTGCTCGCCGATCAAAACCCCCCCTAATTAATCTCCTTATCTCTCTATACCTCTCTTCCTCTCTATACCTCTCTTTTCTTCTTCGGCAAATAATTAAAGTATATTACAGCTCAGTTCCTGTCTGTCTTCTTCAGCCTATGTATGCATATAGGTCACGTCGCTGTGCATTATTCACACAATGAGAGGTTCGCGAAAGGTCACAGATTTCTAGCTGGTTACGTCTGTCCTGAGATCTGTCACAAAATGTCCATATCTTTCCGTTGTTAAGCACGACTTTGGAGGCTGGAGCAACGAACGAGAACTGGGCTCGATTTTGTACTACGTTTAAGCGAGTGCATCTATATATGCTTCTGCGCCACACAAGTATATGTATGCTGTAATGTCATAAGTCTTGGGAAACCAGTGTGATGTCATGCGCATACAGGCCTGTTTCGCTGTATCACAACTCATCAGTGCGAGTAGACAACCGAATGCTTCAAGCCAGGACCTGAAACCGACCGATTAGGTATCAGTCGCAGGTGCTACCCCCAAGCAATCGGCACTTCGGTAAAGAGAAAGCATAATTCTAGCGCATTGCTTTTACGAATGTAAACAAATGCTAGACCGCCATCATTCTTTGATGATTAATGTCTGTATCAAAAATACTTTCACAAGCTTTTGGGGGCGGCTTCCACACACCAAAACAAGAACAAAACTCCATATTAATATATGTCCGCAAACACTTCGTATTCTTTTAATATTATCAATGTTGTGGATTCCGGGGATGGAATCCTGCACAAATAAATAAATAACGCCAGTAATTGAAATAGGAAAATAAGTGTATTGAACGTAAGAATACAAACTTGAATTGAAGATTATTAGTCCAGGAATACGGGTTAATAGAAAGTATATGTACAAGTCTCTGTAAGTGGAGCCGTAATTCTCTCTCTCTCTCTCTCTCTCTCTCTCTCTCTCTCTCTTTCTCTTTCTCTCTCTCTCTCTCTCTGGAATCGACGTATCTTACCCTTATCTCTCTCGTATCTCCAACTGTCAGAATAAGTATACTTTAGACGAGTCCATCTTGTGTAAAATGGGGAGAGCCCCACAACAATCAAGTTTAAATTTTACGCTAGACGCTCTTCAATACGCAAAACAAGATGCAGTCAAAAAATAATTTTAGAAACTTTTTTTTGGTGGGGGGGTCCTGACACCAAAAGAAGGCAAAATATCTATGTAAATATATGTCAAAAAGGCTATCGTTGTACCTCAACACGGAAACTCATAATAAATATTCAAAATGCCCCCCCCCCCCACTTGCTTCTATACACGAATGCGTCCATCGGACTTTTGACTGGCGGACCTTTCAAATACTTCCACACGTTGTCGAAGAGTTTTTGCAGGCCCCCATGTTGATGAAACGTCTTCGCGTTATTAACGTCCGCTGCATAAATGTTTTAGTTGGCCCCACAAATAAAAATCGAAATGATTGAAGTCGGTGGAATGTGCAGGCCATGGGACCGGTCCTTTTTCATGGTAGACGTCAGCCATTTCATCGCGAACAACGTGACTAAAATGTGCTGGAGACCCATCAATGCATGAATCACATTCTTTCTCCGTAAGACGTGCTGGAGGACAATATGTACCTACCAGTCACGTAAAATTCCAACCTAAGCATTAATTCGCAAACTGATACTGGTGCTTAGCCATTATTTTACAATCCGTCCGAGTTTTTGGTGTAATTTTTTATTTCAATTCTTCCAAAGGGTGCCTCTTTCGTAAACAATACTGAAGACATAAACAACAGATCGGCAATTTGTGCAGTTAACTTTCGGCAAAAGTTCTCCCGTGTTGGGGGATCAAAGGATCAAAGGACCAAAGACCTTGCACACTTTGCAAATGATACGGTGACAGGTGCTGCACTTGAAGTATACTCTATGACATATGCGACATACTAGGGTCACTTGACCTATGCTGATACCCTGCATCGTCTCAGACAGCCTATAGAATGAGTTAATCCTCAATCTATAGTTTATTTTGTCACGGATCCTGTCTCACCAAAGCGACAATAAACAGCAGCAAATGTAGGATGACTCTGTTGTCTTCAGTCAGGAAACACAATCTAATACACCGTGCAGCCGTGTATTAAATATTATAGGCACGTCCGTATATAAAATTCATATTTGCATGATTACGATATGAAAATCCAGCCATTGTTAACCGGAAAACGTTTCAGTCAACACAGTACAACACACGCTAGACAGGAATAGCCACAAACGTACAGGAATGACAAATGTAACCTAGTCTATATCGCAAGACACCGCCATCTAACCAAACTTTCTTATATGGACTTCTGCTGTGAGGAAGCCGGCCCCAAAGTTTGAAAAAGTATTTTTGATAGAGTCTATATATATATATATATATATATATATATATATATATATATATATATATATATATGTATGTATGTGTGTGTGCTTATATTTGCCTATATGTTGATGTGTATATATGGGTATTTATACATGTTTATGTATATATGGGTGGGTGTATGTGTGTATGTCTTCGTATATATATATATGTATATATATATATATATATATATATATATATATATGTATATCTTAGTGTCTTGGAATGTATCATCAATAATCACTAAAATTTACTTTTGTTTGATAATATTTTATAATTGGTTATAGACTTAATTTTCAACAGTTGTGTCTCGTTACATTTTAATCTTGTACGGACTTTACAGTCCTTTACCGCCACTAAGAGAATATTGTTAGAATATTTCCAGGTTTATGTATGCATATGTGTATTTATGTATGTGTGTATATATATATATATATATATATATATATATATATATATATATATATATATATATATATATATATATATATATATAAATTACAAGGAGTCAATCATACCTTGAATCAATCAGCAATATGAATGGGATTATTGGCGAAATCACTTCGCTAGTAGACATAAACATAAGCATTATACTACTGATAATCCTCCGAATGATGAGATCTTCATAAAATGGATATGGTGTATTTTTTATTTCTGCTAGTACTTTCGAATGCTTCGCGCAGTCCATCATCAGCTTTATTATCCATCAGAATCAAAACTGGGAGACGATTTATATGGGTTTATATATATATATATTTGTATATCTGTGTATGTATATATATATGTGTGTGTGTGTGTGTGTTTATGTTTGCGTTTTTATGTGTTTATATATATATATATATATATATATATATATATATATATATATATATATATATATATATATATATATATATATATATTATAAATTAATAGATTTAAAATATGGTTTTACCGCTACACAGTGATAACCATGTTTCAGAAATGGAAGCTAAAGCCCCTGAATTTAATTTTGTTATTAAACCAAAGACATTTGTTCCATTTCCTCATCAAGCGAATTTTGGAGTAACTTACTTTTTAAAATTTACGGTTGTTAACGGCACTGGAAAGATTCAACATTGAGGGTTTCCAAGGTTACCGATAAATCCATTCATCTAGACAAGGGGTGGTAGAGGGTTCAATTTTTAATTTTCGTTGTATCAGTTAATAGTTACATTTGAAAGTGGGGTTATGTTTAGGGATGGGTAGGGATGTATCTTTTAACAAATTCTGACATCCGCTAAATTCATGTGATCTGGGTTTTTTTCTAACGGCAAAAATTCTTATGGTATTTTTTCTATTTGTATATTTAAAGATTTTGAGGGACTGTTTAGGCTAGAATATGTTTTATCCACCTTTCTAAAAAATTATTTTTAATATTTAATATACTATACTTCTTATTAAAACCAAGTACATGTATTAGAATTACTTACAGTATTTAAAATTATTTATTCTTATCGAGTATAAGTAAATATTATTTTATTTTATTTTATTTTATGTAAACTTTATGACTATGACGGCAAAGGTGGTTAAATTATTTCACTAATTTAGTAAACTTTTATTTATAAATTTAGTAATATAAATTTCCCCATGTATGTACAAAGGACATTTAATGTTCAATATTATATTCTAACTTATTAATTTCATTTGACTTTAGGTGTTCACTTGGATTCTTTTCAGTGTTTGAATTGCTTTGAGAGAGGTGTTATGGTTAGAGTACGTTTTATTTAATTACAATTTTAAAAGATGTTTAGTTTAGAATCTGTTTTATTTAATTTCAATTTTAAAACATTTAAAAAAATTCTACTTTCAAATTTAACTTTTAAATTTAATCGGCTATATTTCTTTATAAACCAAGTAAATGTAATAGAATTCCTTACATTATTTAAAATTATTTATTCCCATCAAATATGAGTATGCATAATTATCAGGTAATTTTTTTTTTTTTTTTTTTAATTTATTTAAAGAAAATTTTTGGCAATGACGACATAAAATAGCTATTTCATTTCTCTGATACAGTAAATTTTTATTTTTTATAAACTTAGTAATATATAGTTTCTCATGTATGCATAAAGGACATGGGTCATTTAATGACCTACATATTCTAGCTCTTCTTATTAACTTCCATTTTACTGTAGGTGTTTTATTGGATTCTTTTAGGTGCCAGAAGTACTTCGAGAGAGATGTTTGACTTTTATATTTATTTATCCTAAACGAACAATGCAGGTTGATATATTTATGCTTGCTTCTTTATGTGTACATATGGATATACGTCTGCGTGTATGTATGTGAGTGTATGTGTATATATGGATATATATATATGTATATGGGCATATATGTGTATATGTTTGTAGTTATGCTTTTCTGTGTTACTGTCTGTAGTGAAGAATGTTCGTATATATGTGTGTGTATGTATTTTTTATTTTCTTTCACATATTGTTATATTTTTGTACTCGAGATGTGTGTCTCAACGGCTGTTGTGATGCGTCTAGTGTGGTAGTCTGTAGTGGTAGTGCTTGTCGCTTCTCGTTTATGACCGATTTCATCAAGATTCTTCTGTTAAGCTTGGAGAGTAATTAGAGATTCTTATTGCTGAAAGCAGCGTCCAATAATGTTATGAAAATCTCTAAAAAAATCTCTAAGCATTTGTAAGATAGAACGCTAAAAAAACTTAATGTAACAATTGGACAATTTTGTAATCCCCACATGAGTGGTGCATTCCTTAAATAGGTAATTCAAACCTTACTCTATTGACATGGTCACAGCGTCCTAACTGGTATCGGCACGTTTTGGCTATAAAAGTGGTTTCCTTGATGTAAAAAGTGATACTGATTCGATACCTGTCTGTAGGAAAAGTATTTCTTTATAAGGACTTCTCGGTTTCGGCTGGATAGCAATAATACCACTGGTATAAAAGTAAATAAATCTTTTCTTTGTAGAAAATTGTAGTGCACATTATTCGTAAATTTATATCCATTTAGATTTGTCTGGCCTGATTTTTTCCATTCGTGTTAGTGGGTGTGCATTTATGTTTGATGGTAAACCGCTGACTTGTATGATTCTGCGTCCTGGGTATGACGATAAACTACACCCGGCAGCAAGGCTTCTGATCGGGAGGTTTTGAGGAGCATGCAACCACATATTATTTGCTGTTGTTCCCAGGTTACCAAAAAAGAAAAACAAAAAAACTGTGGTCAAAACACTATTAAAGTATAAATATATATATTTTATAGTAAAAATACCAGCCACACATGTTCATAGTTAAAAAAAGTACCAGCAATACATTTTTGTAAAATAAATTACTAAAGCTCCAAAGAAAATTAAATTTCGGCAGTAAATGACCCATAAAATGATATGCCGCTGAAAAAAAAACAAGTAAACGATTGCTTCTGTACACATATGAGGTGTCCATCAATTATCAGTACAAATTCCCCAAATAATTATATCTATTAGATTAAAGATCAACCAATACATGTCTTTACATATTCAACAAATATTATTACGGTTTTCATTTATATAGTTTTGTCTTTTTTTAATTCAGTTTCATTTTTTTTTTTTTACAAGATATTGTAGATATTAAAAGTGTTTATTATTGATTCCTAGCTTATGAAAATAACAATAACGCAAGAGAAAGCGCTGTGTGCATTCTGTTTCATAGATAAAAATCTGACAATGAAAGTTTTTAAAAAAAATCATTTTCTATTAGTATCCCTCTCTGTTACAACGTGTTTACGCAAACAGGAAGTGACTTGTAGAATATAAGGCTTGGGAAACCATGAACATCTGTTGAATCCGTTGAACTGATTTGTCCAGCATTTCATCAGTGTCCTCCTAAGACCATTCATACCGCCAGTAGACAGGTTAATGACGATCAGCAGTTCACAGAGTTATGCACGGAGATTTGAGTAGAATATTAACAGACACTTCAAGCAGATGACAAACGACAAAGAGAATATTTTTCGGGAAACAAGTTATCTCGATTCGATGCAGATTAAGGATTCGTCTAAATCTTTGTTTTTGCGATGAAGCGACATTTCATTTATCAGGAAAGATAAATAGGCACAAGATTAGAATTTGGGGACGAGTAAATCCACATGAAACAAGGAAAGTTTGGAGTAACACCCCAAAAGTTAATGTTTGGTGTGTCTTCAACTTTGATCGCGTGATGGGCCCATTTCTTTCAAAACTTACTTACCTCAGTTTCACCACTTCGTTATTTTCCAGCAAGATAGTGTGCCTCCTAATTTGGAGTTTTGGATTTTCATGAGTTTCTCAATAAAATATTTCTAAACCGTTTGAGTGCCGGCCCCGTTCCGTGGCTATCTAGATCCCCGTATATACCCCTATATATTTCTTATGGGACTACTTTAAAGAAAGTGGCTATCATAAAAAAGTTCAAAAGCCAAAACATCTCAAGAAAGCAAGGCACCAATCAATATCACCCAGGTATGGGAAAATCGTCAATGTTTACATTACATAGGTAGAAACTGAGCCTCGTCAATTTGTATAGCGTTCAGAAAATGGCGCCCATGTAGAAGTGGTCTGATGTTTTTAAATAGAGAATTATTTGATTACCTATGTTTTCCAGTAAACCATATTGAGTTATCTTCATTTTTCATGAAATTTTAAAATTGTACTGATAATCTATGGATATCTTTTATATCGACATCTTCTTATCTGTCGATATGTTACTTCGTAATTAAGAAATCAGCATGATGGTTTTGGAGTGGTTTTTCAAGCGTAGCTTAGATGTGGCATTAGGTCGAACTTACGGGACACCTAGTGCGGATCAAACTCACTATTCAGTCGTAAATGTTCTATCGAGACAATCTTGCTAACTATTACACCGCCTTGAGGTGGTCAACATGATGTATTTGTAAAGGGATAATGCCTGAACAGTATGGATTTATCATTTGATATATAGATCGATACATTTATGGGTTTCATTATTTGATATATAGATCGATACATTTATGCGATTCAGTATTTTATTCTCTATTACAGCATGAACTATGAATTAATGAAAGGTATTTCAAAGTTATTTCTGGATATTTTCATTTTAATTTTTCTGATATTTTTGTAATGCAGAAATAACATATTTAAAGAGAGAGGGCTGAATTAACTTACAATGTCTTCCGAGATGAACCTGTGAACAAATATTATACACTAGGCGCCATATTTTTAACGAATAGTGATTCGCAATACTTTGGCATATACTAAAATCATCAAATGGAATTTAATTAACGACGATTTGCTAGAGTATCGAGTATATATGACCCAAAGCATAATATTGCGTCTTTCTCGATATATCTGTGCGTCACGCCTATCCAGGAAGAGGAAGTATTACTGAACTGTGCTTGAGACGAGCGTTGATGCAGAGGTAGATAGCGTTAAACTATCAGTGTCCCAACTTCGAATTAGAAAGGTTTAACCAATCAGATGAATGTGCTATCTGAACAGAGCAGAGACGAGTGAAACAGGGGTGTATTCAATTGAGATTAAAACTTTGTGGGGTTAGGAAGTGGAACGCAAGAGCAGGAACTAGAAGTAGAAGTAGAAATCCTACGTGTGCCCGGATAAACTAAAAAGATTAATGCCATTCAACACAGTCGCGTGTCACGTTTGGATAGAATAATGAACTAAACGAATTGATGTACGTGGCGTGTAAATTAAACCCAGATGAAACCTAAATTCAGATATTTGAAGAATACTTAAAGGTAAAAAAGCGTTGACATCGTTTATGGTATTCTGATGTTTTTTTTTTTAGTTTTTTTTTTGGTGGTGGTAGTGGGGGGGGGGCTATGTAAACGAAATGCTGGTCAAAATATCGAAATGAAATAATCCTGACATATGAGCAACGTACTGATTTTTTACTTTATTTCCCAGTAACAGGATAACTGATATATGTTTTATATATTTTTGTTGTATACTTATGAACTATAATTTTTGAAATCGAAGATTTCAATCTCCGAGATGCTCGCTGAAATAAGGAAAATCCAAACATTAAAAAACTGATTACAATATAAGGAATATAGATGTCGCCCGTTTACCTATATGGCCCTGCCTTCAGCTTAAAGTGAATACTTCTTTATACCATATATTTAAATTATAATTATAAATTATATTCTTGGAAAGCGATAAAATCACTGAAATTAGTCGAACAAGTTGTTCTCATGAATCAAGGAAACACTGGACTTCAATAGTCATAATAAACGAGGTCCAATTAAAACCATACGGATTGTTGCTATGGTAACGGAGCCAAAGATGCAGAGTAAAGCCGCTTAGCACAGATGAGACTTTGAACTCTGTGTGGATACTGACTGTGTTATAATATTCTCTCTGACTTCCCTTGTTTATAGCATTGCTTTGAAGGATAGTGTGTAGAGTGTGGTGTTCTTACCACGACACAGAGCTTCCATCAATGACTATGGCTTATGCAGTGGTTTCTAGCCAAGGACAATATTTCCCAGGTCAGGCACTCGACATGTACCCCAGATCCTGTTCCTTCGACTAGTTTATCTTCGGAAGTCAAATACCACTTTCAAATGAAGAAGATTTGAAGACGTCGAAGCAATCCAAGAGAATACAACGAAACAGCTGATTGTTATCCGCCAAAAATGAGTTCCAAGAATGCTTGCAGAAAGGAAAACGACACTGGATAAAGTATGTGGCTTCAAAAGAGGGACAACTTCGAAAGAGATTAAATGTCGAGTTGATATGTGTTGTGGTTCTCTTTTTATAGCACCAGTCCCGATTCATTTTGATTAGAGCTCGTATATAAAAACAATGAGGAATATGGATACCTATTAAAGAGATGAATTCAATTTTAATTCCTGGAACTGGCAGGATATAAAATATACAAACCGTTCCCTCATAGAGGAACACAATTCATATATGAGGCGGCAGTGCTTGCATCAATGCCTTTTTTCACAAAACGACACATATTAATATTCACTATGACGAAGGTGTTATTTCACGTTATTGAAGTCATTTAAATTTAAAATTTAGATTCTAGATATTAGCCAATAACCTATTTAAAAATATCTACAATGAAATAAATTAAAAAGAAAAAAGACATGAGTAGATTAAGTGGAAATATCTCCAAGCAAGTATGTTATAACTAAGGAATGTCATAGTCTCATATTATCCATCGTACGTTATAACTAACGAATGTCATAGTCTCATATTATCCATCGTATGTTATAACTAAGGAATGTCATAGTCTCAAATTATCCATCGTATGTTTCTATTGATGAAAATGACACCGAAAGCATAGACGCAATGTTAAATGACGGTTGAGTGCAAGAGATATGAAATTATGCCAGCATTTAACTATTAAAACTCCTCACAAGCTTACGGCATTATCACGTCGATATACCGTTAGTCGTATGATCATAAAAGTTAAGCAACGTCGGGCCTGGTTATTACCTAGATGGATATGTCGCTAGTATAAAGGATAACATCTAGCAACTGGAAATCGGTGCGCCGAGGTTAAATTCCAGTCAGGTTTGTTATATTCCCATAGATTTGGGAAAGCTATTGCTACACCTCTTCTCCCCCAGATATGGGTTAATTAATTGTATTTATATAAATAAACTAGCAGCATGGCCCGGCGTTGCCCGTGCCTGATTCAAAAATCGTACGACTCATACAGCAATCGCTATCACTTGACTTAAAATATGTTTGTCCTTCCTTAAAGGAGTGCCCTTTGCTGTGCTGATGTTGCTAAATGCCTTACTTCTTGCCTATCTCACACTGCGAATTTTTTTCTAAGCTCTATACTAAACATTAAATCTGTTACGAAAAAAGAACTAAACAAAATGAAAACAAAACGATCAGCTTTAAAAAAGGACTCGTAACTGGAAAAACCGAATGAAAAAAAGAATGTTAGCAACAAATACTTTTTCCGACCCAACCCAGTTCTGCGAAATCAGAATCAACGTTGATTTTAAGCAAGTGAATGAGCCAATTGGAATAAAGTGCCATGCAGATTTAATTTTTTCCCACTTGTGACGAATGCAGCTATCGATTTTTTTTTGTTTTTTTGCATGCTAACATGCTAGTTAACATTCGTGTCAGTCAACTGTTGGCTCTCACGCTGGTCAATATAATCTTCCTGCCTATTCGTGGCAGCCAGCTATAGGCTCTCACTCTGGCCAGTAGAAAATGGCCGCAAACTACAATGAAGCATGAAAAAATCGATTATTTCCACTATTGATGGGAGTTGGGAAATGCAAAATCGGTCTTGGCCTTCCACTCACTTGGAGCATGTGCATATAAATTTTGGTGCAAATCCATCGAAAATTGCGGCCGTGCATTCGTTACACACACCCACACTCACACATCCTGCCTTTTATATATAGAGATCATTATAATCTCCAAACGTTACTCAAAATCTAAAATTATTTTCTGGATTTATTTAAACTGCAAACGGTGGATAAGCTGTAAAAACAAAAAATCGACCAATCATGCAATCGCTTATATTTTCCGAATGGCAACGTTTGTCTGTATAAAAAAGTAATCCACAGGTTAATTAATTTAGTTTCTAGAAGAACAAAAATTAAAAAGAAAATCATTGATTTAAATTCGATTAACGTTGGAACCTCAACGAGAATTTGTTAAGAAATGAAGTTTGTCAATTGTGGGCTTGACACATGGCAATGCCGGAAACACAAAATGTAATGACTGTAAGAAAATACAATTAGCCTTTGCACGAAACTAACGTAGTCAATCGGTTGTATACAGTAGATAAGTATTGAAATGCCGCCTCTTGGTTCGGCATTTGCTCGGATTAAAAACACAAAAACCTGGAAAGAGACAAATGAAACGTATTTACTTCCTGAGACAAAATACAAAAGTTTAACTGGAACTGAACACGAATAACATGTTAAATAGAAGCTCAGTAAAACAGAAAATGACTTACTTGCATATAAAGCACATACCGGCGATTGAGGATTAACTAATTAATTGTGTACTTAGTTGATTACTAAAGATTACCGAATTGTTACCTTATACAAAGAAATGTCAATTGTCATTTTCTGTCAACTAAAATCCGACTCTTTTATTGTCCTCTCAGTTTCTTTCATTTTAGGTACTCCCCCACCCACCCCACTACACGTGCCTTGCTTGTGGTGAAATTGTTTAAAAAACGTACATTTAAAAATGTTACTGGTTTTAACTAATTGATTATTGCGAAGTGAGTAGCCAGGGCCAAATGCCAAAAATAAAATAGAAGAACCGTCCAGCAACCACATTGACAATGTTTGCAATGTGCAATAACAAGAAAAAGAACACGGCAAAAAATAATATACAAGCATACAATATATGTCAGCATATATTCTATATACAAGCATACAATATTGAAAGCATATAATATATGCAAGGCAAGTTATAGTAATAAGGCAAAGCAACACTAATAAGGCAAATCAACACTAATAAGGCTACAGTAATAGGGCAAAGCAACAGTAATAGGTCAAAAAATGCATAAACTAAGAATTAGCATAGCGTTCTGATTTCAAGACAAGACAGAGCAGGACTGACACATATGGATCTGCAAACCGGGGTCTGCTTTATTGGCTAATGAAAGAAATCTCCCCATTGCCTATAAAAAGTGGGGAAGTTTTGCAGTCATTCCCATTGAAGATTGAAACCATAATTACTTAATAATAATAATAATAATAATAATAATAATAATAATAATAATAATAAGCACCCATCAGTGGCTACGTAGTGCAGGGTTGAAAGGTGAAACTGAGGGTTTTATCATTGCTGCACAAGACCAATGCTTGTTAACTAGGAATTATCAAGCACATATACTAAAATACTGTGTTAGCCCAAGATGCAGATTCTGTGACAAATATCCAGAAACCATTGATCATCTTATATCAGGTTGCACGATATTGGCACCCACTGAATATAAAACCCGGCATGACAGAGTGGGCCAATATCTGCACTGGAAAATTTGCAACTCCTATGGGAAGAAAACTGGAAGAAATTGGTACGAACACCACCCTGACCCGATTACGGAAATAGGACCTGTTACAATTCTATGGGACTACACAATACACACTGACAGAACAATCAAAGCCAACCGCCCAGACATTGTTATTAAAGACCACAAACAAAATAAGTGCCTCCTTATTGATATGGCAGTCCCTGCAGACTGCAATGTGTCTTTGAAGATATTCGAAAAACTGTCAAAATACAAGGACCTTGAAATAGAAATCTCAAAAATGTGGCACATGGGAACATCAACAATTCCTGTTGTAGTTGGAGCCCTTGGACTGGTTGGAAAAGATTCCAGTAGGCTGATTGAAGGGATCCCTGGAAGTCCATGCCTCAAAGAGATACAAAAAATTGTTCTGACAAGTACAGCCCACACTTTACGAAGGGCTTTATCTATGTAATTATTTTTATTGTTTTTGCAGTGGAAAGTGTAATGATGCCATTTCTAACCTTAGGTCCCTGGGCGGGACCCGGAAAGAAATCTGTAAACGCCAGATATCAAAGGAAATAATAATAATAATAATAATAATAATAAGCTTATTTCTTACTGCACATGACTAATGCTTGCTAATTAGAAATTACCAAGCACACCTACTGAAAAATTGTGTTAGTCCCAAATCCGGATTCCGTGATAACTTCATACACTGATGACATCAAGGACACATGCCGGGTCAGTGCAGAAAAGCGTTTGTTGAAGAAATCCAGTGACGAGACCCAAAGAGTTTTAAGTTCAATACCTAGCTACGGCATAAGCGAACATTAATTTGAAGAGTTGAGTCAAAGAGAAATAACAGTTCCTGAGATATCAGGAATGGGCATAACACGTGGAATCTATTCCGGTGGACGAAAGGAAGGGTTCGGTTCGAAATTTCAATCACCTGAAGAAGGCTGAATCATTGTGA
Organism: Acanthosepion esculentum; assembly: GCA_964036315.1. Lineage (NCBI taxonomy): Eukaryota > Metazoa > Mollusca > Cephalopoda > Sepiida > Sepiidae > Acanthosepion > Acanthosepion esculentum. Next base: position 131,655,537 of record OZ038485.1, read on the forward strand.
ATATGGCGAAGATGAGGAGAGCAGTTCGAACAATGTAAATAATTAAATCTCATCCCAGAAATATAGACAGAAGTTCTGGATTGCAAGAAATATTCTTTCTGTTTACAGTTAATATTAGAAGAAGAAATTTTTGGACATCATCAATTATCCTTCCATGTTATAATTTAACCTGAAGTTATGAGGGAAATGGATTAACGTCTTACTATTTAACCCGAAGTTATAGGGGGAAATAGATTCACGCCTTTCCTTTGATTATTTGCGAGTAAGTGAATGTAATGAAAGCTTCAGGAATTTTCACACAGTTTTCCGAATTTGTATTCCGGTCCGCTGCCCTTTAAACCGACCGCTCATTCATGCTTTGGTATTCAATCTGTAAAATACATTTAATAGACTATAATAAATGCAATGCATGCCATATTGAAATCATTCTGGCATAAAAAGAAAAGAAGTAATTGAGGGAAAATATGGAGGTCAATGCCAAAATAGAATTCACAACGCGAACTAGAAAACTGCAAGTCATTAGATTAACACGCGGGAAACATTCCTGGAAAGAAAAAGACATAGAAAAAAATATACAATTGAAAGACAAATATTTTGGTCTGCATGTGATTCCTCTGAAGGCTTCCATGACACGCAGTTCATCCGTTGTGATTGATGAATACATAGGCTGTAATAAACACCATCTTTGGCTTGACCCTCTTTCGTTTTAATTAAACGTATGCAACTTTGAATTATGAGATTGATTGCATATGCTAATTACATCTTTCACCTGAGGAGATTTATTGATTTCTTATCTGCCCATCCTTAAATCGATACGTGCTTGATGTCAGTTTAGCAATGTTTTATTAGACTTAACACAGCCACTGCAGTTCTTGGGCGTTCATTTGATTACACCTGAGTTCAATTGAGTCGGACACGTCACTTGCGCTTGAATGAGTTTATAATTGAAATTTGATGAAAATATATTTTCTGTGTTATTTCAGTTTTTATTATTATTCGTCATCAGTAACATCATCATCATCATCATCATCAACATCATCATCATCATCGTCCTCATCACCTTTATTTATTTTCTGTTTAGTGTAATAATTTACCGGCTCATTTCCCAAACTTTCGTGTGAGTCAATGTAATAAATATTTTAATGTTGGTATGAATTTTGATGTTAAGTAATTCATAGAGTATAGTGTTTATCGTCTTTGCATTGACAATGCAAACCGATAATTCGTTGTCTAAATTACGGACAAATGAAAATAACACTGACATCTCATTTTAACAGGTATATTTACAAAAATTACATAAAAAATTCTTGAAATAGTAACGATTAAATGTATTCAATAAAATCGCCATTGGCCTCAACCAATGCCTCCAGACGACTTTGAAATCTCCTGCATCTGTTCTAGACGGTCTCCTTGTTTAAGTTGGTCAATGCTGTCATAATCTTGCCTTTGTTTTATTGGTTTAGTGTGTTTATTGATCTCTAACTCAACTGAACCTCACGCATAACAATCAAGGCGGTTGCTGTCTTGGGAGTAAGGTGACCAGATTTAAGGAGAGATGTGGTCGCAGAAATTGTCTGACTTGTGTTGCATGGTGCAGAATCCTCTTGCCAGACATGGGGTCTTCTAGCAGACACCTACTTGACCCAGATCAGCTCTACCCTCTTATGATACTTTATGTAGACGTCCGTGTTCAGCCTGATCCCAAGTTTGAAGATGAATGGAGGCATAACACCGCCATCACAAGTTATCACTCCAAACACCTTGATGTTGACTGGATATATCATCCAACTCTTCCCGAATCCTCTGCAGTGTCCTCAGAGTGACACCCAAACACTCTGAAATATTCGTATGGCGCAAATGCCGAGCAGAATTTCTCGTGGAGACAATCGAGTCATGGTGGTCGTCTTCTCACAGACGATGCCCAAATGCCGCCACTACAATATGGAGTCGACAAAAATGAAACAAAACAAGAACGAAATTAAAAACATAAAATGGCGGCAAATTAGTATTCGGATACTTACCTTCAGTTCATCTTTGGTGTTACAAGGAGTTTTGTTAGACATTCTTTCAACTGCGCCCCACACAAAATAATCAAGTGGGTTGTAGTCTGGGGCGGAAGGTGACCAGATGTAAGGGGAGATGTGATCGCAGAAATTGTCTGACAGCCATGACTGGCTACTCGCACTTGTGCGACATGGTGCAGTGTCCTGTTGCCTGACATAGGTTTTTCCAGAAGCCACCCTCTTGACCCAGAGCAGCGCTACCTCTTCAAAGCACATGTTGCCGGCCTCCATGTTTAATCTGAGGCCCTGTAGGAAGATGAATGTAGGCATAACATTACCATGACTAGCGACCACTCCAAGCACATTTATAACCACCGTTAAGCTCATCCAACTCTTTCCAAATCCTCTTCACTGTCAGATTTACAACCAAACACTCTGAAATTTTCGGACAGGAACTTCCGGTGCGAATGCCAGGCAGAACAGCATGCTGTTTCCAAATTTATGTCGGAATGATTTCAGTCATGGTGCTCTTTTTTGTGAAAGACGGTGCCCAACTGACCCTACTATAATGCATAACTGGCAAAATAAAAATAAAATAAAAAGGTAAACAACGCGCATACGTCTGATTAAAAATTTCAACAATTTACCCATCGCAGCCTGTACTATAACGATTGATGGAACTATTCCAAGAGGATGTTTTCCTGGTCACTACAATCTTAACTTGTTCAATTCTAGGGTTAAAAGTTATCTTCTCCATCTATTCGAATAAACTGTACCTGTTACTCTCTAACACTCTCCCCCTCCCCGAGTGTCCTGGGCCTTATACAGATTGAACATCGCTTTCTCATGTTTGTTATCAGGAATGGTAAAATTCTAAAGAATAATGGTGTCATTGTATTTTATGCTGATCTGCTCAGAGAAATTTGTTTATTCCAAGACTTCCATATTATTTATTGCCTAAGGAATGGTGATTGTCATTCTACAGCGAACGCTAGAAAAAGATCACGCATTAATTTGGTGATGAAGTGCTGAAACGATTTGGAAGAATTTTGAAAGCGAAATGTGATACGTAAAAACTAAATGAATTGTTCTTGCTGCCTTAAGAATTTGGTCAAGTTCAATAGAGATCTCATTATGTAGTAAAGTTCTGTACCCTGATACATCAAGGTAATATCATAAAAGTTGGAAATAGTGCATCGATCCGGTTTAGTAATTCAATACATCATTCGAGGATATATCTACACTCAGAGCAAGAACTACTACCCTGAAGGGAAAATGAAACGGAGTGGCCCAATCACTGTTTGATGGTACGTAATACCGAACTCTTACATTTGTTTAAATTCTGTCCAGGCTATTTCAATTTCTCAGGCATAGTATTTGAGGAAGTGTGTCTATGCGATGAGTAATAGTGTTAGTGTCACCTTGTGGTATTAAGGAATAGTGATGGAATTCTTTCAACAGTTCACTAAAAAAGGAAATATTTTACAGAATGTCTCAGGATGGCGCAAATAAGACCATAAGATTTATTACGCTTCTTCATGAATGTCTTCATTCTAGATTTATTTCAGAATATAATTACCTAAAAGATCTATTCACTGACAGTAATACGTTCATGTTTTTTTTTTAATTTGTATTAGCAGGAATGATAAACAGCTGTTCATCACTCTCCAACAGAAAATAACCGTGTAAATTACTCGTAAATCTGCGCGGAAAAGAAAGACGATTCAGCCTCTTTGTGTGGTTGTCAACGGCAGTTTCTTCCTTCTTCGAATTTTGTAGCAATTTAAACTTTGTGTCTGCTTCCTAACCAGCAACGTAGATGTTCAAGTGAACGCGAGGTCGGTAATTATTACTAAGACTTCGTACAATAATTCAACAGATGTTATATCACCAAGTTTGGCGAGAACAATCATGTATGGAGATAGCAACCGTCGTCAACATATATATCTGGCCATGCCCTCATTGCTGTCTAAATCAAAATGTTGGAGCTAATACGAAAATGTGTGAATGCATATTAATACCCATAACTTCATTATTCAAAAGCTTAGATTATCTAGTCCGATGGAAAGTAGAAAAAATTGGAAATATGGATTTTTATAATTTTTTAAAGATTTTCTGTTTGGAGTGTTATTTTCAATAACGTTCACCCTATACAAGGCCTATGATCCACTCGATGTAGAGGATTACAGAGTAATAAGCACCATTTATGCAGATATGTGGAGAAGATAACTTCTTAACCTCAGACTTGAAGAGTTTAAGAGTGTACTGATCAAAGAAGAGAATGCGATAATAATTCTATAAATAATGTTGCAAAACGAAAACTGCAAGAGAAAAATTATTATATTGATAGTTAATTAGTTTCATGTAAATATTCTACCAACTGAAGCAAATATATTTCATGGTTTTCCCTTTTTGAAATCGATTTCACTGCAAGTAAGGCAGTAAAGACTCTGAGACAAAATGGGTTACTGGATGTGATAGAATCAAAAACAGTAACCTTGCTAAAGAGCAAGAAAAAAATGAAGAATAATTAAGAGGTCAGTAGATAGCGATTGATATTTTATTTATATTTTACGGAGTAAAGTTGGCGGGAAAGAATGGTGCCGGAAGAGATTTCCACAAGCGAGAAAGAGTTAGCATAGAATTTACGGTTACATCTAGCCAACTCAACAGTATATCTGTGAGATCTCGTAGCCGGTTGAGTACTGTGCTTAAATTTATCGAGTCTAGGCACCATAGAGAAAAGCTCACCCGAATAATTATAATGAAAGTATTTATAAAAAAAAAGACATCGGATGCAACCTTACGTTGGTGGGAAAAAAACTGAAGCCGAGATTCCAGAACAGGGCCAATAATATTTCTGATACTTCTTTTCTAGGAGCTCAAGGTAAATTATACCCTTTTTTTTAAACAGAAGTCGATTCTCTATGTTAATTGTCATAATAAGTTCTGTCATTTCATCATAGGAAACATTTATTGACTTAAAAATCTAATGCTACGTCCGTTTAAAATTTATAAAACCTTTCTGCTAAAAATTGTTTTAAGGAAAATAGGTTTTTCAATATCGCTGTTATCAGTCTCTCCAGCGTTGATGGGGAGGCCCATTAACCTTTGTTTTGTTGTAGCGTTAAACTGCAACATCTTGATTATGTCATAACTTTCTCTCCGAATTATATCTGCTCTAGATATTATTTGTGGCAGTATACTGGATGACCTTAAGTGATATTTTGTGTCGTTTGTGTTTCTGTAAAGCCTATCTAAATGGCTCGAAGTATAGTTATCACTAAAACATAATGTTTGCCTTCGATAGAAGCTATTTTAAACATATCTGAAAAATCAGTTGTATACAGGGGCCAGGTTCGATAACTCTGATAGATTTTGGTTTCCTTACATTAATCCATATACAATACTACCTAATGAATAAAAAAATATTGCAATATCAATTACAGGCTGATTTACGACCAGATAGATTTATGACCTGTCGTTCGTTACCAATCGTAGCCGTAAGTCAACAGCGAATTGTGTATATATATATATATATATATATATATATATATATATATATATATATATATATATATATATATTAGTAGTAGTAGTAGTAGTAGTCTTATAAGTATAAGACACTATACTCGATCGAAAAACATTCGGTGTCTTGATTTGCAAATAATCAAACCAATACCAAAGGGAAGAAAACGGTATAAAAAAGAAAGAACCAAGAACATGTACGTTAGCCGAAAATAATCGTCTAGCATGCAAGTCCAAGGCCCAAAGAAAAAAAACCGATACGAGTACACAAAACGACTAAATAAAGTGCTCAATACAGTGAGTAGAGCAAACCTAGTTAGACCAAGAGAGCCAGATAAACCTACCACGGTTTCACCTAAACGGATCGTCAGGAGCTAAATTTCCCTGACGATCCGTTTAGGTGAAACCGTGGTAGGTTTGTCTGTCTCTCTAGGTCTAACTATCTATATATACATATACATATATATATATATATATATATATATATATATATATATATATATATATATATATATATATATATATATATATACACACATATATATATATATATATATATACATATATATATACATACATATATATATACATATATATATACATACATATATATATACATATATATATACATACATATATATACATATATATATATACGGTGTCCAACAAAAATTTTAAAAAAATAAATAAACAATGCACATGCGCCAAATTAAAAATATTAAATGACGACAATTTATCCATCGCACGCTGTAAATGTCTTTAATTTGATGAGGCTCTTTATGAATATAGCTTTTGGCTTTTGTATTGAACGAAACTACCACGAGGAAAATCTATTCTTTGTTCAATTTCCTTATCTCCTATGATAATTCTGTTACAACGGATCCATATATACAGGTATTTAAAGTGTTTCCTATATCAGCAGCTGTAGGCATGAAGAATAACGCGAAGAAAATGAAGAAACATGATTATAAAATAATTGAATAATAGCAGCAGAAACGACAATCCGGAAGCAGAACTGACAAGATAGTGGCAGGAATGGTAAACTATAGAGAAAAAAAATCAAAGCTACAATGACAATGACTGGGGGGCATGTATAAGTGAAAACAATCGACTGACGGACGAGAAGGAAACTAAAATTAGTGATCGATGGCAGACAGTAACAGCCAGCTAATTATTCGTTTGGTTGAAATTGGCTAAAAACTGGCGCTTGTAACGACTATATTGAAAAAATGTCAAGTGCAATTTTCAAATATTGTGTATATATATATATATATATATATATATATATATATATATATATATATATATATATATATTTATATGTGCGTGTGTGTGTGTGTGTGTGTTTCTTATTAGCCTACACCTAAGGTTTTCATATACGTGAAAAATGTTCTCTGATTTCAAAATCCGAGCTACTAGCCATTATTCTACCGTCAAAGAAATAAGTCAGAAGAACGAAAATAAAAGAAAAAAAAACATAAGAACTTATCTATAAAGCTATGTTAGATTCATTATTTTCTATAATTATTCTAGCGGCCATTGTGTGGATATAATTTTGAATTTATAGTATTTTTTGTTAACTTTTTATTGACAATTTTATCTATTAGTCTATTATTGGTTGTTATTATTCCGTTTACTTGTGTTTCTATTTGTGTTCGTGTTTTATTAATTTGTTTATTATTTATTTAATTTATTTACTTATCGATTGATTTGGAATATTTTATTTTATTTGTTTCTTTTTTTATTTTATTAATTTTTTACAACGCATATGGCCTGGCGATTGCGTATAAATATGAAACAGACTGTCGCCTCTGGGTGTTGACTTCACTGTCCACTTATACACAGGGTGTCCATAAAGTTCGTGTGCACTTTTAAAAAATTATAACTTTATTTGTATTTGCGATAGAAATAATCTGTAAAAATGTTATAAAGTTTAATGTACCTAGTTTTTAGTATAGCTAAAATAACTAATGTGATTTCAGGCATTACTGTAAATCAGTTGGCAAATGTTTTCCGTGAACTGCAAAATCGTATTACCCTTTGTATTGCTAATGATGGAGGACATGTGGAAACTTAAATAAAATTTCAATAAAACCATAAAAAATATAGATTGACTTCTTTCTAATCCTTTTTACAAATTATTTCTCTCGCAAATACAAATAAAGTTATAATTTTTTTAAAGTGCACACGAACTTTATGGACACCCTGTATATATATATATATATATATATATATATATATATATATATGTGTGTGTGTGTGTGTGTGTGTGTGTGTAATTTGGCAGCAATTAGACGCCTTAAAATCTTAGAAGTACTATATATTAAAAGCAAAAGACCTCTTATTAATCGCATAGATGACAATATTTCTAGAAACATCCTACAATGTTTATAATATATTTCTTCATAATTAGATACACCATATAACCATTTCCTTTGAACTTTTTAAATTTTATAACGTATTCTTCGATCTTTTGGCTTGTATAATAAAAATCTTTTTCACGCCTTCACATGATTAAAAATCTTCGCCATGCACGTGATTACAACATCGCGTCTTTTGAAATTAAAATGATTTTGTAACATTTATTTAGTTTGTAAAAAATAAAATGTAGCAACATGATTCCGCTACAAGACAATTTCCAAAATGTTTTTAAAATTTTTGACTCTACATATATATAAGACATTGTTAAAAATTTTGACCCTGAAGATGAACGATGATGTTCGAAAGAACTCGGTTATCTTACGGACAATATTTATTTCGATATAATTTTCAAATAAAAAATCTCATTAGAAAATATGAGAAAATTCAAAAGAGAATATGCAGGACTATGTTGTCTTTGACATTCAACAAAACATGCTTAAAATATATATATATATATATATATATATATATATATATATATATATATATATGCCTAGAAATTTTTAGTATGCATCTCTATTTAAATGCATTAATCACAGTTGATTCCTCCCGCCCTTCATTGTTAACAACTTTGTAAACTTCAGGGTGAAAGGATGGAATTATTTGAATACCTTTAATCCGAAATTAATTTTATTAGAAATAATCCGAAACCAGAATATTGCCATAAAAGTAGAAACCTTTGCGGCCATTTAGCAGCGACCGCAAGTTTGTCCATTTGTCCATTTTTCTCTTCAAGGCTTCAATATTCATAACGTTTATTATTCCTACGACACATTCTAGATTGAATAAGGAATAGAGCTGTGACAGAAATCAATGTACAGATTACAATAACACTACTAGGCCGAACTTCGTCAATACAGCTTGCGTTTATCGAATGTCAACTGTAATACTAAAGCAAAAGTATGATTACTCCGACTGGATTTATTGAGGCTGGTATCTGTAGAATGAATCTCGTTAAGAGTAGTGTAACATTTATAAGTGTAAGAAATGTATAATTGACGAGCCGAGATAAATGCGTTCACTTTTACACTAATTCCTTCAAGAAAACAAATCAGGAATTCATTCACACCTACTCACTCACTCACTCATTCACTCACTCATTCACTCACTCACTCAAGGTCCGTAGAATCTCTTAAGAGCATCAGTGGTCAGTAAATTGCTACTCTACTGCATATAACTATTAGT
>OZ038485.1:131669673-131672173 GCA_964036315.1 Acanthosepion esculentum
ATGATTATAAATATATATATATATATATATATATATATATATATATATATATATATATATATATATATATATATATAGCATAATGAGAGGCCACGTATACTTTCTTGATAGTGTTTGTTTACAGCGTTTGTCGTAAAGCGTGCATGTCACGTGATGTGCAATGCGACTTTGTTTGAATTTTTGGCGGAAGAGTGATGATAGTGTCTTAAATGTTGTTTAAAAGGTTTTTTGACCATAACTCAAGAAATATTTTAAGAAATATTTTTAACTGTTGAAATATTTATGTAGATTTAAAATATCCACGTGTTTGTTTACCCCTAGTTTATATGTGTCTAATTTTAGAATTCAGTATTTTTCTTTTTTTTCTTCTTCGTATGTGTGTTGTACTTAAATTACTGTGTTTGTGTGTTTGTTAAATAAATAAATATATACAAAAACACAGAAATAAATACTTTCATAAAAAACACCCAATTTTGTTTCATTTATTTTATCCAGATATTATATATATATACATATATATATATATATATATATATATGTGTGTGTGTGTGTGTGTGTGTGTTTGTGTGTGTGTGTGTGTGTGTGTGTGTGTGTGTGTGTGTGTGTGTGTGTGTGTGTGTGTTACAGAAAAAATTCAAAATTATTTCAGATGGGCATAACAATGCAAAATTTAATCGGCTCTGAATGCCTTTTGGAACGTCTGTCTGGACTTGTAGCTTTGAATTTATGTTAGATAGCAGGCCTAAGTTTTTGATAAGGAGCTTGTATTGGTGACAAATGGAGGTTGTAAGGTATCTCTTTAAGGAGAAGCGGTCTGTGGTCGGAGTTTATTTATGGCCTTAGCCTTTAGTTATATATGTAAATGGATTTCAATTCCTGCTATGGGATGCTACTCTATGCCAACAATGAGTCTGTTTTACTAGAATTTACAGCAAGTGGTATTTCGACAATAAGAGTTTAATATTATTTTATATGTGATGACGGAATTTATATAAAACAAATTAACATGAAGATAAATTAGTTGAGTGATAGACTCATAATTGTGGGAGTAACACTGAAACATCCAATGGATTTAATGACGCTGTACATGTATGACAACACATACATACATATGTATATACACACATTTATACATATGTCCTATTCAATTCCACCATTCGGGATCGTTTAAAATATTAGGAATACGAAGCTGCATCTGGAATTCTGTAAGAGGAAAGTACTATATTAAAATTTAATCACAGGGGGTTGCATGTTTGGGGACTGTATTTTTTGATTTGGGGATTTATTAAATAAGAAGGTAAGATCTATATTCTTATATACGTTTGAATATATACACGTATATGTGTTTTTATATATATATAAATGTATATATATATATATACATATAACTATATATACACGTATGTATAAATATACGTGTATATATTCACGTATATATATATATACACGTATATGTATATATATATATTTACGTGTATGCAGATATATATATATGTATATAAATATATATATATATATATATATATATATATATATATATATATATATATATATATATATATACCATTAATTCCAACAGATTTACCAGTCCATTCATGTTCCAATATAACCAATGTCGCCAGACCTTTGATATATCTCTCGAAATCATTCCACCAAGAAATTAAAAAACTTATTTTCTATCAATTTTTCTTGCTCTAAGGAAGATATTGAGCAGTTTTAATTTTGTGAATTTCCGTGCAGTTATTTGTATCTGACCAGATTGCTGCAAATTGAATTTTAACGAGGTTGTTGTGAAAAAAGTCCACCATGAATCGAGTTTCTACCTCACTGCCTACCTCAATATGATAGCCATAGCGCGCGCGCACACACAAACACACACACACACACACACATATATATATATATATATATATATATATATATATATATATATATATATATATATATATATATATATATATATATATATATATATATGATCAATAGAGACACTCCGTTTGCTCTTCCTTACCATGGAAGCTGCTATAAAATGCAGGCTGCAAATTAACAACGAATACAGCATATTTTCTGTTCAGCGAATTATTTCCTTCTATTGCATATCTCAATGAAAAATGTCTTCATTTCGTGGGTGGCCAGTTCTCTAGAGACATCTAGAACATGACTGTTCAATACATATCGGAGTCCCCAAAACTGGATCGCATTACACTCACATAATCGTGATCCCATAATGGTTTTATCCGCGTAAAATTCTATTCCTCCGTATAAAGAACTTTAGTTGCTCTCTCTTTCTTCGTGCTCTCTTTCTTACCAGATGATATTTTCCAGACTGCCTCTCAGCTTCAAATAATACAAGCGGCCTTTTTATTTGTGAATGTGATGACGATATTATGGAAAGCGGAGAAGGAAGGAAATGTAGATTATGAGGATAGGGAGGCAAGATAATGTTTGATCCATCATAACAAAGCAAATATTTATAGTGTATTCTTTGATGGTTCAACCG
>OZ038485.1:131674673-131739673 GCA_964036315.1 Acanthosepion esculentum
AAATGAAAGCTGAAGACATTAGGTTTATAATACTCAGAAAATCATACACAGATGTCCTCAAGGACACATAACACAGTGGATAAAGGCGTTAGTTAGATCCAGTGACAGTGACAGGACCCAAAGAATGTGAGTTCAATACCCGGTTAAGTGGAGAATTTTCTACCCCAGTGAGCGAAATAAATGGTTCAGTACGACATTTCAACCACCTGAAGAAGGCCGGAGCGTACAACGGCCGAAACGTTTAATAAATATGGCGACAAAGATGAGGGCAATAGCCCGAATAATGTAAATAATGTACATAATACCTCAGCTCAGAAATATAGAGAGATACTAATATAGACATGAATACAAATCGAGTATGTCTATATCTCTGTGATGAAGTATAATGATTACTTGCATCATTTCCATTATTCGGACTGTTATCCTCATTGACATATTCACAAAGCTTCAGTCGTTGTACGTCCTGGCCTTCTTCAGTTGATTGGATTTCGAACCGAACACATTATTTCGTTCACTGGGGTAGATTGTTCTAGTTCCCCTTGCCATGCGTCTTCCGGATATCTCAGTTATTTCCCCTCAGCTCAAATTTCCAAGCAGAATTTGGAAAGCTGACTGAGTGGAAATGTCTACTTACAACTGTAATACTTGGGAAATAGTGTAATACTAGCTCGTGGGATTAGCATGGCGGAGTAAATGTTTGAACTGCTGGTGCTAAATCTATTTTTTCATTTATCATGGATATTGTGACAGAGTACTTGTACTTTTGTTCCATTTTTAACTCATATATGAAGTATGAAGCTCTATTCCATAGTCTAATCTGATTCTTTTTAAGACAAGAGAATGGTAGAAAGATTCTTGTACTTTTTGGCGTCGGTCATTTCCCCCGCATAATCAGAAATTTATCTTAGAATTATACAAGTTCCGCATGAAGTCAATTAGACACTAACTCAACAGCCAGTGGCGACAGTCTGTTTCATGCCTGAACGTGATTCAGACTAAAAATTGAGGAGCAATACTGAGATAGTCATTATTTACATTATTCGGACTAATGAAATATTAATGATGGGGAGACATTTAAACATGATTGCTCACTGTGATTACAACTATTCAATGAGACGAGAGAAAACTGATTTGTTATGATAAAACGAGATTAGCTTTTTTCTTTTTACTAACGACAATTATAATGTTGGTAGAATACTATATAACAAAGAAATAAGTAATAGTTTGGAAGATATATGAAATAAACTTTGTGTAGTACTGACATAACTAGAAAGAGTTACGAATGCTACATAAGCAAGTATGAAAAAAAAATTCGTTTAATACATTTAAACTATATATTTTATTGAAGTATATAGTTATTTCTAGAAATCGTCAAAAATAACAAGGTCTTTATTATATGTTGATTATTGCAGTTGAATTCTGGGATTGAAATATTTTCAGCTACTTATTGTTGCTGAATTTTAAGAGCGATTTAATTTCAAATGTGCGTTGATATTTACATTGCATTCAAATCTGCATAATTTTGAAAGAGATCATAACACGTCCAAGGCAGTGTTATATTGTGAATTCTCGGCCAATCCCAACAAATAATTTGCCTTGCAGGGAATATTTCCGTCTTTCATGTTTGTTTGATTTGGCATGTGAACAGCGCCAAATTGATAAATAAATATTCAAATTCCATTTCTGAAGAATCTGAAGAGATTAATTGATTTGCAATTCTTTTGAAATAATTCCACACCCATCGTCGTTAGATTTCGCTTCTTATTCCTTTAGAGCATCTCATTGATTTGCTAGCTATTCTTTTTTTATTGAATATCTATCTATCTATCTATCTATCTATCTATCTATCTATCTATCTATCTATCTATCTATCGCAGCTTCTTCAGATCTATCTATTACAGAAAATTCACATCTATCTATCTATCTATCTATCTATCTATCTATCTATCTATCTATCTAGTTACCTAGCTAGCTATACACCTACCTACATACAGTGATGTTCGATAAAAGTGACTCACCTGATTTTTTTTTACTAAATGTTCTCTTCTCCGATGAAACGAAAGTTGAGCTAAATTCAAAGGATAAGCGATCTAAAATCCGAAGAAGAAACTTTGAAAGCTCTTTGAATTTAGCAGTAAGTGCTGTCAAGCATCCGTTCATTATAATGTTCTGGGGTTGCTTTTCTTTTCATGGAACTGGTTTCTTAAAACCTATTGAAAAGACCCTCAGGAGCGATCAGTACAAGATAATCTTAGAACCGTGTCTGCTCCCTTCTGCTGAAAGGGTCCAAATCGACCCCACCAAGCTCATTTTTATGCAGGATAATGCTCCCTGTCACAAATCAAAATTGATGAAGGAATACTTTGAGTAATACAGGTGAGTGTTATGACATGGCCGCCCCAATCTCCTGACCTCAACACTATAGAAAACTTATGGAACATTATAAAGTACAGGCTCTCGAGAAAGCAGTTAATCAAGTCAATGCCAAAAAGGGTTGAAAACGTTATTCAAAATAAATGAGGACCCTTAGATTATTGAATATTTCGAACTATATTACCTATTATAAATAAATTATACTTCTATTATTCTTTATTTAAAGCTGTTCGGTTATATTTCTATTGATTACAAGTCATTTTTTTGCACAGTTTTTCCCTAAATCTCATTTATATCCAAAATTATAATTATCAATAGAATACCTTAGGGTGAGTAAACTTCTTTATATTAATATGATTAAAAATTAGTTTAACCCCAGGAACAATAGGCGAAATAAATTTTAAGTAAAAAACTTCAGGTGAGTCACTTTTATTGAACATCACTGTACTTACCGACCTTCTTCCTACCGCAGTCACTTCAGATCTATCTATCTACGTGTGTTCAGATGTATCTATCCAGCTGTCTACAATTAAAGGTATCTAATTTGGGGTCAAACATCCTCTAAAAGATGATTCGTTAAAAATAATTGAAATATTATTTGTGGTAAGCCTTTTCTTCCTTGTAATGCTTTTTCTTTTTTCTTTTTTTGGAGAGAATGGAGTGTGTGGAAATTGCCTAAGTCATTTGTCCCTTCCGAGTGCATTTCGCTAATCTATTGTACATTTTGAAGGATTTTGTTCGTAAATGGTAAGTACTATTATAAACTGTCTAAACGCTGTTGAAAGCATCGTGATAAATAAATGCGTGAAATACAAACACACATCAAAGTTGATGTTGTAGAGTTGTTTTTGTTTGTTTTACCATATATCTCTCTTTCTCTCACTCTCTTTCTATCACTATATATATATATATATATATATATATATATATATATATATATATATATATATATATATATATATATATATATATATATATATATATATGTAATAAAAAGGCTTAAACACTAATATTCCATCGTCATAATTTATTCCATTAGAATCGTTAATATGATCTAATTCATCAGACCTACAAATTCAAAAAGAAAACAGAAAAAACAACTCCGGGAATAAAAAATACATTTTAGCGAGAGAGTATGTATGAGAGTGTGGGATGAATGCTAAAGTAAATGAAAGCTATAGGGAGGGGTAACAGACAAGAGAAGGACAGGAAGGTCTAAAGATGAACGGGGGATTAAAATTTAACAGATAGAAGGTTTAAAGAGGGGAGTCAAAGACAGTTTAAGTGAGAGAAATATGAATATTTTCAAATGTCTAATACATTAAAGATACACCGGAAACGAGTATACTTTTTGTGGTGACACACACACAATAGACGATATAATCTTAAAGCCCAGAAGATGAGAGAGGGAGAAGAAAAGAAAAAGGGGTGGGGGAGATAGGGTGTCGGAACTAAAACTGAAGGGCATTTATAAAAGGACTGCTGTGTAATCAATAAAATTTGACAAAAGTAATATCGACTACAAATTACAAATTTAATATAAACATAAAAAAATAACGATTATCTAATTTAACAAGGACCTATATTCCTATGTTCAAAAACACATATGTATACTATATATATATATATATATATATATATATATATATATATATATATATATATATATATATATATATATATATATATATATATATATGTATAATTTTATAGAGGATTAACCAACATAAAACAAACAATTATCAACGGTAATTTGCTAAAGCAAGTTGTTGATGAAAAAATCATAATGGCTTTAATGAAATTTAAAAATAAGAAAATAATATCTTCAAAAAACGATATATATATATATATATATATATATATATATATATATATATATATATATATAAAGAGAGCGGTGGCGTTAAATAGATAGACAGTGAGATAGTGTGTGAAAATAGGAATCAACTGTTAGTGTCATATTCACATTCTTTTTATAAATAAATGTTTCAATTTCCATTTGAAATTCATCATTTATGGACTCTATAAACATACCAATATATATATATATATATATATATATATATATATATATATATATATATATATATATATATATATATATATATTTATATATATATATATATATAGAGAGAGAGAGAGAGAGCGAGTGAGAGTGACAGGGAGATAGATAGATATAAACAGACTGCTATAGAGATAAATAGACAAATAGATAGGCATAGATAGAGACATATTGAGATAGATAGATAGATAGATAGATAGATAGATAGATAGATAGATAGATAGATAGATAGATAGATAGATAGATTCATGTAATGAGACGATATGGAAAAATACGTTTCACCGGAGAAGATTGGTAAGAAACGTGTAATAAGATCTCTGAGGATGAACGGGTATAATAAGGAAAATTAATTACCCAAGCTCATCTCTTCCTAAATTCCATACTTGAAGAGTGTCTGTCCGCCTGTTCAATTGTTTCCTCTAAATACTAAGTATTAATGCACAATAAGGGATTTTTTTATATCTGTCTTTGCCTGTGCATATGTTTATATTCCTTTATGTGCATGTTCATGTTTGCAAATTCTTATATGCGTATGTGCATGTGTGTATATGCGTATATGGGTATTGCATATGTGTATGTGCTTATATGTGTATGCACATGTGTGGATATGCGTATATGTGCATGTGTTTATATGCGTATATATGCATGTGTGTATATGTGCATATATGTGTATGCCCATATATGTGAAGATACATGTATGTGCATTTGTATATTTATGCGAATATGTGCATGTCTGTATATGCGTATATGAGTAGTGCATATGTGTATATATGTGTTTATATGTGTATGTATGCATATATTTGCATACATGGGTATCTGCATGTGTGTATATGTATGTGTGCATGTGTATACATATATTTGTGTATATGTATACGTGCATCTGTGAGCATATTTGCATATATGTGTATGTGCATATATGTATATGCAAGCATCATCGCCTTATGAACAAACAGAACCAACTTAACCAATGTAGTGATGTTAGGCCAAGACAAATAGGAGTGTACGTGCACATCTAGATGTGTTTGAAGATGTGTTAATACGTTTGACGATGCAGACGGCCAATCTGAAAAGAGCCAAGAAAACACCAACCTGCCCCCTGTTGAAAGAACTTCGCTACATACAGTCTCGACACCGAAATAACATTACAAGTGTGTATGTATGTATCTGCGTCTAATCTAGAATTGTTTATACGGGTGTGTTTGTGCGAAATATAATACGTACACCTGTATGCATGTATATCTCTGTGTGTAAGAGTGTCATCCCAAAATAGAAACAGAGGAAATTTCCCCACCACCAAATATAATCTAAAACAAACAAGCATGAAGAGATTCAATTTAAAAAAAAACAGTTTGTCTGATGATTACAAAAGCGTCAAACCCAAGGTCACAAATTCACATCCATACAAATATATATGTATATATGTGTGTGTGTGTATGTGTGTGTGTGTAGCAAAATAAATTCCTGGTTAAATGTCCTACATTACAACTCAGATCTAATAAAGATATAGATAAAAGAAGCATACTGCCGAAATAATAAATAGAGAATCCTTAAAAATACATCATGTCAGTTTATAATTTATTTGCTGGACCAGTTTTACATTAATAACTGCAGTTCAAATTATTCAGACACAAAGAAAAGGAAATGAAAATTATTATTATTATTATTATTATTATTATTATTATTATTATTATTATTATTGTCAATTTGTAATTGTGACGCTTTTAATGTGAGGATGATGGTTTCTAGGCTTAGAATGACTAGACAATTTCAATGTATCTATTTTGAATATGATAACTTCCTTTCCCCTGTCTTTTATCTTGTCAAGTCCCGGAAGAAAAATATTCTCTGTGTCACCCTATCGAATTGATTAATTCACTCTTTCCTTTCTTTCATACGCCCATTTTACACTCTTTCCCTTTCATCTCCCCTTGTTTATCTCTATTTCTCCCCCTATAAAAAAAACTTATCTTTAAATCTCTTTCTCCCTCATTTTTTTCTTTCGAACTTTTGATATTGAAACTTTTTACCCTTTTCTTTTTTTTCGCCGAACTTTTTTCTCTTGTTTTCATTTTACATGTGTCTGAAGAATTGGAACTCTATTTATTAATGTACAATTGGTCTGAAGAGATGAACG
Source organism: Acanthosepion esculentum (assembly GCA_964036315.1). NCBI lineage: Eukaryota > Metazoa > Mollusca > Cephalopoda > Sepiida > Sepiidae > Acanthosepion > Acanthosepion esculentum. The sequence continues at coordinate 131,681,243 of OZ038485.1, forward strand.
TGAGGTGCATGAAATAAATTATAACTGAACCTGATGGATTTTTAAGGATTCTATATTCAATATTATATTACTCTGTTCTTACAGTGAGCTCTCTTTTGATTTATATCTTCCTTGGAATTATCCCTACTAAGCACGAATTGATATATATATATATATATATATATATATATATATATATATATATATATATATATATATATATATATATATGTAAAAGTGAACATAGAAGTCAACACTTAGAGGCGACGGCCTGTTTCATGCTAAATGCAATCATCAGGCCACTATTTATATATATACGGCCGACTTCAATTATTCGCTATTTCATGTTTGATCGACAGAATAAATATTGAAAATTAATAATGTGCAGATGGACCGGACGCCAGCAATTAGTGAGAAACGTCATGAATTTCGAAATTTCAAATTAACAGACGCGTTGTGAATTCGAACTTTGAAAATCGGTTGCCATGTTTATTTTAATGATAAACTAAAAACTTAATATATCCAGAGGTGGCGAAACGTTTGAAATTGGCAAAGTGATCGGGAAGTAACATCGAACTTGAAGGATCTGTCTATATTTCTAAGATGAGTTATTATGTAGACTATTTACATTATTCGGACTATTGTCCTCATCTTTGTCGCCATATTTATTACAATGTTTCGGCCTTTCAGTATCTGTCTATATTTCTGAGATGAGGTATTATGCACACTATTTACATTATTCGGACTATTGTCCTCATCATTGGTGCCATATTTATCACAACGGTTTGGTCGTTGTACGCTCCGGCCTTCTTCGGGTGACTTTTCTAGTTTCACAGGCCATGTCTTATGGATGTCATTTATCAGTTATCTCCTGTTAATTCCCCTCTCCAAGTTCTCCCCCATGCATTAAGAACATATGGCACAGTGGATAAAGGCGTCAGAAAGATCCAGTGAGAGTATCCAAAGAGTGTGAGTTCAATACCTGGTTGAGGCGGTGGAGAACTTGGAGAGGGGAATTAACAGGAGATAACTGATAACTGAAATCCATTACACATGGCACGCGGAACTAGCACAGTCTACACCAGTGAGCGAAATAAAGGGTTCAGTTCAACAACTCAACCACCTGAAGAAGGCCGGAGCATACACGGCCGTAACGTGATAAATATGGCAATAATGGTGAGGTCAATAGTCCCAATGATGTAAATAGTGAACTTTGCGGAGTTCGTTCAAGGTCTTCAACGACACCCGCATATGTTTAACAACTGCGAAATAACGATTTCCTCTAGACAAACTGTGTTCGCAATCAAGGGGAACTTATTTTAAAAATACCTATTAGTGAATCTCTGAATTTTTTAGGCATTTCATTAGCAATAAAGTGACAAACACGTGAGACCGCTCAATGCCTTTAAATGCCATTTATAAATTTAATTTAATGAAACTGGCAACAGAATCCAGGAAGGCCACTTCTTCAACAATTATTTTGACTTACGAAGGCAATGGAAATCTCTGTGGGCAACGCCAATGGAGAATAATCTGAGTGACTCTTTGTAGAAAATAAACTCACTTGTTGAGACGTCGACAACGCAAAATGTGGTGTGAGGTATTACGGTAAAATTATACATGATAAATTGTTGGAAGCAAGGTTCCTTCCAAATGGCATAAAGGCCTGTTCAGATATATATAGATTTCTTCAGATATCCATCAATAGAAATTATCCTAAGGTAATGTTACTCGACATTTTCATTTAACTTTCAAACGTATCACGAATCACATGACAGTACAGAGGAAATGAAAAAAACACTGATGGCTAGTATTGGAGACTTCAACGACAAACGAGCTTCTTAAACATCTCCAGATGAAGAGGGCACCACTTAGAAACTAAAAATGGCACACATCAAGTTCTTATTTCTGCTATCCTTCTGAGTTTATAAACAACAACATAAACTACGTAGTAGTTGATCTCTCTACTGAACTAGCGCCATTTGCTCAATGGAGATAGTACTGGTTTGCAAACTTCAGTAGGGCAAAAAAAACACAAACTAGTAATTATGCACCACCCCCGAGCAGACCCCGATTGATGATGATAGATGGTTGTTATGTCAAGAAGTCTCCTTGCTTTGAATGTCTATTTGGTCTCAAAATCTCCCCAGACCTCAAGAGGAACGCATATAACCGATCTATTGCTAAAGTTGCAGGAAAAGTACTTGGTTCATTGTACCACTTCTGTAAGTATCTGACCTTCCCTACTATACTCTATCTTTACAAGATAAAAATAATTTGTTTACTGCCATATCTGGGCTGGTACTGTCCAGTTCTCACTTACCTATCTAAATAGTGTTCAATAATATCTACACTTACTTGTGGGTAATTAATTACTTTTCACTCTATATCTCCGTTACGACAGACGAAACTATCATTATTTCCATGTTTCTAATGAATAATATTCCTTAGTCTCACTAGCCCTGAACTGTACAACCCGAACTCCCTATTCTCGTGTGAATCGTCTCCATTACTTCGTATTCTATTTGCAAGAAGTAAGTTACTCTCGGTCAGTTTCATCCCAAGAATTGCTGCTTTGTGAAACAAACTGCCGGAAAGATGTTTTCTGTCATTACAATCCTGATATCTTCATGTCTAACTTAGTAGCTATCTCCCTGGAATAAATCGATGAACTTCATAAACCCATACAACACCATACAGTAACCATCTATCTTGTATTGGTTAAACATTACTATGAAGAAAGGTCATGTTCACAGAGGAGCTCAGCGACTCTGCCCAAAATAAAGTGCTGAAGACGGTATTAGAGCCCTGGTTCAAGTGCGTGGCAGTATATTTTACGGAAATATATGGTCAAGATTGTTCACGATTGTGCAAATTAATTGAAACAAAACGAATAATTCCGTTATTATTTACTTTCATTCGTATTTTTCCAATGAAACATGGCCCAGTGCACATTTTAGTACTTTTATTGCCATTCCACGAAGTCGTTACTTGCAGATTGACTGGTAAGTTTGCCAGTGTGTTCATACAGCATTACAATTTTCGTACACTTCCTTGGAGTAACGTCCACTGCGGACAATAGCCATAGGACAACTAATCGACAGTCGAAATAATAGTGTTTGGGCGTGATAAAAAATTCGATGCAATCATGGATGACGCAATATTTTACAAGGCAAAAACAAATTTCATCATACACCCCGAAAATAAATTCATATTACTGCACACCACTGCAAATGACTTAATCTGAGGAAAAATAGAAATCGATTATACCCTGTCACTCCAGTGGGTCTAAAACTGACCGGATGGTGAAAAAAAGAAACTGAAGTAATTGTTTCAATCCCATCCAGTATGTACTTTCCTTGATCTATCGATTCATACAATAACACGGGGAATAAAAATCAGTCATGAATTACCAAGGTTACGTTGGCGCATTGTCATTGTGGACGTGAAGAGCAACATGTGTGAGAACCTCTGGATCTGTTCATGCTGTTAATTATTATGCCGTATCAAAGCTGTCTTGTCGGTTAGAATTATTAAGATTTTTTAAATTTATTTCCTAAATGAGATATGTATACAGACATTTTTCAAAAAAAATAACAACATTACCTAACTAAATATTGAAATAAAATATGAATAAGCAATGCTAATGTTAATGGCAATGTATAGCCGTTTCCCTATAAGGAAACATTTGGCAATCATCGACCGAGCAGCCACAACTAATGTCGGTTGAAATTTATAAAATCTTCCCCTTAAAACAATTTCTAGTAAAATCGGTTTCTCAAGTTCACTAGCTGTTATAAATCTTTCCAGTATTGATGGAGGTTTCCGTCCTAACCTTTTGTTTGGGGTAGTGCGGAAAATTAATATCTTTATTAGCTGATTATTTTCTCTTCCAGTTACATGTGCTATCCATTTCAGCTGTTGCTGCTGTTGAAAGTCTTCAATGAAGGATAATTCCGTTATTTGGTGAAGTTCTATTTTTTTTTTTTGGTGGGGGGACTCTATAGCGCCAATTGAAGGATGATCCTCGTCAAGTTCCTCAATCTTCACTCGCGCAAAACAATTTAATCATTGAATTTAGAAAGCTTTTGTATACATCTGACTGTTTAGATATTTCGAAACGAGTTTTTCGCGATCATCAACTATGGTAGTAGATATTAAAAAGTTCCTCCATTCGACCTGCCTCGAAATTCGAAAATTTCAGAACAAATATAGGGGGGGCTATAACCTACTTTCCTTCCGTTACTCATCATCTAAAAGCTAAAATTAAGCCGATCTGCTAATTAATACGACAGCTTATCAAATTCTTTCTTTGTATGAAAGCACTACATTATGTTCAGCCTACATTTAAATCGAAATGATTTATTTTCCACTACGCCCTCATTCTTTTTCCATATTCTTTATTGGGTTTTACTTATCTGTCCATTTTCATCGCTGATTCCATCCTAAATTTTGTGAAAAAAATTAAGAGCCAACTTACTTAGCTGGTGTATACATTAAAAACAAAATACTTCAGTAAAAATATTCAAAATTGCATACAATTTATAATCAATGATTGTGATCGACTAACCAATGATTTTTGCATTGAATTGTACCAGCATTTTTAGATAGAGTAGCTACATATGTAATGGACTGAATTCGTCAGAAAAAATATTTTTGGAGCATTTTGGTTGAACAGCCAAATCTGCTGCCACCATATAAACATTCATGGAAAAACAAGAAACTTGTAAAAACATTTTCGCATATTTCAATATATACATTTAAAATAACCATATATATATATATATATATATATATATATATATATATATATATATATATATATAGCTATTTAAAAAAAACTCTCTCTCTCTCTATATATATATATATATATATATAAAAATATATATATATATATATATATATATATATATATATATATACACACACACACAGTGCGGGGAAACAAATATTCGTACACATACATTTTTCTAATTTATTCTATTCCCAATCTTGAATAAATATACTCTAAACTCTAAACAGATGCATAATACACAAATATACATAGAAAAAAGAAATAATGATTTAATAGAAATAAATCCCATTTATCCATTTTAATGGGTGAGAAAAGCATTCGTATAATGCAAAATAGAATGCATAATCTTTCTTTAATACCATGTAGAATAGCTAGTATACTCTTCTACTCCAACCAACGTCTCTTGTAGTTCTCTATTAATGATCAGCAAATCTTAATTGGTATTTCCTTCCATTCTTCTTCGCATATGGTCTTCAGGACCGGGATATTTGTTGGACTCTCGATTGGATTTTAACTTTAAAATAACGACACAGATTCTAAGTTGTATTTAAATGTGGAGACTCTTTTGACCATTTAAGAATATTTACATTATTTTCAGCAAGCCATTTCCCCGTAGATTTTCCAGCAGTGCGTAGGATCATTATCTTGGAAGATGCAACAAGGAGGGAGTTCAAGATTTTCAACAGAAATCATTAAATTTGCTTCCAAAATATTTTGATATGTTGCGGCATTCATTCTATCATCTACGACTGATATATTGACAGTACCCTTTGCAGATCAAACATCCCCAACCATGATGCAACCACTACCACTACATTTCCTTGTTGGAACTGCGTTTTTTTTGTTTGATGACATCACCATATTTCCTCCATATATGACTTCTTTATATATTTGAAATATATATATATATATATATATATATATATATATATATATATATATTCTAGGGTATGTTTGTTATATCGAAATGCATAATCTTCATTCCAATGCCCACAACCAAATTATTTTTTTTATAACTTCACAGTTGTAATGCTAACATTTGTCATTTTATTCGTTCATTTAAATCTAATGATTGGTAAGGAAATGTAATTCAGGATTTTGTATCATTTCATTGTGGATAACCAATGTGTCTTGTTCGAGAATTAAATTGTAGTTTGAGTGCAAGAAAGATTACTTTTTATGTTTTTACTAACGAGTTCCTCGAACCCTGATGACCCATCCGTACGACATTATGCCAAATTTATGACAAGTTCATTGGATAATAACCAGTTTGTATAAAAGTGTCTGCAAAATTGTGGAAGAAATTGATTATTTTAAAACATTTGAACGAAATCTGTTAAAGTCTTCAAAAGCTTTTTTTTTTCAAATGAAACACAGAAATAATTTACGTTTATTGGAAGAAGTATTTTCATAATTAACTATCTTAAAACTAAAACTAGTGCATCAATTTATTCACTAATTGTTGAGTCTTGGCTCATTGTTGAATCTCGACTAATGCATGGAATAATAATGCAACACAAAATGTACTTAGAACAAGAATGTATTATAACAAGACAATGTACACAATATTTACATATAGTATTTCTGGGAAAACGTTCCTGGAGAATGTGTTGACTAAGTCGCAGTCGGGCAGAGTCTCTAACTGGATCTCTGTATTCGCCCCTTCGTCTTCCGGTACCAACCATTATTTATATAGTCGGTAGTCACCTATGCAGATTAGGTGGATCCTACCACAACACTAATCGAAGACTTAAATTACATTGAAAACAATTTTGAACATTTGAGTCTATGTTATTTAGATCAGAAAGATGGAGGCCGAATGAAGTGAAACATAAATAAAAAGACAGTGTTACCACAGCCTCTTTTACTGAAGCGGGTTTGATTGCCTTAAAAACGTTATCATGGCGTTATTAAACATTTCATCTCCTTCTCCTATGATCCCTGATGTTTAAGCATTCGTTATCATTGTTTTTTAATATAAAACATTAAAATTGTAGGACAAGATATATACCTATTTTTAATTGTAGGTATTATCCACGCTTGGCTTAGTATTCGGGAAAATCATATATTTGAAATGTAACATTTTCAAGAGAAAAGAATTTGAATTTCAGTCGCAATTCATGCGGTATCATTTACGATTTTTGTTGTGCTTAGCAAACACACTATTATCTCGTCTACGAATCAAATCATTATATTCTTTTTAAATTTATGCCCTGAAATAACATCGCATTTTTACTAAAGAAGAAATAACAATGCATTAAGTTAGATTACTGCTATTAATATTTTAAAATGGGTTGCATAGGTTTAAAGTCAAATTAATAACTAATACAATGTAATCAAAATTAACAAGCAATCGCAGATAATATTAGTGTTCTTTCTATCACAGAAAACAACCAATATATTAAAATCGATTCTAAAATTGATTTTGTCTCCTATATTTAAAATACTCTAGAGACGCTCCGAATGTAGATGTTTCCTAGTTAGTTTCAATAGTTAATTCTGAAAAAAATTACAACTTCAATTTATTTATTAAATATAGAAATTACAATATCCCTGGCCGGTTGTATATGCATTTTAATCATTAGCGGCACGGAAAGAGAAATCAGAGTATGGGCAGGAAAGCAAAACCGTATGAACCTTGGTGAACAAAGATGAGGGCGCATCGCAAAATGATACATTCCGCTTTAAATGTATGATAAGCATAATGAGTTCGAATTCCGGTCGAGATGGTTATCTTGACTTTCCAAAAAATGCACCTTGAAATGATATGAATGTCTTTGTTCCCCTCAAACTGTGGATTAAATAGTAGATTTGACTGGGCACACTAGCCGGGTTGGTAACCAGTCTAGAAGTAGCTCGCTATGATTTCAAAGTCGTTTTTTATCTTGAAGAAACTAGGAGTAAACGTTAAAATCTCAGTCTATTCCAGGCAGAGTGAAAGGAACTGTGCTTTAGCTAAAATAAATATTATTTTCTGGTTCACTCTCCACCTTCGGCCACGCGGAGATTTAAATCTTAATTGAAACTTCGGTAACGAGATAATTCCCCACCTTGGGACACTGCGTTTGAAGACATAGCGAGGTACGTATTATACAGTGACTGAAATGATTATCGAGTTCACAATTGCCTGCGACACAAGTTCTTGTCTCTATGAACTTAACTGAGATCAAACAACATTAACATTTGCCCACAATGGACAACTTTCTTTACATCTTCAATTACAGGAGGGTTCCAATACTAGGTTTGTTGTTTATCTCATAGATATTACTTAAAATATAGTTATTATGAGAGCTGATATATTAGGGGAAAAGCTACATTTATTAAATTTAATATCATAGATTACTATTCTTCCATCTCCAGGGATCTCTTGGTTAATTGTATTAACTTTGTAAAAAAAATATATGATGGCGATCACGGACGAAGAGACTAATCTCATCTTAACAGCTAGGAAATCACCTCAAGCTCTTAAAAATTCAAGCTGGACTAAGTGCCTTAATGACGATTTTGATGTACCTATTGAGGTAATGTATATGATGGCGAAAATATTGAGTCAAAATATATGATGACGATCACGGATGAGCAGACTAATCTCATCTTAACAGCTAGCAACTCACTTTTAGCTCTTAACAATTCAAGCTGGACTAAGTGCCTTAATGACGATTTTGATGTCCCTATTGTGGCATATGAGTCAGCCTAGGTTGTAGAATTTTACGTTTATATATTTTAGATACTCTTAGTAGAATTGTAGATCCTAAATAAATAGGACTATATAGAAATGATGGACTCATTTTCATCCCCAAAAGTAATGGTCCACTAACAGCGATCATATAAAAGAAAATCATTAGGCCCTTTAAATTACTAGGGTTTAGGATTGAGATTTTTTCTAAGCTTAAAATAGTTGATTATCTAGACATCAGCCTTAACCAAAATAATAAACAGTTTAAACCATAGCATAAAACAATGAAACCCCCACTTATATTAATATTAACTCTAACCATCCCAATGCCATTTTAAGAGAGATACCCACCACTGTCGGCACTAGGATTAGTCGATTATTGTCCAACATAAAAATCTTTAATAAAAATAAAGAATTGTATGAAGATTATCTCCATAAAAGTGGTTTTAAAAAATAAATTATATTATATAACCGCCATAAGTAACACTGAAATATTTGAAGTGGGATGTAGGCATAGAAATAAAAAAAAGAAAAATTATATGGTTCAATCCCCACTTCTGCAAACTATTAAATATTGATATCGGACAGTATTTTCTAAAGTTAATAAAATAAACAATAGGAAAACATTTAAAATTAGCTACTCCTGTACCAATAACATGTACAAAATTATCAAGTCTCATAAGAACTATATTTTAAGTAATTTCTATGGGATAAACAAAAAAACTTGGTATTGAAACCTGCTGTAATTGTACATATAAAGGAAATTGCTCAGTTGAGGGCAAATACAGATCTACAAGGGTTATATAACAAGCAACCATTTCCCCCAAAGATAATATGAAAGATTATAATGTTTACACTGGAATTTGAGCGTAGGAATGGAAATAGAAATTTTATACTAGTAGACACTCTTTTAATAACCCTAAATTAAGACAGCTCTTTCAAAAAAATTTTGGGAATTGAAGGAAAAAGTTCTTAACCCACATATAGATTGGAAGATTATAGGTTCCGTACATATTACTAATAGTCTAAGAGATAGGTACATCTTAATTGTAAAAGAAAAATAGAATAATATAATACAATAATCAAAGCAAACTATTGAATCAAAGGAATGAATTAGTATTAAAACGTCGACATAAAAATGAATTCAAATTCCCACGATATGTATTTTACCTTATTAGGTACTATCTCTTCAAATGTCGAATTTACAACTAATTCTAATTAACCTATTTTTACACCATATTAATTATATCACATAATTGTCCCCTGTTCTAAGAAATCATTTTCCTTTCATCACTTACACTTCATTATCTATATATTGTAAGTTTTTTTAATATAACTTTGAATTGTTATGTCTTTAAAATATTTTTATATATCTTTATTCTTTAATATAACCAATTTGTTTTTATTAATTATAATGATTTTTTAATATAATCTGACTTCATTTTAATATAAATTTTCTAATTATTTTTAATTTACGAAATGCATTTAATTTTTAAGTATAATTTATCTTTGGAAGAGTCTTTTTAAATAGGAACTTGTACCTTTTAACTTAACCTTAACTCTCTATATTTTTAAAATAGAACCCTTTTCGTTCCTCTCCTAATTTCAAATTTGCACTTCATTCTAAATATAAACCCAATTTTATGTGACAAGATTAATATCCGAGTTTAATTTTTATAAAATCTCTCCCCTTTCACCCTCACCTGACCACTGCCTCGTGCCTTTCGTCTGACTGTCACAGATAAATTTCTAATTCCGACACGATCTGATCTCAGTCTGGATACCGGGGTTGAATAACACACACGAAGTTTTCGTCGGTAGAAATAGGTCTATACACAGATATGTTAAAAATACCAAGGAGGATATATATATATATATATATATATATATATATATATATATATATATATATATATATATATATATATATATATATATATATATATTAGGTCATCCCATAAGTTCTGTCCGGATTTTAACTTTTTGTTAAAATGAACGAAATTTAAAGAGTATTTTATAATGTCTAATGGAGCTGAACATTATTTTTATGTTTAGATGCATTTAAACTGCTCAAATTATATTTCTGTTGTGGTAGGATCCACCTAATTTGCATAGTGGAGTACCGACTATATAAATATTGTTGGTACCGGGAAGACATGGGAGGCGAATCAAGAGATTCAACTAGAGACTCTGCCCGACTGCGACTTAGTCAACACATTCTCCAGGAACGGTCTTCCCAGGAATATACAAAAGACTATATGTAAATATTGTGTACACTTTCTTGTTTCAATACATTTTGTTCTAAGTACATGTTGTGTTGCATTACTATTTCATGCATTAGTCAAGTTTCAACAATTTCAGAGAACAATAAAATAAAATTTTGTTTGATTAAAGCCTGGCTAACATGGAAGTACCCAAGAATCATTTGAGGCACATAATGCTTTATGAGTTCAAGAAAGGAAACTCAGCAGCCGAAGCGGCTAGAAACATTCACTCTGTTTATTGAGAGGAATGTGTGAATGAAAGAACTTGCAGAAGATGGTTTGCAAAATTCAGAGGTGGAGATTTCACCATTGAAGATGAAGATCGAACCGGACGTCCAGATGAGTTTGATGAAAAGCTTCTTGAAGCAGCCATTGAAGAAAATCCTGCTTTATCAGTTGAGGAATTGGCAGTGGTTCTCAGTTTAAACCATACAACTGTTCATCGTCATCTTCAACAACTTGGAAAAGTTCCCAAACGTGGAAAATGGGTGCCTCATGAATTGTCTGACAACAACCTCAAGTCCCGAGTTGACATCTGCTCTTCTCTCCATTCTCGCTAACTTGTTTCGCCTTTTTTGGATATACTTTGACTGGCGACGAAAATGGATCTTTTATCGAAATGTTAAGCATCGTAGACAGTGGCTTCGTAAGGGGGAAGGACCCCAGCCACCGATGAGAAGGGAACTTCATGGGCAAAAGGTTCTTCTTTCAATCTGGTTGGATTACCAAGGAATAATCCACTTTGAATTCTTACCACCTAATGCAACAATTAATGCTCAAATATACTGTCAGAAATTAGAGCGTTTGAATCAATCTTTGAGGAAAAAAGACCTGCTCGAGTGAATCGAAAACGGGTGATGTTTCATCAGGACAATGCGCGACCACACACACAAAGAATCACGTCACAAAAGATCGAAGAACTTGGTTGGGAGAAAATTCCTCATCCGCCTTATTCTACCGACCTTGCTCCTTCAGACTACCATTTGTTTCGTAGCTTACAGAATCATTTGGAAGAAACAGCTTTTGTAACACAGGAAGAGGTTAAAACTGACATTTGTGAGTTCTTCGAATCAAATCCAAAAGAATTTTTCAGTAATGGAATTAGTAAGTTTGTTAATAGATGGAAGAAAATCATAGATAATCAGGGAATATACATTGTTGATTAAATCTGTAATTAAATGTAACATTTGGTCACCTGTTTCAAAATTCAAAATTCGGACAGAACTTATGGGATGACCTGATATATATATATATATATATATATATATATATATATATATATATATATATATATATATATATATATATATATATATATATATATATATATACATGGCGAATACACAGGGTAAATTGTCGCTATTCTATATCTGTAATTTCGCGCATTTTGATTTTTTCGGCTGCACAGTATAGTAAGGTCAGTTGGGTACCGTCTGTGAAAACAAAAAGCAGCAATTCACTCTAACAGGAATTTGTAAACGGCATGATGTACTGCATGGCATTCGCAGCGACGGGAAGCTGAGGAGGTTGCACAGGATTAGTAAATAGTTAGTTGAGTTCAGTAGTGGTTACGAAGATACGGCAGCTCATAAAACTCACTGTGATGGTTCTCATAAAAAAGAGATCTCCCTAATTTCTTGGTGAGGTCCTCAGACTCAACCCGGAGGCCGACATCAAGTGCCATGAGTAAGTAGTGTTCCCTGGGACAAGTAGGTGACTGTGGAAAATCCTATGTCAGGGAACATGACTCTGCAACATATCACCCAAGCAAGAGAACCCAATCATGGATTTCCGACAATATCTTCGACAAAATCACCCCTTACATCTGGCCACCTAACTCCCCAGATTCAGTATTCTGTGTGGAGCACAGTTGTGCGAGAGAACATCAAAACTCCTTGTAACACTAAAGATGACCTGAAGGCAAGGATTATGCCAGCATTCACAAACTGAAACTTAGACCATACCAAAGAGATGCGAGATATTCGAAAGTCGTCTGGAATCCGTGGTTGAAGCCAGTGGTGATTTTATTGAAGAAATTTACTCTTTAGTATTTCAAGATATTTTTATGTAATTTTTCAAAATATATCTGTTAAAATTACACGTCAGTGTTATTTTCATTTCTGCGTAATTTAGACGACAATTTATCCACCGCACCCAATAATGTACATTTAATATACCCCGTTATTTATTCTGCACGAATATGGATCTGTATTTATGAGAATTTGCCATAAACTACCTTTATTATCGTAGCATGGCTATTATAGACTAAGAAAGGATGATTGGTGTGTTTAATTCATATTACATCTGAGACTCTGACAACACCTTTGCTTGAATACCTTATAGAATGTATCACGCTCTTCGGCCAATAGCAGAGTAAACAGGACCCTTAAGATTAGATGGCAACTATTTAGGAGAAATATAATGTACATGAAAAATGGTTTCGCATTATATAATTCTTTCTTTAAAGTCTTAACAGAAACTAAATGATCGTCATTGGCGCCACACACACATATCTCTTTCTCTCTCTCTCTCTCTCTATCTCTCTATCTATCTATATATATATATTTATATATATGTATAGATAGATAGATAGATAGATAGATAGATAGATAGATAAGCTATATTACAGAAGAGCTTACAGAGTTTAACTAAACATATTATTTGTACATTTAACTTGACATTTAAGCTTAGGCGGTTGCAAATATATGTTCAGTCAGTATATATATATATATATATATATATATATATATATATATATATATATATATATATATATATATATAGGTTTTCAGAGTAGTCTCTTAGCTTAATGATAAAAAAATATTTCTTTTCAATATACCACATCTATTTTTCAACATTATTTTCTTCCATGTCCTTGCACTTAATCTAACGACCTAGCGTTATTAACATTGATCGAATATTATACACTAACGATTCAGATCACAACCTAACTAATAAGTGCGTGTAGCTAAGGATATATTGATCCAATTTCACGTATATATAATTTAAAGAGATTCGACCTTTTATGGTCATTGCAAACATTCCTCCGCTTGATTGTAAATATTATAACGAAATGGTGAAATGATTTTGTTCATAAGGCGCCTGCTTTCATGTTGGACGTCTTTGAAGTGTCGGTAATATTAAATTCATAATATCTTCGACTGAACCATCGCTAAATTCTAAGGAAGGGCAGGCAACTCAGACTTTTGATTTACAATGTACTGTGTTGTGATGAGGTGTAATTATGGCAATGGGACCAGAATAAGTTATTAGCAACTAAAAACTTGTTTTGGAAAGGAAACTTCTGCTTTCGATTTAGTCTCCCTTTCATTATATATATATATATATATATATATATATATATATATATATATATATATATATATATATATATATATGTGTGTGTGTGTGTGTGTGTGTGTGTGTGTGTGTGTGTGTGTGTGTGTGTGTGTGTGTGTAATTTGGCAGCAACTTTTCTTTTAAACATGTAGTATTGAATGTTAAAGACAACATAGTCTTGCATATTTTCTTTTGAATTTTCTCATATTCTCTAATGAGACATTTTATTTGAAAATGGTTTCGAAATATGTATTGTCCATACGATGACCTAGCGCTTTCGAACATCATTGTTCCTCTTCAGGGTCAATATTTTTAGTCAAAATTTTTTTTTTTTTAAACAAACATTTGCCAGTTATCTTGTAGCGTAATCATGTTGCTACTTTTTTACAAACTAAAAACGTTAAAATCCTTTTAAATTCAAAAGTCGCGATGATGTTATCACGTGCAGGGCGAAGATTTTTATCATGTGACAGCGGGAAAAAGATTTCCAATGCACAAGCCAAAAGATCGAAGAATACGCTAAAAAATTTAAATATATTATAAACATTGTAATATGTTACCAGAAATATTGTAATCCATACGATTAATAAGAGGTCTTTTGCTTTTAATATGTAATGCCTCTAACATTTTAAGGCGTCTAATGTCTGTATGTTTATCTATAATTTTAGTATTTTCTATAAGTATTTTACGTATATCAGATTGCATAAGGGAAACGGTATGTGACTTAATATGTTGTTTAATGGAGCTAGAATTATTTAGATGCAGAGTTAATCTTCTGGAGAGCCAGGTGGTTGTAAATCCAATATATGTATGTGGATTAGAAGAACATTCTTCCATGGGGCATTTAAACTCATACACAACATTGGTTCTATCAACAACTGCAGCAACTGGAGAATGATTATTACTCATTATCAGGTTAGAGGTTTTAAATTTTAATATATATATTATATATATAATATATATATTATATATATTATATATAATTTATATATTATATATTTAATATATATATAATATATATATTATATACAATATTATATATATATAATATTATGTATATATATATTATATATATATATAATATATATATTTCATATATATAATATATACATTATATATATTTTATATATACAATATATACATTATATATATTATATATATATTATATATATTATATATATAACATATATTATATATATTATATATATAATATATATATAATATATATATATATATAATATATATATTACATATATATATTATATATATATTATATATATATATTATATATATATATTATATATTTTATATTATATATATAACAAACGTTACATTTCTATACATACATATATATACACAGACACACAATATATATAATTTCCCCATTTTTTTTCAAATGTTCCATATTTATTCTGGAGTGTACCATTGCCTTTTGAAATGTTCTGGAAATTCTTTTTATATTTGTGGTCTTCACTTTTTATAGAATTCACCTACCTCAGTAGGTTAAGTGTTTTGTTTCTGGTGCCCCAAGTTCTGGTTTCCTTCAAATTTCACTAACAAAAATGTCCTTTTCCCACGTTGCTTTTGGATTTTCTCTCCCCACCCGACAGATAATTGCAGTTGTTTGTTACATTTATGAATAATTGTTTAGGTTTTTCCAAAATAACCACTGAAGACCGACCGTTACATCTGCACCAGTATCCAGTTTAAAATTAATTACTTTATACGTAGCTTTGTAGTAACGTTAACTTCTTCTGTGACCGCTTTGCTTCTATCTTTTGTCGTATAAGACTTAATGATCTAGTGGGGTTCTTCCTCCCTCAATTCTCGAATCTTAGACCTGCCAGTCCTACAGTTTTTGTATAATGTCCTTTTCTTGAACACTTTCGGCAAATTACGTTTTTGCCTGAACAGGCGTTTTGAGTATCAGATGGAATATTTCTACAGCGTATACATTTATTTGTAACTTCTATTATGTCGTGTACTGTATGTAACTTGATGTTTCCTTTTATATTTCTTTGTATTACTCTGATAACGTTTGCGTCTGTTTATTTTGAGCTGAACGAAAATATTTTGAGTTCGTTACTTGGAAGTTTCATAGGCTCTGTCTAGGTCTATACATTTATCTAGGGTAAAGCCTTTTATGATTTAAAAAAACTTTTCCCTTCATGCATCACCATTAATGCCTACTGCTATTTGATCTGGAATTAGGCTGTCTTGTATTTACCCCCCAAAATTGCAGTCTTTTGCTAACTGCCGCAGTACCTCGACATATGCCTTGATGCTTTCTGAAGCCTCTTGCTTTCGAATATGGAATTTCTAAGCATCGTACGCTTGATGGGTTTCTCAAAGAAAAAAATTCTTCGAATACCGTTATGACTACTTTCTTGTCTTCATTATCGAATTTCAACTCCTATAAATGTCGTATGTCTTCTGTTATTGACAAAAGGACAAATGTTTAGTATGTACTATCAAGTTCTTTGTTGAGTCAACATGCTTTTGAAAAATTTCGTATAAACCATTTCCAGTTAGTTGCCATATTCCCTGATAAAACCATTTTTGCAGGACGTTGAATATTTGCCGTAAATTGCCTTTGGTCATCATGCCCTCTTTCAGAATTTTGTGCAATGGGTAGACCATCAATTTGCCTAAACATCTGTTTTTAACAATGAATAAATTTGTTTTTTTTTATTTTACAAACCATTCGTAGTGTAAAGGCAATGAAATTCTTTTTTGTTGAAAAAATATATGACTTGTAATTTTATTTTATTTTTTTTATTCCACTTTCATATTCCAGTTCTATTTTTTCCCGTGTTGACGTTTTTTTTACTTTCGACTCTCTGTGGCTTACATTCTTCTTGACAACATGTGGCGTAATTTATGTGTATTAAATGACAGGGTATGAAACTGCTTGTCTTGACCTGCAAACTTGTTAACGGGTAGAAATTAGAATTTCCCATCCTCATTCATTTTCCGTTTTTTATAGTGAAGACAAATACCATTTTTTGACCAGGGAGGTAACCGTCGATTACTCCACACCTGTTACTTCATGTCGTTTACGATTCGCCGAAAGCAAAAATTGGTTAGAATTTAGAGATTTTTCTCCTACAAAAAAAAACATTCTGCCCAGATATTTAACCAATATCTTGGAGGAGAAAATAAATTTATTCATACTTTTCCAAAACGTAATTTTGCGAAAGTAAACACAGAGAACACGGTCGGGATTTGAAACACCCTTCATATACAGGACGAGTTTTCTTAATCCTTACAACCTCCATCACCACCACCACCACCACCAACAACAACAACAACAATGATAATAATAATAATAATAATGATAATAATAATAATAATACTTAAAAAAGAAAGCAAAGACAGATGTAACCGACCAGATACAGAAACAATGGCAAGATAAACCGCTTCATGGCCAATACTCTGCCCGTACCAAACAAGCTAACGTAGACAAAAATCGTACCCATCAGTGGCTACGTAGTGCTGGGTTGAAAGCTGAAACTGAAGGTTTTATCTTTGCTTCACAGGACCAATGCTTGTTAACTAGGAATTATCAAGGACATATACTGAAATACTGTGTTAGCCCAAAATGCAGATTCTCTGATAAATATCCAGAAACCATTGATCATCTTGTATCAGGTTGCACGATATTGGCACCTACTGAATATAAAAACCGACATGACAGAGTGGGCCAATATCTGCACTGGAAAATTTGCAACTTCTACTGGAAGGAAACTGAAAGAAATTGGTACGAACACCACCCAGACCGGGTTACAGAAATAGGACCTGTTACAATTCTATGGGACTACACAATACATACTGACAGAACAATGAAACAGACATTGTTATTAAAGATCACAGACAAAAATTGCTTCCTTATTGATATGGCAGTCCCTGCAGACTGCAATGTATCTTTGAAGATATACGAAAAGCTATCAATATACAAGGACCTTGAAATAGAAATCTCGAAAATGTGGCACATGGGAACATCAACATTCCCTGTTGTAGTTGGAGCCTTAGGATTGGTTGGAAAAGATTCCAGTAGACTAATTGAAGGGATCCCCGGAGGTCCATGCCTCAAAGAGATGCAAAAAATTATTCTGACAAGTACAGCCCACACATTACGAAGGGCTTTATCTATGTAATATTTTTTTTTGCAGTGGAAAGTGTCATGATACCATTTCTAACCTTAGGTCCCTGGGCGGGACCCGGGAAGAAATGTGTAAACGGCAGATATCAAAGGAAATAAAAACAATAATAATAATAATAATGCATCTTTTTTTATTTTTTTAGTTAAGACTGTAGAAAACCTTCACATATTCTTAGGAATGTTGGTTCGACGTTTACTATGAATAACATTGACTTAATATAATTTTTAAATTAAAACATTTAAAATGTAGCTATTTTTAGCGAATGCAAAAATTATTTTTAATCTTATTCTGCAACTTATACTTAACAGACATCTTTCTTTTAGGAAAATATTTACTCGATATTTCTTTTGATTTGAACGTCACCTTTTATATCGGTCCAATTTTAACTTTCATACGAGAAACAAAACTGGTCTGGGCCCTTAATTGTACCTTTTTTGTCCCGCCACCCGTCCTGTCCAATTCTTTAGGGATTTCCCCTTTGGCTTTCATGAGTCAAGAGGTCAGGAGAAAATATCTCTCTCTGTTCTTCCATTATTTTTCCATTTTCGTCTGTCATTTCTCCGAGGTAATCCTGTTATTATGTGAAATTTCTTCTTTTCTTTTATCTGAAATTTCATTTTCATCTTATCTTCTATGTAGATCACTTTATTTAAGACTTCTTTAGCCTTTTCCTATAAATCTATGAACACCTGCCGCTCATATTTAATTTCCGCGACATTTTCTTTTGTTCTGTCCTGATACTGCATCAGCAATTTAACATTTCATTATCTAAATCTATTACCAAAACTACTATAACCTTACCGTCTAAAAGACAACACTAGTTAAGTATTTCTGAAATTACATTGTACTTACAGAATAACAAAATTATGTTTTTGCTTTGCATTTTCTCCTTTGTGTTCAGCACTTTCAAAATAATAAACTCTAAGGTTATTGTAAAGAGGGGGTTATGTCCGCTTTGCTCATTGTTCTATGGTTTATTTTATTAGATTTGTTCAGTTTGGAGAATGAATTCAGTGCAAGTAGGTCTCAAGTCGCGAAAAGTCAAACATGATCCTCTTGCGGACAAGGAATTTATTGTCAATATTGCAAAATGCACAAAGCTTGCAAAAATTATGCTGCAAGCTACCTTCGAACGAATGCAATTTCTCGGCTACGTTGCTAGTTAATTATACTTTCTTATTTCTCATTGATTATTTTATTGCTGCTTATTATTACTACGTTTCCCTTGTTTATCTGTGGTTTGTTAATTTGTTTATTATTTATTAGATTGTTTATGCAACTGTTTGGGTTAATTTATTTTACTTGTTTTTGTTTAGTTATTTTATTTGATTATTTTCGTTTATTTTTGTTCGTTTACAATTTTCAGTTTTAAGTAGTGTAGTAAAAATTTATTTTCGTATTTGCATTTTGAGAGGAGTTTTGATCCTTTATTTAGTAGTTTGTTTTGGTCTGAGAAGGTAATTATAGCTATTTTTCCTCAAGGAAGAGTTTGCAGTTTTGTGATTGATTATAGTAGGTTGATGTTGTTCTAGTTAAATTTAGTTAAATTTGTTGTTTATTTCAACATGTTTTATAAAAGTTATTGGAATTATTATAAAAATGCAGTCTGAACTTCTTTTGCAGATTTAACTTATATCAATTTACAGGTGTCTTAAATCTAATAAAATCTACTTTTTATTTTTTCCATGATATATGTTGAAACACATTTGATCAGTATTCAGATCATTAAACAGACTTCAATTAAGGGATTCAAGAAATAGAAAATGTATTGAATACTTCGTAAATTGGGATCTGCCAAGAATCAGTAAAGCAAATATTTTAAAGCATCAAAATTGAGAGAAGGACTGCATAAACAAGGCAGCAAGAATGTGGAAGTGTGATGATATGTGCTGGAGTTGAATGGTACACGATCTAGTCTTACACTTTCAACGTCAAGTGTGTAAATATGAACGACACTGATCTTTCACATGTATTTAAGGTTACCCATAAATCTTTTAGCATAAAACCTTTATAGTAAAGACAATCAGGGAATAGAAACCATCAAGCCTCGATCTGAATATAATGGTTAATCTATGGCCAATTATGAAGATGAAATTATATGATGGTGGCAAAGAAAGAGGCCTTCTGAATTTTAACAAAATCAATAGGTACCAGATTGCTAGTAGTTATTGAGAAGGATCACCATTTTAAGATGTAAAATATTCAAAGATTTATCATATATGTTTATTATTTGTTCTATTATAGATGTTGATCAATTGTTGATGATTTTATTAGCATAATATTGAAGTTAAAATGGTTTTCTGGTTTTGCATAACTCCAGAATTCGGTTTTTATTATAAAACTAATAACTTAAATACGTATTGAAAGTATCTATAAATTTAACGCAAACATTTTGACATCTTAATTAATAGTTTAAAATTTGACAAAACATTTCAGTTTGAGGTATATATACGCAGCATACTGTGCTGTGCAAATGTAAGTGAACCCCTGACAATTGCTGGTATAGCTGGTGAGCTCCGAATACGGCATATAATGAGAAGAATTTGATACGAACCACTACACATGATAATGACAGAATTATGATTTGCTGGAACAGGCAAAATAGTATGCACTGACGGCGCAATGGACTCAGCAAGATACCAAGTAAATTTGAAGGAAAATATTCTAACAGGACAATGATACGAAGCATCAAGACAAATCGACAAATGTATTGGTATGTAAAAAGAAAGTTCAAGACTTGGAACGGCCTAGTCAATTTCCTGATATAAACACAATTGTAAATCTGTAATTCAAGTGAAAGAAGGCATTAGATGCAAGTAACTTATGTCATATCTTTGAGAGTTTTGCCAAGAAGAATGGTCAAAAATTGGCACTCACTACAGACAGAAACATCTTAAAAATTATAGACATAGACTAGTTGACATTGTAACCTCAAAAGGAGCAGTCACCAAATATTAAATGTAAGGGTTCACTTAATTTTGCACATATTAATTTTTAATTAATATTTAATTCCACCTTGATGATTTTTTTAAAGTCGTTGTAATTGATTTACTAAAGGTTGTTTATAGTTTAATTAAGATTTGTTGATCATTTGGAAAAAGAGACATTTTTAAAAAATTTGATCTTAGGAGTTCACTTAGTTTTGCACAACACTGTATATTAATTCAAAGATATATCATTAAATAATGAAGACGTCTTATGCCTATTTATTTTATACTGGTCGTTTATAGTTTTCTAATCAGGAGTAAATTACAGAGACGAACGCATTGTAACTCTGATCAAATCGGAATTTCATTTAGATTTAGATGCTTAGTTTAAAAAAAACACAGGCGAACGCATTTTGTTATAATTAATTTAATATATATGTGTTTGTGTGTGCGCGCGCGTGTGTATATATATATAGGCAGAATGTTTGAAATATATAAACACTGTAGGTGTATAAATCACTAACGCATTATATATACCTCATATAATTATATTATGGGGGCATGTATAATGCGTTAGTGATTTATAGGGCTACAATGTTTATATATTTCAAACATTCTGTCTACAACAAACAGACACACAGAGACACACACATACACACAGACACACACACACACACACACACACACACACACACACACACACACACATATATTTACATTGAGCTCTCTGGATTTTATCCTCCTTGGGTCTACCCATACGGATTACTTAGTTTTTTGTAAACTAAATATATATATATATATATATATATATATATATATATATATATATATATATATATATATATATATATATATATATATATAAGCGGATATTGAGGTCAAAAGCCAGCAGCTACATTCTAATTCACGCTTAAACTCAATCTTCAATGTGTGTTCTGCTTTGGAACAATTATTTATATATTAAGGTCAATGGTGCATTTTAGGTAGGTTTTTTGCATTATCCTAATGGTTATTGGTGGTGGGAAACGGTATATTTCAAATTATTTCAGGGGCTATTTGAAGAAATAATTGCGGATCAAATGTAGTTATTTGTTGCTATTTTATAGTGCTGTTTGTTAATCTTTCTTACTCATTATTTATTACTAGCAGAATGGCCCGGCGTTGCCCGTGCTCGATTCAAAAATCGTACGACTCATACCGAAATCGCTATCACTTGACTTAAAATATTTTTGCCCTTCCTTGCCTTTAAAGGAGTGTCCTTTGCCGTGCTGATGTTGCTACATGCCTTACTTCTTCTCACACTGCGAATATTTTCTAAGCTCTATACTAAACATTAAATCTGTTACGAAAAAAGAACTAAACTAAAAAGAACTAAACAAAATGAACACAAAACGATCAGCTTTAAAAAAGGTCTCGTAACTGGAAAAACTGAATGAAAAAAGAATGTTAACAACAAATACTTTTTCACACCCAACGCAGTTCTGCGGAATCAGAATCAACGTTGAGTTTAAGTAAGCGAATGAGCCCAGAGGAGTAAAGTGCCATGCAGATTTAAATTTTTCCCACTTGTGACGAATGCGGCTATCGATTTTTTTGCATGCTAATTAACATTCGTGTCACTCAGCTGTTGGCTCTCACGATGGCCAATAGAATCTTACTGCCTACTCGTGGCAGCCAGCTATAAGCTCTCACTCTGGCCAGTATAAAATTGCCGCAAACTACATGAAAACTACCGTAGAAGCATGTAAAAATCGATTATTTCCAATATGGGAGTTGGGAAATGCAAAGTCGGTCTTGGCCTGTACAATAACTTGGAGCATGTGCATGTAAATTTTGCTGCAAATCCGTCGAAAATTAGGGCCGTGCATTCGTTACACCCACACACACACACACACACACATCGTGTCTTTTATAGATAGAGCTTGATTACATTATGATTTGTTATTTTTAGATTTACCTTTTCTCTACAACTGATATCGAATACTATAATATATATATATATATATATATATATATATATATATATATATATATATATATATATATATATATATCTACATATATATATATATATATATATATATATATATATATATATATATATATATATATATATATATATATATATACTAGTTTTGAAGCCACCCCCATAATTAGTATGAGGTATACTGGAGCGAATCCTTTCCACCTAAAATATGAAAAAGATCTCTTTGAAATAAGAATGGAATCAATTATTAAACTTATACTTTGAGAAAGTTTTGCAACGAATACCAAAGATTTGTACTGCAGTAAGGAGGATATTTTGACGTGAGCAAAATCTAATCATATTTTTTTCCTTTTTTGTCATAATAAAATTTCTAATTAAAAAATTATCTCTCACTTTTTGAACCATGTATAATAATGTTATACCTTGTCAATGATTACCATGTCATTTCTCAGATTAAATACAGTGGCCATTCGTATATAGACTTGAATTTCTATAACAAAGTGAATTTAACCTGAAACAGAGATAGAAGACTTTAATTCAAAACACATTAATATATAGGAAAAATATCAGTCTATATCTCTGAGATGAAATATTATGATTACTTGCATTAATTATATTACTCGGACTGTTATCCTCCTCTACATTTCCATATTCACAACGTTTGAGCTCCGGCCTTCTCAGGTGATTGGAATTACAAACCGAACGCTTTATTTTGTCCACCGAGATATATTGTTCTAGTTCCACGTGTCATACCTCTTTCGGATGTCCCAGTTATTTCCCTTTAACTCAGCTCTACAAGTTTTGGTTCAAGTTTTGTGGCCTGGTATTGAACTTAACTCTCGAAGTTTTTGTTATTGAACTCACAACTCTTTGAGTCTAGTCACTGGATCTAAACAACATCTTTATCCACTGGGCGATGTTACCTTGAAGACATCTGTGCATGTATGTTTGGGACTTATAAATCTAATGGCTCAGCCACATTCTTTACCAGTGTTCATATTGAAATTTCTTTCTTTTATTATTATTGCATATTTTACCAGAGTTTATATTCCATTTTTTTTGTATTCATTGTTTTCTCTAGAACTCCCTATTACTAGTTCCCATATTGTATTCATTTCTATGCTTGGTCGGCTCAGGAGATTTTTGTGTCCTAGCATGTGTGGAAAACATTTCAAGAGAATAATTCTACACTGCAGATGTTGGTACGCACAGTAATATTGCAGAAAGAATGTTCATTACTTCGACTGATAATATGTGATATTGCAAAATAGCATAGATTTATTGGCAGACGAAGTATTTCCTTCACAAGTCTCAACCTCGGGGATGAAGACTTGAATGAAGAAAAAATACTATGGAAAGAGAAAACTCGTTTTATTTCTCTCCTTCTTCTGTGATTGCTGCAATATATTGTCGACGTCAAATAAAATCACAAGGATTGAATATTTCATATGAAACCATAACGATAAGTGCGTTTTTTGTAGCGGTTAGAGGAGGAGGAAAATCAGGGAGTGGACTTCGAATTCTGGTTTAGTTTGTTATGTTCACATTCACTAAAATAATGTTCGGAAAGGTATGAATTATGAGGAGAAGAGATGGATTCATTCCTTTCACAATAGTGTTTGTATTATTATGGTTTCAATAGTATCATTGACTGGCAAACATTCCTTTGAGAAAGTAACGGATATAGAAGAAAATCTGAATTTAGAAACGTATTCGATTATGGAAGGGCTCCTTTTTACTCTAGATTCATCGTTTCTACTATGACCGCAGTACATGTAATGATTCTACGGGGATCGGGATGTTACTTATATTGTGGATTTATTGATTCACTTTTATATTACAGATTTTATAATCCTTTGGGTTAAATAAATCCGAAAAAACCTGCTCCTGTTATCCATTCCCTATCGATAATTGGCTTTCCAAATGTTAGTTGAAGGTGAAAATAATGAGAGTAGGAGCAAGTGCCGATGGCGTGAATTTGTTTAAGGCGAGCCTTAAGTCCTCCTAATACCAAAGATGAACTGAAATAAATGATTATGGCAGCATTCACCAACTCAATCACCAAGACCTTCCAGAATAGTTGCAGGAGATTTCCAAGTCGTCTGGAGGCTGTGGTTGAAGTCACTAGCCAGTTTATTGAATAAATTCAGGAAGTGACCCACACACTTAATTTCATGACTTTCCTCTGCGGCACATATGGAATGAGACATGCATAATCCAGTTATGCAGGGTGGCAATTACTTATAAAAAAAGCAAAGCAAGTGACTTGCAGTTCGAACAGTATCTGCAATTAATTTACTAATGTTTACCATAGGATTATTGTTACTAAACAGAATTAACCAGAACCATTTTAATAATAAATTTCTGTGCCGTTGATTAATTGCTTTGCCTTAATTGTTATTGTAAATAACTGTATATATATATATATATATATATATATATATATATATATATATATATATATATATATATATATATAATCTTATTAATTAAGGAATATCAAACACCTTCAAGACCAACAAAAAAGTCAAATGAAATGTGATTTGATTGAGAGCTGCTGTTTTTTAGATCTCTCAAGAAATAAAAATTATTACCTAAAGAGATTTAAGTGTTTGATATTCTTTAATTAATAATAATTTTGCTACGTCTTCTGACATAACGCTCTCCCTGGATCTATATCCTCCTTGCAATCGCATACAGATTCCGATATTGTATTATTACTATATATATATATATATATATATATATATATATATATATATATATATATATATATATATATATGTGTGTGTGTGTGTGTGTGTGTGTGTGTGTGTGTTGACTAAAAATTTCATTGGCTGATTATGAAGAAATCATAATAGACCTGTGAAATAGTGCATGCATTCATATCTTATTAATAAATGCGTTGTTTCTTTCCAGGTAAACTAAGTTATCATTGTTCAAAGGAGACTGTTCATCCTGTTGGGGAACAGATGATAGTCAAAATAGGAGAGTATGGATTGTGATATACCAGGTTAAAACAGTCAGCAGCCAGGATCTGTGTGCTGAAACACTGACCTGAGAAAACAAGGCATATTTTCTCTGTTTTCCGCAGTGTTTCTTCTTGATAGTCCTTTGTAATTGTCTCGGTAAATTGTTATAGCACTCTCTTTTGATGGTGTGGCCCATTTGAAGATAGTCAATAAACACAGTGCTTTTACAGCACGAAAACACTGAGTCTATCACCTTCCCTGCAGATAAAACGACCATCGTCTTATTTGGAACAGGTGAAGATGAGGGTTTCCACTGCATGTATTGTCATTTTTTTCTGTGGCTCAAAGTAATGAACCCAACTCACATCCTGGGTTTTGGAAACATTCAAGGAATCTAGATGTTTCTGCTTCAAACAATGTCAGATTCTCCCGTGACATGATAAATCTGATCTGTTTTAGATCACGTGTCAGAACACGTGGCTCCCACCTAGCAGAAACCTTCGTCATGCCAAGTTCATTGTGCAGAATATTTCCAATTCTCACACAAAATATGCTAATGGAATTGGCCATTCGATTTATAATCAAACGCTTGTTATCCATGAACATTGTTAAACACAATGAATGCTTTCGTCGGTGGTGGCAGTCTCACAACGCCCAGATTAAGGTTCATTTTCAAAACGCTCCCTTATCCTCCTGAACTGAGTTGCCCACTTTTGCACTGTCCATAAATGATGATATTATACCTTAATGTATCAACCATGTCAGCATGAATATCCCTGAGGGCTAAACCGTTTTTCTGCAGTTACTGGATAACAGCACGATACCAAAATTTGTCAATTTTCAAGAGAAGTAAATATTTAATTTAGAAGACGTCACTTTTCACTCTACCTGGAATTAAACAATGAGTTATTAATAAGAAAATTAAAAATGAATGCATACAAGATTTCATAATTGCAGCACCACTCTTCATGGTTATCAGATGAACTTTTTTAATACATGTTTAATGTAGTTTGAATGTAGCAATCCGACGTAGGAAGTAATTTGTCCAATGTAACAGCACCAATGTCTCGTAGCAGCTATTCAAGAATTCTTAAGGTCTTCCATATCAGAGGTTGGCAGTGGATATTTGGAAAGAGAGTAGGAAAACGTAGTTCTGCAGGTCTCCTCAGCTGACAGGTTAGCAGTAGATATTCCGAAAAAGAAAACAAAATGGCCGCCTTTATACACATCGGGTCGAATATTACTAGTCTTCTGATTGGTTAACCTTCTATCGGTGTACTATAAAATGAGTCAGCTCATTGTGGTTTGCTCACTAGCACACAAAATAATCTAACACTTTTCAGGCCACAATGAGTAAAATAAATTTAAAAAAAACACTGCTCGATTGATAATAAACCTATAAATTATATGAAGAATATTTTTTCTCACCGTTAGCTAAAGTTCGTTACATGCGGAATAAAAACTGACAGGTGTACAGTTTAAATATTTATAACCTAACGATATATCGGAGCAATCGATTGATTTATTAGGGAAATTATATAAAGAAGTATTGAAAAGTAAATCCCTATTTAATATAAGACTGACACTCCCGTCTAACTATAATTTTTACAAGAAGGGATTGTCCACATGCTTACTTAAACCGCTATATCGAGTCTAGTTTGTTACCACTTCGACGCCGAGACTCGTTGATCTAGTAGGTATGACACTTGCGTCACATCGTAACGATCCGGGTATAGTCGTTAGTGAATGCGTACTGCTTACGAGTCCCCAAAATAAGACGAAACTGCAATTCTGTTCTTTCTGCATTCTCTTGAGGATTCTTCTTAATTATGTTTATTCATATCCCGCTAATAACAGATTCGAAGTTGATTGTATTTTATTAGTAAATATTGTTTGTGAGAGTGATTCTCGCCGTATAATTAGCTTCAGTATTTGTTTTTCGTTTGAATGATTTACGTTACATATATATATATATATATATATATATATATATATATATATATATATATATATATATATATATATATATATATATATATAGCTTACACATATCATACTCAATCACTCCCTAAGAACCAAATAACACACACAGACACACACACTTAACAGAGACACATCCCCTCTCCAGGAACCAATAAACATGCCAAACTGACCAAGGGAATTCAGAGCAGCATGGATCCATCCAGCTCTTATCTCAAATAACAACTTAAAAGAGACTGTTTGACCAACACAAGGAATTTAAAAAAATTCATGTTAAAAAGATAAAAAACAAATACAAATGAAAACTACAGACAAAAGTTCATTTTCTCCATCAAGACATTCATTTCTGTAGTACACTGCTACCAGAATGCATAAATAATTTTTTCTCCTGATGATAGCCATGTTGGCCGAAACTAGTCGAGGAATCTAAATGAAATAATAATAATAAAAACGAAAGAATATTAATCTACAACCCAGTGTATCTGAAGATTTCAATTTTTTAAAATAATTTTTATCGTTCAATATATATATATATATATATATATATATATAAACTATATACACTTACATACAAATTCAAACACATAAACGCAAGTTAAAAAGAAATACACTCATATGATTCATATTTCCAAACACGGTCAGCATATTGTGACCATGTTCGTAGTTGGTGTTATTGAGTGTTGACCTTTTATTTTTATTAATAATGCTAATGATGTAAAGATTTTTTTTTACATGTGGCTGACGCCATTATATCTGTTTTTTTTTCAACGTGTATGTTGTTGTTGGTGTTTGGATATGTCTCCATATGTATTTAAATGAGACCTAATTGAGCTACGATCAGAGAGACTTCACGTAGTGTCTTCTTCTTACACATGTGGCAGTATACCCAATATAATTGTAATAAACAAGAAATAACAATTATCTACTATAAAAAAAATACAAATGCTAACGTCAATATTTCACCTGCAAGATCCAAATTACAGAGAACCATTATTATTTACGAATTCACATGTACCTGATCAAAACACCTTTATAAATAATTATAATAATTATTCCCTGTCAGTCGTTTTCAAATAAACTTTTATAAAAAAAGAGATTGCTGCCCAAATACACAATTAATAAATATATAAATTTATACCTATATATTTACATGCAGTTGTACTACCAATGAAGAACCAAATGTATATTTATTAGTAGTAGTATATCTTTTGGGAGGCACGATGGAGTAATGGATAGCGGCTTGGATTGAAGAATCAGACAGCCGTGTTAGAATTCTTTCTTGGGAAAGGTATCAATACTCTTCTTCACCCAGAAAATGTTGACCATTCCTGACAGAACGTCTGTTATCACAGTGTGGGGATATCTACTAACAAAAGTGATGGAAAGAAAAAGAAAAATAATTTGAATGAAAAAAAAATTAACATAATAATTTAACATTTAAAATACCCAGCATTCCTCGTTCGTGCGCATGTGTAGTCGCACAAACATAACAATATTTAGTCCGGTGAAGAAAGCTTTTTTTTTCCCAATTTGTCATACATTTTTCCCTAATATAGTTATTAATATACAAAAATATATATCGTTATTTATATATATATATATATATATATATATATATATATATATATATATATATATATATATATATATATATATATATATATATAAACGCAAGAGAAGACAAAGAAAATGTTGCGTACTGACTGTGGGTTTTATTTATTGCTTGCTGCGTGAGAAAGCTTCTTGTTCCAATCTATTTTTTGCCGAGGCTATCTTGATGGAGATGGTTGTTGAGCAGATGGCTTCAGAAATTGATGGAATATGAGTCCAAAAAGAAAAAAAAACGCAAGAAACATTTCCAAAGATATAATCAAGAAAATGTGTAAGAGAAGAAATAAGAGAATAAATATTTGATATAGCAACTTTCGAAGATTTCGTATCCAACACTTTCCTCTCATCCTCTCTCTACACACTCTCTCGCTCTTTCTCCCTACTCTCTCTACCCACTCTTTTTTATATAGTTTATATGAATAAAGCCTTACATTGAAACATAAATAAGTCTGTATTTTAATGTTGAAAAATGATACGTCACAACAAACATCAATTTTTCATTTTATATGATTTTCAATTATTTTTTTAATTAACATAACCAGTATTCATTTTTCACAAGATTTCCTTCCTTTCCTAAATCATTTGAGTCGTAAAAGAAACAATATATGAAGAGTATGGGAAAAAAGCGATACGTTATTGTTGTATTAGGTGCAATTTGATCACAAATTTCAAAACTATTCAGCCAAAGTTTGCACAATCTTAATGTCTCGTTAAAACTACAGCCGTGAACGGGAGAGTTTAATTTGTTTAGTCTGATTACTGAATCTAAAAAAGAATTGTAACTAAAAATTATAATTACAGAATGAACGAATATTTTCAGAGGCAGAGCATTTGATCGAATAACTGCAGAACGTGACATTGTAATGAAGTCATATTTATAAATACAGAATGAAATTGAAATGAGGAAATCGTTCATCCACTGATGTCGTGAAGTGTTATAATTATTGCTATGAAATGCACTTAATAATCCGGATGTTTCCGAAAATTAGTTTTGGTAATTCACGGTATAAACTGATGAATTAACATCAATCCATCAGAATTTTCGGAAAATTTCCGATCGGGTTAGCATTTAGTAAAGAAGCCAGTTAATTCATCAAATGAATTGTTTGAAACTCATTTTATTAAAATGCAATTTTATTCAGCGAATGTGATGGCGCATTGTCACTCACAGATATTCAACCTTTTTTTCTTCTTCTTGAATGATGACTATAGGCGTGCCTTCAAGGAAATCAATATATTCTGAGCATTTACATAACACAATCCCCAAAATCGCCATAGTTACTCTACTTTATCAACTATAACTCTGTCCAATAATATCACATAACCTCCGTCTTGTTGATGTTTCAAACTATGAGATGGGTTTTCCCACACAGGCTTTGTTCCGCAGATAACGGTGTATTCATCATTGGAAGTTGAATGATTGGTCATTGTACATTATGCTTTCCTTATGAATATTTTTAAAATGATGCCACCTGACCGCTGTCATGTCCGGCCATTATGTTTAGATTTTGTTATTTTTGCTCGTGAAAAAGGCAAATATAAAGAAAACGAAAAACATCGATATTGCCGACACATAAGAAAAACCCGGAATATTGAAAAAGCGAACTGCACTAAAAAAAAAACAGAAATAAATGTTGTCTATCTTTTATTTGTTATTATTACATTATCTTTGACCCTCAGAGCTGACAGAGAGAAGAAGATGGAAAAGGAAACGGGGAGAGAGAGAGAGACTAGAAGACAAGAATGGGCTGAAAAGGAGAAATATCCACAGCATTCTACATATATGTACATATGAACATAAACACACACACATAGTAAGGCGTACATTCACACACACACACAGAGAAAACAGAAACAAATGATCCTAATGCCAATAAAGAACGCATAAATTACTTTTTAACTCAATATAAGATGACGAAAATGAGAAAAATTGCTGAAAGCTCCTGCACGGAACGATTAATAAAAAGGTTCGTCTAAAGTATTGAGTCGGAGGGCTAAATTTAGCGTCAATCTGCTAAGGGAGAAATGATATATATAGACTCGTGACCTGACGATTGCGTCTAGCGTGAATACGGGCCTATTGAATATTTATATATATATATATATATATATATATATATATATATATATATATATATATATATATATATAGATGTGTGTGTGTGTGTGTAAAAGTTAACAATCGTCAGGCCACGAGACTCGTGACTTGACGATTGCGTCTAGAAAGAAAAAGCCTGTTACCTCTAAGTGTTGACTTCAATGTTCACTTTTATATTTACACACGTTCTATCTCTGATATATATATATATATATATATATATATATATATATATATATATATATATATTTGCTCTACTCTGTATTGAGCACTCTTTTAAGGATAGTATTTGTTGGTTATTTGAATATATTCCGTATACACCAATCCTATACTTATATATATATATATATATATATATATATATATATATATATATATATATAAAAGAAGAAGAAGACGGAGTTTTTAATTATCCATTTCGATTATAATTTATTTCGTGAACACCGATGTGTTCAACTCTTCAGAGCGAAATCTACTGCGTAAAATTAATTAAACTCACCCTATTCTTATTATGATTATAATGCTCTGTAGTCTACATTGAGCTCTCCCTGGATTTATATCCTCCTCGTAATTATCCCTTCCAGTCAGAAACTGCTAAACGTGATGATATATATATATATATATATATATATATATATATATATATATATATATATATATATATATATATATATATATACATATATATATATATATATATATATATATATATATAAACAATGTGTGTATTTTATTTCTTCTTCTTCTCCTCCTTCTTCTTCTTCTTCTTCTTCTTCTTCTTAATATAGAATTCATAAGTTAAAAAAAATAAAACGTTATTCTTATTATTTGATAAAAATCACCTGAGGATACCGTAAGGTTGGAGCCCAGGTAGAGGATTCAACTGACCTCCTGAATTTAGAGTGATATATATATATATATATATATATATATATATATATATATATATATGTGTGTGTGTGTGTGTGTGTGTGTGTGTGTGTGTGTGTGTGTGTGTGTGTGTGTGTGTGTGTGTACACGATAATAATAATAATAAGAAGAAGAAGAATAAAGTTGTCGGATATTTTAAAAGAGTGCTCAGTACCTATTGACTGGAACTTGTTGCAATAGATTCATGGACGGATCCCTGTTAGCTAATATCTTAAATGAAGGTATCGTAAAAAATTGTAACTGCAAGTGAAGTTCACACATTACGAAGAGCTTTATCTCTGTAAAATATGTGTGGTCTGTTAAAAATGTCATGTAACCACTTCTGACCTTATGTTTCTCGTTTGGACACGGAAGAAATCAATATAACACAGAAATCAAAAGAAATAATAATAATACTTAAAACTAGTAATGGACGAAATCACATATGAATTATCTATACTAGATGAGATTTCAAGAAATTCAAATATTTCCACACGGAAAAGCAAGAAGATCGACCACCCATATAAAATTAAAGCACTAACTGAAATTCCACCAATCAGGGAAATACTTAAACAGATACTACAATTAGTCACAGAGAAGATATGAAAAGCGTTGTAGGTTCTATGGACCTCAAGGTTTTTTACCAATGAAATTGGATAAGAAGTTATAAATATCTATTGAAGTGGTGAAAAAATGTTAGGATAATTTTTTGAGTTACCAAAACAATTGACCATCATGAACCAAGTTGCATAGTATTGGCACCCACTGAAAAAAAAAGCTCGACGTGATGGAGTCGGCTAATATATGGACTGAAACTTTTACAAGAAACTGGTTTGAAGACCACCCAGATCAAGTTACAGAGATAGAACTGGTAACAATTTGAAGGGATTTTACAATACACACAGACAGAACAATCAAAGCTAATCACCTAGTCATAGTGACTGAAAACCACAAAAAATAGAATGTGGATTCTTATGACAATGGTTTTTCCTGCAGACTCTAATGTATCTCTGAATATGTTCGAAAAGTATTGGTTTCTTCATGTGCCAGACTTTCTAGATTTTAATTTCAATATCCTTGTATTTTTACAAGGATACTGAAATTAAAATCTAGAAAGTCTGGCACATGAAGAAATCAATAATTCCGGTTGTGTTGTTTGATTAGAGAAGGTTCTGATAGACTCATTGAAACGATTTCTGGTAGCAGATCATGTCTTACAGAAATACAGAAATATTCTCATGAATGTAAAAATGTGTGCTGTTCAAGAACTTTCATGATGCCACTTCTGACTTTAGGTCTGTGGCTGGAACCTGGAAGGAAATAAGTATACAAGAGAAATCAAAGTAAATAATAATAATAATAATAATAATAATAATAATAATAATAATAATAATAATAATAATAATCAAAGCCAACCGGCCAGACTTTGTTATTAAAGACCACAAAAAATGCCTCCTTATTGATATGACAGTTCCTGCAGAGTGCAATGTATCTTTGAAGATATTCAAAAAGCTGTCAAAATACAAGGACCTTGAAACGAAATCTCAAAAATTTGGCACATGGGAACATCAACAATCACTGGTTTAGTTGGAGCCCTAGGATTGGTTGGAAAGGATTCCAGTAGACTAATTGAAATGGTTCCTGGAAGCCCATGCCTTAAAGAAATAGAAAAAAAATTTTCTCAAAAATACAGCCCACACTTTATGAAGGGCTTTGCATATGTAATATTTTTTTTGTCAGTGGAAAGTGTCATCTTGCCATTTCTAATCTTAGGTGCCAGGGCGGGACCCGGAAAGAAATGTGTAAGCGCCAGAAATCAAAGGAAATTAAAACAATAATAGTAATAATCTTAGACAAGGTATAACGAAATTCCAAAAATGTAAATCCGTAGGAAATGAAAACGTGCCCAATTTCTGGATTTATCATCTGTCATCAATCGATAAAAACCTTCCACAAACTCTAACAATGCTTATTAATAATCCCAAGTAAGTTGCGGAATAGATCCTTGATTGTTTTACATATCGCATGCCAAAAGATGAGTGAAACAGATGATCCAAAAAATTATAGGCCAATAACATGTCTGTCCACCACGTCTAAATTGATCACGTCTGTCCTGACGAACCTTACTAAGGTTTTTTTCGAAGCAAACAATATTCTACCCTTGGAACAGAAGGGATGCAGGAGAGTTTCACATGGTTGCAAAGATCAACGCTTTATAAACGAAATAATCTTGGAAAATTTCAGGAGACGATGTATAAATCTTTGCGCAGCATGAATAGATGCCCGTAAAGCCTTTGATAGTGTGCCACACTCTTGGATCTTTAAGACTTTGGAAATGTACAAAGTCTCTCCTGTGATAGTAAATTTCCTTAAACACAGCATGGGAATGTGGAAAACAACACTATACCTAAATCACAAAAGGGGCACTAACACCTCAAAATGCCGGAATATCCGACGAGGAATCCTTCAAGTAGACACCCTGTCGTCCCATTATTTTTTCTGTCCTTAATCCTCCTTACGTATGAACTAAACAATAATAGCGATGGATGCAAACTAAACAAGAAAATATTCATTTACCTACCCTACATGGATGATCTCAAACTCTTTGCCCAAGATGGCAATGAGTTGAAGGGTTTCCTCAATACTGTAAAATGTTTCAGTGACGATATAGGTATGGACTTCGGATTAGATAAATGTGGAAAAGTAAAATTCAAGAAAGGGGCAATTACAGAAACGCAGTCAATAGATTTGGATTTTATCACAAAGATTAGGGAACTGAAACGAGAAGAAGCCTATAAGTACCTAGGAATTAACGAAGGAGATAGAATACGGCATACTCACATGAAGGAGAAGTTAAGAAAGGTGTACAACAGGTGAGTACATCTGGTATTGGATACCGTGCTGAATTCAAAAAACAGAATATCAGTCATAAACACCTCGGCTGTTCCTGTGGTGCAATGCAGTTTTAATTTCCTCAACTTAATCATAGATGACATTAAGCGAATGGATGCGAAAACGATAAAACTTCTCACCTTCTACCGCTTGCATCATCCCGGATTTGATGTTTATTGTCTGTATGTGCTTAACTCTGAAGGAGGAAGAGGATTAGTTTAACTAGAACTGTCTTTAAAAAAAACTACTATAACTGCCCTTCAAAGATACCTGGAAACTACTAGATGATGATAGTTATTTTCTAAGCATAACTTAGACGTGGCACAAGGCCGAAAGTATGGAGCACCCAGTGAGGATCGAACTCACTACTCAGTCGTAATTGTTCTAGCAAGACAAACTATTACACCACGCCGAGGTACACAAAGACTAGATGATGGTATGCGTCAAAGAACAGGAAAGTAGTAAGCGTTTTTATTCAGTCATAAAGGGAGCCAACAATTTCAATACTGAGTTTCAAATGTGTGAAGAGAGGCAAGTAAAGCACAATACACCGGATGAAGCTGCAAATAAAGAAAGTGATGTCAAATGCAACCGACCAGATACAGAAATGAAGGGAAGATATTCTGCTTTACAGTCAATACTCTGCCCGTACCAAAAAAGATGAAGCAATAATTTTCTAAACTTGTTAATATTATTTGAAGGAGATTTCCATATACAAACTCGGACAACTATAGCCTTAATTTAGTTCAAATCTAAAATTCTTACAATACTTATTATTTTATTAAGAAGAAAGAGTATTTTGATCTCTTAGTGTTTTGTATATATTTCAACCCAACCTGATAGTGACCTGGCGTCACACAAGTGTAAAGGTGGTTTTATTCGCCTTTTGTATCTTTTTACTGTTATTTGATTTATAACTTTTAATTCATATTTTCAAAATCTTTACAATAGAAATAGCCATGCTTTCTAGGTTTTCCTCTTAAATCTTTTTTCACTTATTTTATAACTTTTTAATATCTTCCATCAAAACGATCTTATTTATACTCTTTCAAAAACATCCTGACATAAAAGCATCTACTAGCTTTATATATATATATATATATATATATATATATATATATATATATATATATATATAAATTTTTGTTCTTTTATTACTTATAAATTTTTTAAAAACCTAAGAAAAAATAAAGCATCTACTAGCTTTATATATATATATATATATATATGTCAGTTTTATTACTTATCAATTTTTTAAAAAACTAAGAAAAAAATGGCTTTCTTGTTCAAACTGAACGGCTTGCTTAACAAACTAATTGTGTTTGTAGTTATGTATGAATTTCTTTACGCCTTTGCTGTTAATTTTCTAAAAGTCGAAAATATTTTTAGCTTTTCAAAGCTTCCACCTAACCCGAACCTGACCTGAAAAATTGATCTCAGATCAAGTCTTCTTATAGTTTCCCTTCCCAATCTATACAAAAAAAATATTTCCACTGAGTGAAATTAGGAAACCGCTTCACTGATCCAGACAAAAACATCCGTGTTTCTCCAACCATAAAAGATTCGTTATCACTCGACGGTAAACTGGAGGGAGATTATCATAACTTCTAAAAGCAATTCCCTTTTTTGCCTTTTTTTTACTTTATTAATAAATATTAGCCCTGAAAGATTACACGCCTCATAGCGACAGACAGTGTCTGAAAGAGGGACAATTGACCAAAGAAGTGTGAATTGAAAAATACATTATCTCGCATAGAGACAAATACACTTTCAGGAATTCTGACTGGAATCTTCGAGATTCAAGGATTCTCAAACCGAAAGAATAAAATAATAAATACAAGAATATAAACAATATATTTTTTATAAACAATAGAAATGTGTTCTCAGTTGCCATGGAGGATGAGATAGTTGCATATTTGCCTTTGGCATTAGAAGTTCTAACGCAGACATAAGACACAATCTGTATTAATGGTCATATCATCCATTTTCGGTACCGTCAACGCCCTGATTTCCAACTTATCCCATATATATATATATATATATATATATATATATATATATATATATATATATATATATATATATATATACATATATATATATATATATATATATATACATATATATATATATATATATATATATATATATATATATATATATGTGCAGTTGTGGCAGAGAATATAAAGTTGTAACAAGCTTCTTCGTAAACGTAAGGCTGGGGAATCTTCGATAAGCCGCAGTGTGAGGTGAGATAATGTAATAGGGCTTCGCTTGTCATGTACTGAGAGAAAGATGTAGTCATCAGTTGGTGTGAAATTACGTGAAAATCCTAGAGAATAAAGCAGAGTAAGACGTCTGAAAGAATCAGCTTATATGTTAAGCTATGAAGATCTCCTTAGTAGGCCTAGCACAGAAATAGAATATACGAACCGCAAATAAAGAAAGACAGATGACAGCAAGGCTCATACGCAGCAGCAGCCGCAATAGAAAGACGGGCAAGAGCAGCAGCAGCAGTCAAAACATGACAGATATCAGCAGAAGTTTCAGTCTAATCACCAGCTTAGTTTACTACAGAGACTTGTCCTACAGGAGACTGGCCTAGGAGATAAAAGTGTTTGTGAATTTCGTCATCTATTGGTTGTAGTGTCGGGTTGTTTGCAAAAAAGCGTTCAATCCCTGGATCTAGCAAGCAATAACTTGAAAGAACTAATTAAATACGTAAGAACGTAAGAACGTTATCTCTTGACTTGAAGCGAGAAGAGTCTACCCCTGTACATCAAGTAAAGGGTTCAGAATTCCTGGGAATTTTACAATTATTTTCATATATATCGAACCGAATTCATTTAAAGTCTTTTTTCATTTTTTTTCATCTCTTTTGTAAGTAGGTATTCCACACTGATATTAGAAGATCTGCCAGCAATAGTAAAATGTTGTGAGACCCAATGCAGACAATATTGCGATTAAGTCACTCTCTATACATTTACGTCGTAAGGAATTATTTACTTTTTTGCTCACAGTAGCACATTTATGTCTAAAGTGTAATCAGTCTCGTTACGCAATTGACATATTATTTTGTAAAATGTCCCTTTTGTGTTCATATAATCTTTTATTTAGTCTCCTTAAGATTTTCCCTATGTCAGATTTTCCCGTGATGTTATCAGCCTGGTGCGCTTTTCATCAGGTATCAGATGTGTCACTCATCGAGCAGAACTCTTCATCATCTAGTGTTTATTGTGCAGAATATTCTCAACACTCTAGCATTAGTTATTTGATTTGTAGTCAATCGTCTCTCATCCATCACCAGGTGTAAAATACGATCAATGTTTTCCTAGTTTGTGGCAATTGCAAGGCGTCCAGCTACAAGCCTATCTTATCTCCTTTTAATTTCAGCTTCCCACTTTTACACTGGTAATAATGCTGGAGCATCATCTACTAATGTAGAATGTATACCAGCATGAACATCTTTGAGGTCTAAACCCTGTTTTTGCTGGTACTTGATAACACCACGATGCCAAACTATTTCAAGTCGTCGATAGTAGTTACTTTTGAGATCTTTGAAGAGTCATATATCGGTTTACCTGGAAGGAAACAACGCAGTTATTAGTATGAAGAGTTGAAATTAACACATAACACAGCACTAGCATCATTTTTTTCATAGGTAAGATATGAAGTTTTCTGTTCACCCACGTATTTAAATATAGGGAAACTTTTAAGAACGAAGAACTTGATGTACCAGAAATACTAGCAACTAATAAAACTGCTATTACAAAAGAAGGATAGCGGCGACGACAGCCAAGCTTGACATCAATGAGAAGGCAAGAAGAAAACTAGGTTTGAGGAGCCAAGTTATAGCTTCAGGATTGTTACTCATTCCTCCATTAGTACGAGGGTCATTCAATAAATAAGTTAAAGATTTCGGTATAAGGACTTCTAATACAGATAGAAGCTTACTTTTTTTATTTTTTGTTTGTTTTACTTCTTTTTCACATGGATTTAATTTCTTTTGCAGATTAAAAAAAACTTTGAGAGTTTTGGCGATTAACAAAGATGGCCGACCAAGAAGCATGCTTCAAGATTGAACAGCGGTCAGTTAGCAGGTTTTTGATTGCTGAAGGATGCAAACCAGTTGAAATTCATAGGAGAATGGCAACTGTGTATGGTGCCACATGTTTCAGTCAAACAAATGTCTACAAGTGGGCTAAATTGTTTAAAGAAGGGCGGTGCAGTGTTGAATATGAAGACAGGCCTGGGAGGCCTACAGAAGTGAGGTCTGCTGAGGTGATCGAATCAGTCAATGACCTCATTCAGTCTGACAGAAGGGTGACAGTGGATGAAATTGCAAGGACTTTGAGCTTATCTGTTGGGACAAACGCAGGGGTCATCAGTGAGAAGGAGTCATCTTGCATCATGACAACGCAAGGCCTCACACAGCAGCCCAAACGGTGCAGTCCATCAACGAGCTGGGCTGGGAACTGCTCCCCCATCCCCCTTACAGCCCAGACCTTGCCCCTTCAGACTTTCACCTGTTTGGTCCCTTGAAAGCGTTCACGAGAGGCACGAAGTTTAAAAGTGACGATGAAATCAAAAGTGTTGTGAGCGACTGGCTGAGACATCAGTCCAAAGATTTTTACGCTGAGGGAATACGGAAGCTTGTGCACAGATGGGAAAAGTGTGTGACAGTGTGTGGGAGACTACGTTGAAAAACACAGTAAGCTTCTATCTGTATTAGAAGTCCTTATACCGAAACATTCACCTTATTTATTGAATACCCTAGTAATTATAGGTGACGTGATAATCGTGAGTTCAAAGCTTGGGCCAGAGAGAACTAGAAATAGCTGAACGATTAGACAAGGTGATATATATCGACAACTACAATAGTAAATTAAATATTTTTCCAGTTCGAAATTTCATGAAGTTTGCTCAGATCTATAGTAACAACTGAAACTTTTTCGTTGTGTGCTTATTGGCAAATAAACACGTTGTTTGCTTAGTGGTAAATAAACTCGTTATGAATCATTTATTGCTGAAATATAATTTTATAGGAAGCATTAGTGATTTCAGTTAGACCAATATATTGCTGGTATTTTGTTTTTTACAAAAAATGTATTGCTGGTAAACTTTACTTCGAAAATATAGTGTTCGTACTTTTACTATAAAAATGCATTGTTATACTTTCATAATGTTTTGACACCAGTGAAACCTTTTGACTGTACCAAGAACGATGAAGACATTATTCTGACTGCAAAGAGTGTAAGAAAAGAAGATATCCCTGCGCTAAGGAATCACGTTTTAAATGCGAATGCTTTATCAGAAAACAGAAAACTTTCATAAATTGCATATTTCTTGAATGATTTTGCTTTCTACAAATTGGATCTCTTTTGCCTAAATTTAACACGAATATTTCAAACATTAAACTCTAACGTTCATCGATGGAGGCAAATCTTCATTAAATTCTTGATTAATGTTTTCTAAATATGTCTCATCATTCTGCAACAACAATGGATGAAAAGTTACTCGTTGTAAAAAACGTGACACTTGAAAGTGACGCTAAAAAGTTCATGTGTTCAGGAGAATTAGTTTTTTTTCTAAAACATAGAAAAACGTGAATTAATACAGTAAGGCCATTGAATTTATAACGAAATAAACTCGTAGGATTTATTTATTAGCTCTCGATTTGATATTTGAAACGTGACATCGTATTAAATTACTCGTCAGTACGTTCTTTTTTACCGAAAGGGCTATATTGTGATAGATCATGTTTACTAAAATGAGAATGATTGAAAAAGAAAAACTAAAAATGATCTTGCTTATGAGTTGAATGTTAACAGAATTGAAATATTACGCAATCATAATGAAAATATGGAAGTTGCTTTAAAAACGCAAGGCGATGTGAGTGTAAAGTGAGTTTGAAACGAAAAAAAGGAGAGATTTGTGGCTTAATCCAAATAAATAAATAAATTAAAAACTGGAAAAACCAAACTCATATATATATATATATATATATATATATATATATATATATATATATATATATATATATATATATGAATGTATATATGAATGTATGTATGTATATTGAACATTGAAGTCAACACTCAGGTGACAGACGGTTTTATAGTAAACGACCGAAATATATGCATAAAAATAGCATACCTAATATATATATATATATATATATATATATATATATATATATATATATATATATATATGTGTGTGTGTGGGTGTATATATATATATATTGTTCTGGATTCCGAGATGAAATCCGACATCAATAAATAACAAACGCCAGGCATATGTAAGGAAAATAAATGTATTAACGTAATAATACAAACTGGTAATACAGGTTAGTAGATCCAGGAATGCGGGTTAGTTGCAATAATATATATACAGTGTTGATATTGAAGTATCGCAGTATAACTTCTTACTGAGCCTAGGTGCTGTGACGGTGACTCTTGTGTTAACCTCCTGATACTATTCTGATACAGACTTCTCGACTGTCTTAACGTACTGCCGACAGAAGGATAGATGTGGCACAAGGATTCTAAAGTGGGACATTCCCGAGCCCGCAGGCACGGCCAAAAAATGCCCGTAGAACCCGTATAAACGGGATCGGGTTGATCAACCTTCCCGAACGAGACTCTGCCCTTCGGCGGAGCCTCGTCCGGGTTCCTCTCCGCTGAGTCAGAGAGTTCGACCGTCCAGCACTTAACTTGCTGCCGACAGTATTTACTGTCCCTCCCACGAGGGATAACAAGGGATAGATGTAGTACAAGGCCGGGTTTAAAGTGGGGTATTCCGCAGTCCGTAGGCTCAGCCAAAAAATGCCCGTATATCCCGTATAAAGGGGATCGGGTTGGTCAACCTCCCCGAACGAGGCTCTGCCCTTCGTCGGAGTCTCGTACTGGTTCCTCTCTGTTCAGAGAACGTGCTGCCGACTCCCCGGGTATTCACTGGTAGTAATATATATATATATATATATATCGGTTGAGTCCATTTGGGTAAAAAGGGGAGACCCCTTAACATATATATATATATATTCTTAAGGTGTTGTATATTTATAGACTAAAGAGATCAATATCAGAGATAGAGTGTGTGTAAATATAAAAGTGAACATTGAAGTCAACATTTACAGGCGACAGTCTGTTTCATGCTAGACGCAATCGTCAGGTGGCCTGACGATTGCGTCCAGCATGAAACAGCCTGCCGCCTCTCTCTCTCTCTCTCTCTCTCTCTCTCTCTCTCTATATATATATATATATATATATATATATATATATATATATATATATATATATATATATATTATCAAGATTTTTATTATTATAATAGATTCTAATGAAAACATGTTGAAATCGTAACACAAAAGTTTTCCTGTTTCAATACTTTGATTTTATTTCTTCAGGTCATGGTAAGTAACTGCTGATATTGAAACATATTGAAGTACAAATCGATTTTGTGAATCGATTTCAAAATGTTTTTATTATAATCTTTTATAATAAAACTAATAATAATATATTGCTCTACTTCGTATTGAGCACTTTTTAAAAAGTAAATGCTATGAACAGTGCAATTGTACTTCATCTAATACTAATACAAATGTATATATATATATATATATATATATATATATATATATATATATATATATATATATATATAGTAATCCTTTGTTATAATTCAGGTAAGTTCTATTAACAAAATATAGAAGTTGAAATATCTTAAAACTGACTCAGAAAGATCGCTGAAAATTTATTTCAATAAACGGGGAAAATTTTCTTTACAATTGCAATTAAGATATCTCTAGTTTATGACCATTTTCACCTACGAATTTTAATTTTAAAATTCGCAGGACTTTTAAAACTATTTATGATATCACTTTGTAGTAGGATACTTGTTTGTTGAGGGAAAAAAAGTGCGTCTCTCTCACTAAACAGTACCCGACTAAAAACTGATACCATAAACATCATGAAAAATCATGCGAATTTTAAAATTAAAATTCGTAGGTGAAAATGATCAATAATTAAAGGTATCTTAATTCCAAATATAAATAAAAAAATGTATATATAGAGAGAGAGAAAAGGAAATACATATAAACGAACTGTGACAATTTCAATATTTTTTCTTTATTTGAATGTTTGAATTTAACCTCTATAATAAAATATACAGTTATAGAAAAGTTAACAATTCATTGTTTTCTAGATTCAAACGTTTTAACTGAAAGTTATGATACCAACAATATATCAGCTAGTTGCACACTTCTGCAGCTGGTAAACATTTCTAAAATGAGTTACTTAAGAGCATGCACAGACAACACTAATCTCACCGAGAGAACCAAGCATAAATCTCACAGACTATGCTTCTAACCACGTGACTATCAATACATAATTATTTCCGTCGTGTTTTACATTTAATAGATAATGGGGTTATGATAATGATGACGACGACGATGACAATGATATTATTATTTATACAAATCACAAATTTGGAAGAAATGCATATGTTTTCTAACGCACCTGGCAAGTCGAACATGTCGAATTTACGGAATCAGAACACAGAGAAGCTACGTTGATTTCCAGTCGAGTGCGTTACTTTCACTTAAGTGCGAATTCCCCTGGCAAAGGTATATATTTATCTCTTCTCCTGCCACCCATGGGTAGAATAGCAGGTCAGACTGGGGTCCAACAGTCTTGGTTGGTAATCAGACTACCGTAGAAATAAACGTCCGCTTATTGCGGAAAAATCCTCTACCTAATCAGTCATAAATCGAAAGAGACATGATCGCCGGAGGGTGTATCACGTATAGAACTTAACTGACTGATAGTAAAAAGGAACAAGACAGTGAAATATTTGGCTCATGCGGATGAGGAAACCCTATTGAGCGCGGAGAACAATTTATCCAATTGTGCACTATAAGAGGGTTTGCTATAGAAATATCTTCTCTTGCTTGTTGTCAAAGCAAAAGTTATGGTAGAATTATTTTCGTTCTAATTAATATTCATCAATTCAAAATAATGAAATTGTATGATTTTACAAGTAAAAGATAAGAACCTTGGAAAATAGAATTTACATTAAAATAAATATGGATCCATTGTATTAAATATATCACCCATGATGGGGTAACCGAGTGCTTAAATTGGAAAGCTGAAAGGATTGTTCATATTAGCATACCTGCAAGTTGTGAATAGGCAAATACAGGTATTGAAGTTAAGAATAGCAGTTATTTGATTGGTTGGCCAATCGGAGGACGGTTTGTCGCAGATTTTTGAAAAAAATAAAA
This sequence comes from Acanthosepion esculentum, assembly GCA_964036315.1. Taxonomy (NCBI): domain Eukaryota; kingdom Metazoa; phylum Mollusca; class Cephalopoda; order Sepiida; family Sepiidae; genus Acanthosepion; species Acanthosepion esculentum. The sequence goes on from OZ038485.1 coordinate 131,726,118, forward strand.
TTAATATTTTTCCGAATTGAGATTTGAGCAGCAAAGATTAAAGCAGAGAGCCACTGACCGAGGGAAATGGGTTGCGGAGGCGTCACTCCTCATTTGGGGCTGGAGACAGGAAATTTCAAAGCCGGTTTACAACTCTGTAATAAATCTATTATTTTATTTACATTATTGCCATATTCAGAACATTTACGCCGTTGTACACTCCGGACATCTTCAGGTGATTGGAATTTCGAACTGAACCCTTTATTTCGTCCACTGAGGTATGCTGTTCTAGTTACACGTGCCATGCCTCTTCTGGATGTCTCTCTTATTTCCCTTTCACTTAACTTTCCAGGTTATTTTTTTGGTTCACTACTGCTGTAGCCTGCTATTGATCTCACAACACTTTCAGCCTAGTCACTGGATCTAACCAACACATTTATCCACTGCCATGTGTTCTTGAGGAAGCCCGGAGCGTATAATGGCCGAAACGTTGTAAATATGGGAATGAAGTTGAAGATAACAGTCCGAATAATGTAAATAATGTACATAATCATAATACCTCATCTCAGAGATATAGACAGATATTTATTATTTTTATATAGACATATGATACGCAGTCTTCTTCTTGCCACGACAACAAGACTGGATAAATTGCCAGAGAAATCTAGGAAGATCTAAGAAGCCCGGAGAAGCCGATCCAAAGCAATTAATTTTGAAACATGATCATCCCTATAAAAAAAAATATGTGACTAATGTGCTTATCATATTCCCCGCCGCATCATAAGACATTTGTTCCTGGAACGAGGATCTTATCCTATTTTGAGTACCACACTTCACTAACGTTTATAGCATTTGGTTTCCGTGGTTAGGAATGTGTTTTCCCACCACCAACGCACGGTTAATTTGCCATAGTATTTGCCTTGTAAGAAAAAATCGACGAGTTCAAATCGACATTCATCACTGTCTATGGATCCAAGCTAACTATAAATGTGAACTACAGTTTAATATCTATAAGCAATAAAATGCAAAATGAAGCTATGCACAAGCAGTCCCGGCCAAACTCGAAAGAGAAACGATTAGAATCCAGGAAATTCTGTAAAAATTCCGAACAAATTCTCAATAGAGTCAGTGAGTGCTACCATAACCGGCCCTCATTTCAATATTTGCCCGTAGGTCCACGTGTAGACGAATAGGCCTTCCCTTACCTGCCGTCCAGTGCCTTAATGGGCGATGAATTATTTACCACTTTAAAATCTCATTCCCACAAACTAAAAGATCACATAGCCCTCGCTACTCTATCGCTATTTCTGTTTAAAAAGTCAAGACCAGCTACATTAGTTAGTTCCATCATTAGATTGGACCCGTCATTCCACGCACATTCTAACGAAACACATTCATTCCATTATCCCTTCATTAGTGAAAGGTTGCTCCTGAAGAGCTTCTTCCCTTGTGGGACTTACTCCCAAGAGGATGCTTCTCCGACCACTACAATTTTAACCTGATTCTGTTTCTGTTTAATCCTCATAAACTGTGCTTCTTACCACTTACACTTACCGCTGTCACAAGAAACTTCTTCAGTAATCCTCTACCTTGAGATACTTTGGGGCCTTATATAGGGTGAACATTAGTGTGTATTTTATATATATATATATATATATATATATATATATATATATATATATATATATACATATATATATATAATTAAGTAATTCATCGAGTCTAGAAGAAAGCTCAACAGATTGCAGAAAGCACTGGACGGCCGTTTCGTCTTATATTTGGGACTCATCAGCAGTGCGCATCCACTACCGAGAATTGAAACCTGTATAGTTACGATATGAGTCGAACGCCATACCAACTGTGCCAACGGACCTCGGTGACGAAGAGGTAATGAATTAGACTCGATATATCGCCGCTCGATCACATATTCCGTGGTGGAACTCACCCGAGTTTCTCTTTAAACATAGGACTGTGCCCTCACGAGCTACGACTACTCCCCCCAAGCCGCTCAGTCCAGAGCATTAGAAGTCGGTTCAATCAAGGCTATACAGATAGAAATCATTTGGAGGATTTGAAATAATCATAATTAAGTAATTACTGCTGATGAGTCCGAAATATAGGACGAAACGGCCGTCCAGTGCTTTATGCATTCTGTTGAGGCTTCTCCTAGATTTGATGAATTACTTAATTATAATTATCTCACATCCTCCAGATGATTTCTATCTGTATATCCTTGCTTGAACCGGCTTCTAATGCTCTGGACTGAGCGGCTTGGGGAGTGTAGTCATGGCTCGTGGAGGCACAAACCTGTGGGTAAAGAGAAACTCGGATGAGTTCCACCACGGAATATGTGATTGAGCGGCGATATATCGAGTCTAATTCGTTAACTCTTCCTCACCGAGGCCCATTGGTTCAGTTGGTATGGTGTTTGCCTCTTATCGTAACTGTAAAGGTTTCAATTCACGGTAATGAATGCGCAATGGCGATGAGTCGCAAATATAGGACAAAATGGCCGTCCAGTGATTTTTGCATTCTGTTGAGCTTTCTTCTAGACTCGAGGAATTACCTTATTATTATTATTTTAAATCCTCCTAATTAGTTCTATCTATCTATCTATCTATCTATCTATCCATCTAACTATCTATCTATCTATCTATCTATCTATATATATATATATATATATATATATATATATATATATATTCTATCTATCTATATATATATATGTATGTATATATATATGTATATAGATAGATAGATAGATAGATAGATAGATAGATAGATATGTATGTCTGTGCGGATGTATGTGTGTGAGAATCTCGCCGTGAAAACTAGAAAATTACTTGACAGGTGAAAAGGGAAATTGAGGCAACATAGATAAGGTTTTACAGATAGATACTGAGAACACTATGGACTGAACATGTTAAAAACAAAGATGTAAGTAAAATCGAAAAAATGTCCAGTTAGAATTATAATGTGACATCAGAAACATTTACGGACATATAATGAGAATGGACGAATTGGATAATTTAGCACTCACCGTATTTACTAAGAGTAGGAAAGCCTAGAGTAACCTACAAAACAAGCGATCTGTAAATGGATATGAATATAGGGACTGGGCTGGATAGCAATTACATGAATATTGATAAGATGTTTTTCCATTTGGTTGAATTCTCTTTTCTTTCAACTGCGATCTGCAAGGGAAAAACAGTCTTTTATTATTTTTTTTTACTTTTGATAATGTAATTTAGTTTGTTACCAATTTCATTCTTAAAAATCAAATTCCTTTTACAGATTTTTGTCTGCCATTTCCAACCTGAGGAAGCCGAACCTAACAAACGTTATTTCGGCGAAAGTTCTCGTTTAAAACCTTTTCCTCTTTGATCCCCACACACACGTGTATATGTGTGTGTGTTTGAGATAGAAAGAGAGAGAGAAAGAAAGAGAGAAAGATAATGTGTTTGTGTGTGTGTTTGTGTACTGAAGACTACTCGTCCTAACCTCGAGGGTGGATATAAATACCATTTTATATGCACATGCAGAATTCGCATATAACTGCATCCAAGTAGAGATCGATTCAGTGAATCACAGGAAATATCAACTCAATTATTTACATCGATAATCTTGAAAAAGTAATTCTCATACAAGTGACGAAAATCTTTCACCAAGACAAAGAAATGGAATTTTGTAAAGAAAATATACAATGATGGTAGAAACCAATTGAACGAACGGAATTAGCAAAATGAATGTCACTTCCAAACATGTAAACGACGAAAAAGGTTCAGGAAATAAAATCAAGGGTAAAAGTATAAGGGCATTTTCGGAGTCAAAGAGCATCAAATAGCAGATGAAGAAAACGTCAACCAAAAACATCAAGCGAAATACCATAAAACCGTTTAGAAGTGCGAGAATTTTATTTCCGGTGTTACCACGATAATCTGTCATGTTCCAAATTCTTGACCAAATGACTGATTTGCTGCCGAGTAGCAGTGAAAGTTTTACGTGTTCTTGCGAAAACTAAATAAAAAGAATCTCTTTGTATTATGACGGTTTATATGCTCTCCACGAAAACCAAATATTTGGTTTATTGATTTCGATCCTCATTGGGAATCTGTTTTTGGCACTTTATGGTTACTAAAACTATTGTTGATGAAGAAATCACTTTTAGAATATCTTGTGATATAACTGAGATTCCTTTTTATATCACTTTCTCTTTTCTGACTTTCTTACTTTCCATTTCACTGAAGCATTTGCTAATTGCCTGATAGCTTTATCATTTCTCTGTGCCCCTTTTCTTTCTCTCTTTCTTATTATCATTAGGTATTCTTTACTTTTATCACTAAAATCAGACATGAAAAATTCACTTCCATCTTTCCTCGCGATCCAATGGAATTGTTCATTAGTTGACCTAATTTCAAGATGTATAATTGAATGTTTTTCATTTAATAAAGGATTTCTTTTATTATTGAAATACCAAGTTACCTTTTGTTTGAAACTTAATTTCCATAATTTTATTATTTTATAATTAAAAGTTCTTTTTCTCCAATCGGTCTTTCTGATAGATATTTCTTCCGACTTTCCTCGAAATCAAAATTAAATAATTCATTATTATCTGGGGTAATATCAGATAATAACAAGCATTCAAAGGTAGGAAAACCTAGAATTATAATATCATGATAATTTAGTGGATTTGGAGAAACCTTGTAGATATGTACTTGAATATTTGGAGTAAATGTCTGAAAAAAAACGAACATTCTTTCGATACATCGTTATTTATTTTCAGTATTGTTCTTGATCCTTATTGCTAATATTTGGCTGGAATAGATTGTTTAACTCTTCTGATAATTGCTTCCAACAGCATCAAAATAGTTTTTATATCTTTTATACTTTTATGCAAATAGTTGTTTGTAGTTGAATTTCTTTGGAAATGTTATAGGTAGAATTTTTCTTAGAATTTCCATTTCCTTTAAGTGTTGAATTCTCTTCAATTTTAATTTTGAAATCTTCACAAACAGATTTAAACATTAGCAATAAAATGGTATGAACAGTACTATTAAAAATGACTACCATCTGGAAGTCAAAAATAAAAAAAGGTCTCAAAGTTCAACCCTTCAGACAAGTAGGAGAAACAGTATCCATATACGAGGCAATCGATTGGATATTAACAAAATAAAACTAAATCATACGTAAACGGACTATTAAGACCGACGCTAAATGCCAGTTGGAAAACAACGGATGCCCAATGAAATATAATATTGGAATCTATCAATGATCATCGACACGATGTACAAAAGGCGAATGAGGTTTAGTGGCCAATGCTAGAGAAGTAAAACTGTTGTTATTAACTCTATATTACGAGAATCTAATGGAAAACATCGTCTGGACCAACAAGACACTATCGCAAATAACCCAAGGTTACTGGGATCAGGAAGGGAGAAATGATTAGATATGGAGGATATCGGATAGAACTGATCAGAAGTATCCATTTGAAGAACAGATTAACATAGAGATAAATTGCCAAGACAAGCAGAACCTCCCCCAACAGTAATTTCATTCATCCTACCGATTTGACCTTGTGTCGTTTAAAAGGTAAAACAACATTTGTATATCGACAGAAGTATTTAAAAGATTTAAGCTATATTTTCTGGTGTATTTCTTAGTGAGTTCCATAGTAATTTTTTAGTTCATTATTGTTGCCCTATGCCAGCCTAGAATAATTTCATACTCATTAAATATAATGATTTAATTCCATTGATAGAATATCTCATAGCCTAGGATTTTATATTCTAGCTTAAATTAATCCCCGTGCATTTAATTAGATTTAATTATAAGCTTAGGAACATAAGGCGATGTTTAGGGCTCATGACACTAAAGTCACTGATCCTACGAGCAAACAGGATAAGGCAAAGTGGGTTGACGCCTCAGTTGATTTATATAGATTTAAACATAAAAGATCATTATCATCACTAGGAAACAGCGAAACCCGCCAAATTTAGTATTCTGTTATTCCTTTCCAAAGTGTAGTGCTACTACATGTGCCCACACACAGACACACGCACACACACATACACACATAGATACATAAATATATATATATATATATATATATATATATATATATATATATATACATACGAGGGTCATTCAATAAATAAGGTGAATTTTTCGGTATAATGACTTCTAATACATATAGAAGCTTACTTTTTTTTAATCTTTCAACGTAGTCTCCCAGCACTGTCACACACTTTTCTCATCTGTGCACAAGCTTCCGTATTCCCTCATTGTAAAAATCTTTGGACTGATGTCTCAGTCAGTCGCTCACAACACATTTAACTTCATCGTCACTTTTAAACTTCGTGCCTCTCGTGAACGGTTCCAAGGGACCAAACAGGTGAAAGTCTGAAGGGGCAAGGTCTGGGCTGTAAGGGGGATGAGGGAGCAGTTCCCAGCCCAGCTCGTTGATGGTCTGCACTGTTTGGGCTGATGTGTGAGGCCTTGCGTTGTCATGATGCAAGTTGACTCATTCTGACTGATGACCCCTGCGTTTGTTCTTTATGTCTTTCAAAGTCCTTGCAATGTCATCCACTGTCACCCTTCTGTCAGACTGAATGAGGTCATTGACTGATTCGATCACCTCAGGAGACCTCACTTCTGTAGGCCTTCCAGGCCTGTTTTCATACACAACACTGCTCCGTCCTTCTTTAAACAATTTAGCCCACTTGTAGACATTTTTTTGACTGAAACATGTGGAACCATCAGTTTACATTCTCCTATGAATTCCAACTGGTTTGCACCCTTCAGCAAAAAACTTGATAACTGACCGCTGTTCAATCCTGGAGCATGCATCTTGCTCGGCCATCTTTGTTAATCGCCAAAACTCTCAAAGGTTTTTTTTTAATCTGCAAAAGAAATTAAATCCATGTGAAAAAGTAGTAAAACAAAAAAAATAAAAAAGAGTAAGCTTCTATCTGTATTAGAAGTCCTCATACCGAAAAATTCAACTTATTTATTGAATTATCCGCGTATATATATATATATATATATATATATATATATATATTGGAAAATGTATGCTAATGTGTAAAAAGTTATCTTGTGACGCGTTTCGTCCTTTCAGACTTCATCGGACTATTCTGACGACTACACACGCGGATGAACGAGGAGTGCTGGGAATATTTCTTTTTATTTTTTTAAAATTTATTCAGTTTCATTGAGTTTATTTTTTTTCTTTTCATCGCTGTGATAATAAAATGTCTGCCTGGTATGTTGATATGTTGTAAGAGCCAAGGCGCAACTTAACTGTAGATGACCTTATGATCAAGGCACTCTCTACACATAGTGAATTGATTTCTCCTTTGATTGGAGCAGCATTTTTTATGTCAGAACTGGTCTCTTTACGTTAAGCCATCAACCCATTTGATGTATTGTTTTGTCAAATGTCTCTTTCTAAAATTATGTTCATATAATCTTTTATTTAGATTCCTTGAGGTTGATCCTATATACCTTTCGTGATAATCATTACAGGCGATCGAGTAAATTCCTCCTTCAAATTTTACCTTATTATTGTTTTATATATATATATATATATATATATATATATATATATATATTGATTTGTCTTTGCGAAGAGGATTTTACAAGATTGTTAAAAGTAAAAACCGCGTGGAAAAGAGATATTTTACACTGACAACGGCATCTAAATTACGGTTTTCTTTATTTAAACATTGCGTTAATATGTGTACTTCAGTTAGGTATAATTCCTTCACAAGGTGCTAGGTTTTTTGATAGAAACGATTCCACCGAGGCAGAACGCTACGGCATCCTTTTGGAACTAATTTTTCACTGAAAGTGGAATCCAAGTGCAGCGCTCACTGCAAATGAATTAAGGGGTGGGATCGAAGTATAGTATCTGTTCCCCTAATATCCAATGGTTATAACACTATTAGTCGTTTCCTTATAAGGAAATATTCGCCATTCATTAACCAAACAGACAGTAATAATCCGTTTACACTTTTCTTCAATCTCTGGCTATTGGCCAGGGAATAAACAGTAGCATTTGTCTCCTCTTCTCTAAAAGTAATGGTAATATTAGGTGTTTTCTTTATAAGGAAACATTTGACAGTCATTGAGGGAGTAGCGGTCGGAAGAAATTTACAAATTTTTTCTATTAAAACAATTTTCAGGAAAATAGTTTTTCAAGTCTAGTAGCTGCTATCACTACTGAGTTGGGTTTCCTTCCTAGCATTTGTTTGAAGTAGTGTGGAACGTCAGTTTGTTATTTTATTCTGTTGAAAGTCCTCAAATGATGTGCCTTCTCCTGGTACAGATATTTGCGATTTCGTAACGTCAGCGCACGCAGTTCGAAAATACTCCTCGCTGAAACCTACCCACTTCACTCGGTCAAATTCATTTTTAATGATCGATCTGGAAAAGTGGGTGTATACAGGAAACAGTTTAGAACCGGTTTGGTGCCATGCATGTCATCGATATGAAAGTCTTGATTTGACGAGAGTATTTAAGTACATGTCTTTAATTTTTAAGCTAATATTTTGTTTTTCTGGCAACTTGCGATGTTCGACGAAGGTTATCCTAGTTCACATTCTTCTAAGTTAAGTTTACTTATTCTTATATTAAATGTATTATAACCGATCCATACACGAAGGTAGTTATTTTTATAGAGAACTTGCTATCTGTTTCGGGTCCACTACGTTAAATAAAGGATCAGAGCCTGGGGATAAAAAATAATAACACTTATATTAAGAGTCAGGGAAATACTTATTACCCTAGTCAGAATTACGTTAGAATACTGATATTTTAAACCATTTTAACTTAGCTAGTTAATGTATAGGCTTTTGTCGTTTTACTTTAGTTGTCGAGATCAAGAGCTTAATCGGAAGGTTGTAAGAAATTATTTGATCGATGTTCTCGGGGTGACGAGTACTTGGCTCGTTTTCTATGGCCTTTGGTGCCCGGATTAAAACGCTTCAATAAGGATGATTATCATTCACCGGGCTGATAAGTCCTAGGCCGATCAAGATCAGCAAAAAATGGAAGAAATTTCAAGGTCTAGACCAGCAAGACACTTTAGCAAACAACCCAATGTCAATGGGATCAGCAAGGGAGAAATGAAACGATGTGGATGATAGTGGATAGAATTGATCAGAAGTGTCCGTTTGAAGAACAGATTAACATAGAGATAAATCGCTAAGACAAGCAGAACCTCCCCAACACTAATTTCTTTTATCCTACCTATTTGACCTTTTTCCGTTTTAAAGGTAAAACATAAGTATCACGAGAAAAGATACGTTTTTCATAGTTGGGATGGTTGATTGACGAGAATATGTCTGTTGTGGTGATATAGAGAAATCTTTTGACCTCGTCTTCTACTTCGTGGTTTAACATCTGCTGTGTCACCTTACTAAAGTCTCCACAGTAAGCATGTCTCTCGAACGGATTTTGCCTTGCAAGACACATCTGTCTGTACCAATATGAGCCCGTTACAACAGAAGAAAGAACACAGATTGATTTGCGTTTCTTAGATATTACATAAATGGTAGATTGTGTGAGGCGAAACGAGGCAGTTCACAGTGATGTGTCTTGGGCTCCCATAAAAGGGTTGACTACTGTTTTTGATATGCATTTACGAAAGGTAGATGACAATATCATTCCACTAAGAGAGAAATTGAGGCAAGCGAAGAGAAGTATACCACCATTTATAAAATTAGTGTCTACGTATAAGGATCGGTTATAATACATTTAATATAAGAGATAAGTATTTATCCGGTTAGAAGGAAAGTTATCCTGGTTTCTAAATAATCAAGTTTAATTAGACATAGCGAGAAATTGCGTGATAACCAAATATATAATTTTCTCTTTTCGAAAATTTGTTAGCCGTTTTTATAAAAACACCGAAGAACGGTCAGTTTATTTATACAGTTTTTACTTTTCGAAGGAAATATGCACAAACCCATACGTATGCACATATACGCATGCAGATACACATGCAGACACATGCCCACGCGCACACATGTAAACATACCGACACACATACACAGTTACAGAGTACGATCGGTAAAATGTTGCCATTTTATATTTCTTTAATTTTGCGCATGCGCGTTGTATGTTTTTGATTTTGTCGTCTGCGCAGTATAGTAGGTAGAGTTGTGAAAATTCGCAAATCACTCCGCCAAAAATTTGGAAACGGCATGCAGTACTGCTTAGCATTCGCGCTGGAAGCTCTATTACGAACATTTCAGAGTGTTTGGGTTTCAATCTGAGGACACTCTAAAAGATTCGGAAAGATTTGGATTAGTCTAATGGTGATAACGAAGGTGTTTGGAGTTATCCCTAGTGATGGCAACGTTAAGCCTCCATTTATCTTACCACAGGGACACAGACTCAACACAGAGGCTTACATCATTTTCGTGAGGATGTAATGCTGCTCTGAGTTAAGAGCGTGGGTGCTGGAAGACCGTATGTCTGGTAACTGAACTCTGTGCCATGCCACTCAAGCAGTAGAAACCAGTCATGGCTGTCAGACAATTTCTGCGATTACATCACCTCTTACATCTGGCTACCTAAGTACCCAGTCTGCAGCCACCTTTTAGGTGTGAGGCACAGTTGAGCGAAAGAGTAACAAAACTCGTTTTAGCACCAAAGATGACATGAAGACAAGTGTTATGGCAGCATTCATCAACTTAAACAGGAAGAGCGCCCAGAAGAGTTCCAGGAGATTCCGAAGTCGTGTGGAGATAGTGTTTGAAACCAATGGCGATTTTATTGAATACATTAACTCTTTAGTATTTTAACATATTTTTTCTGTGATTTTGGTAAATATATCTTTTAAAATATTTCAGAGTTATTCTTATTTTTGCATCATTTAGACGATAATTTATACCTCGCCTCCTATATATATATATATATATATATATATATATATATATATATATATATATATATATATATATATATGAGACACAAGGGGGTTACTGAATGTTAAAGAGTATGTGAAAAATACAATTAAGTATTGAGAATAACGATAAAAAAACAATAGAGAATTAAAAAGGCAAATGATAACGATTGACGTAATATTTACATTTTTGAAGATCCGTTAACTGGGAAAACAAGAAAACGGAAAAAGAGATCTACAAGCGAGAACTGAGGTAGAAGAAACTGGTAAGATAGTATTAATGGGTACATCTAGATATTTCGCCCTAGAAAGATGAGAACGTTGGTTCCAATCTAGTACTGCATTTACATTCATAGAGTCGATGCATCTTAAAAGAAAATTCGTCAGACCAAGTATTAGAGACATATTTCTAGAAAAGGCACAGGGAAGCTACATTCTAGCGGTGACAAGATTAGATGGAAAAATGACACCTGTTTATTAAATAGAATAGATTTAATGTCAAAGATGTAAATGATGATAAATTCCACTTATATTTCATTCATATTTCTGTTATTTCAGCGTTGAACAAGTTTATGTATACAAGAGACAGAAAACTTTATTTCGCTATCATTCCTGTTATTTCATCGTTGAAAGAGTTGATGTATACAAGTGACAGAAAACTTTATTTCTCTATCATTTCTGTTATTTCAGCGTTGAAAGAGTTGATGTAAAAAAGTGACAGAAAACTTTATTTCTCTATCATTTCTTTTATTTTAGCGTTGAACGAGATGATGTATACAAGTGATAGAAACTTTATTTCTCTATAATTTCTATTATTTCAGCGTTGAAAGAGTTGATGTATACAAGTGACAGACAACTTTATATCTCTATAATTTCTGTTATTTCAGCGTTGAACGCGATGATGTATACAAGTGACAGAAAACTTTATTTCGCTCTCATTTCTGTTATTTCAGCGTTGAACGAGATGATGTATACAAGTGACAGAAAACTTTATTTCGCTATCATTTCTGTTATTTCAGCGTTGAACGAGATGATGTATACAAGTGACAGAAAACTTTATTTCGCTATCATTTCTGTTATTTCAGCGTTGAACGAGATGATGTATACAAGTGACAGAAAACTTTATTTCGCTATCATTTCTGTTATTTCAACGTTGAACGAGATGATGTATACTGGCATGATTTCTTAGTAATATATGTTTTGTCTCTTTCCTCTGTTTGTTATAAAAAAATTAGTGTTCACTCGCTATGTTCCTGCTTCAGTTATCTCTTGAGCAACAAACATCTTCTAAACAATAAAATAAGTTGTATATTTTGTTTCATATTCTTTTTTACATCGACTTTCACCCTGTACACGACCTGAGGTAGTTCCACTCGAGGTAGTTCCACTCGAGGTAGTTCCACTCGAGGTAGTGCCACTCGAGGTAGAGCGACTCGAGGTAGATGGTCACAATTTAAGGGGCACAGATTATTCGGATGCGTGAAAAGGAAACAGTTAACCTTAGATATGAAGAGATCAAGATTGTAGTGTTCTAGTTCCACGTTCAATGTTTAATGTATATCAGTTATCAGTTATCTCCTGTTAATCTTCCTCTCCAAGTTCCTGGAGGACACATGGCACAGTGGATAAAGGAGTTGTTTAGATTCAGTGACAGGACCCAAATAGTGTGAGTTCAATACCTGGTTAAGACGTTGTGAACTTCGAGGGGTGAATTATCAGGAGATAACTGATAAGTGACATCCATTTGACATAGCACGTGGAACTAGAACAGTCTATCACAGCGAGCGAAATTAAGTGATCAGTTCAACATTCCAAACACCTGAAGAAAGCCGCAGCGTACAACGGCCGAAACGTTGTGATAAATATGACAACAAAGATGAGAACGATAGTTTGAACAATGTAAATAGGAAAAGTAATGTTTACGTTTAAGAAAATTTGAGAATAATGTTGTTCATATATTTAGACAGATGTTTTAGCTTCCACTCTGTTTTGTTTAATATTTTCCTGCGTTTATTTAACTTTCAAATCTGATATCCTAAAGTATAAATCAATATATAATTAAAAGTATAATAAAAAAAATTAACTTTTAACTTTCTTCCTAAAATTTCTGAAATTCAAATATTTAGAATAGGCTTTTAATTGCTTCATGGGTAAAGTTTGTAGTATAGAACGGCATCATGGGTAACCAATATACAGCAAACAATATAATCACGACTGACGAGGAAGAGAGATTTGCTGGCAAAACCAGACATAGAATATTACAGTTACTGTTATCGCAAAAGGATGCGCGAAATACATTTGTGCTCAAGTGTACATTATGCTTGAGACGAACTCATTGTTGGGATCCTTAAATGCAGCAATACACACAACATGACTTTTCGCGGTAACCTCAGGGTCAAAAACCCTTGATCTCCCTACCTGATGTAACTGAATACTCTCCTAGAGACGAAGGGATTTGTCCTCCTTGTTTTACGTTTTTAGCATATCTGTAGCACTATGCCCAGGAACAGAGAACAGAGACGTCCTGTTTACTGTTGATGATAATGAAATAACTATCATATTCTGTGGCCGAAAATAAAGTTGCAATATTTTGAATAAATATTTTTATTTATACAAGATTAAATGAACAGGTAATATAGCTGGTTTAGAGTCAATGGAAATTTTTACA
>OZ038485.1:131749673-131774673 GCA_964036315.1 Acanthosepion esculentum
ATCAGGTCCGTTGAAATGCGATGTTGGCTCAGACGCATCGCGTCCAGATGTGAAATATGGAGTTCATAATCGTGCGCCCTTTGATGCGGCTAAGCACGATTTGTGACATTGACAAATATATTGACTTGAAATCCATGTATTTTGGGCATAAATCTCGACAGACTTATGGCTGTATATATGTGAGCATGTGCGTACCTGGCCGTGTATGTGTGTGTGCATGTTCATCTGTGCGCCAATCTGCGGATGTATCTGTACTCGTTTAGGAATTTTTTTATGTGCGTGTATCCAAGCGGTTATATCTTGCTGCCTACATTCCCTCAGTCGTATGTTTTTTTGTTTATCGAGACCTTGGAAAGATGGCATAATGTTTCGGTCACTACTTTATATATATAAAGAGAGGGAGAGAATTTGATAGAGCGCAAGACGTTTTTTTATTTTTTTATTTGTACCTGATGATTGCTATGCGCATCAATCTCTAGGTTACGTCAAACGGTGAGAAACAAATGCATATTTATTCGTAATATACATATGTTAAATAATATTTTAGCAGACTATTATTCGAGGGCAAGTGTATTGCTGCTCCGACTTCCTGAGGTTGACGTTTGTGGTCAGATGGAAGACAGAACAAGGAATTCGATTTTGATTGACTGAGCCAGAATGAGAACGATAAAGAAAGCTTTTCGGGGAGATGTTTCTAAAGCATCGAACAATGTAGTCGTGTTTCCTTTCGTTTTTGAAACTGCTCCCCAATGCAGGGAGGGCAACTAGTGTGGATAGTTAGATATATACATTGATGTTAATAAAACTAGACAAATTGAAAATTATGTTTTGATGTCTTTCATCACTAAACCCCGAAGCATTTAGCGATCCTCGGCCGCGAGAGAGAATGCATCTTTGTTGTGGAATTGAAGACCATCGAGCAAAACCTCCCAAGAACGATGGAGCTATACAACATTTTTATTGACATGTTTACGCTGTTTCGGCCGTTGTACGCCCCAGCCTTCTTCAGATGATATTAGTTGGAATTTCGAACCGAGCCCTGTATTTAGTACACGGCAGTTCGAAGTTGCAAGAAATATCACCTAAATAAAGCTGGAGCATACAATGCGCTAGCGCGTGTATTTGTATGTGTGTGCGTGTGTTGGTGGGGTGCGTATGTGTAAACAATTTGAGGTAGTCTAGATAAGGAACAATTTTTTCCAGCTTAACTTTCGACGCATCAGGAGTATCTTCAAAACTAGATCCCCAAGTGGATTGTAGATTCGACGGTATACTTGCAATTAAATAATATGTTCCTAGTCTGACCCCTGAGATCTTCAAACTTTAAAAATAAATGTCTTACTGCTTCTTGATTTCCTTGTTTTGATAATCCTCCTCTATTACTCCTGGTTAAAGAACTAAGGGAAACATTCTGACTCTTTAATTATCGCCCTATTAGAATTTTAACTCTTTTTGGTCAAACAGTAAAGGCTCTCAACAGCCTGAGATGTCCTGACAAAATTCAAAGAGGTTATCTAATATAATCGATCCTGACATGGTATCACGGTATCGGTCACTTTCTCACCGAGGTCATGCGGCTTCCCTCTGTCTTTTCTACAAGGATTTTCATGGAAATTGTTTTCCATGTACAGAAGATTTGGTGCAAGGAAGGTGAGGCTTTCCTCCCAAAGAAGACAGTGGCAACATTAAAACATAGAGGCGGCTCGATTATGTTTTGGGGTTGTTTTATCTCAAGAGGAACAGGAAAATTAATTGCAATAAGAGGAATAATGAAAACTGCAGACTATATCAAAATTCTGGATGAGAATCTACGACTATCAGCGCAAAATCTAGGCCGGCGATAACTTTCCAGCAAGATAATGATCCCAAATAC
This sequence comes from Acanthosepion esculentum, assembly GCA_964036315.1. Taxonomy (NCBI): domain Eukaryota; kingdom Metazoa; phylum Mollusca; class Cephalopoda; order Sepiida; family Sepiidae; genus Acanthosepion; species Acanthosepion esculentum. The sequence continues at coordinate 131,751,547 of OZ038485.1, forward strand.
ACCTCTAAATCAGTAATTGCGTGCCTTCAGGAAAAAGATTACAGTCCACTCATAGCTTTCAATGAGTCTCGACTTGAATCCAGTTGAAAATCTATGGCAAGAATTGAAAGTTCGAATAATACGTCTGTCACCAAAATCCGTCAGAAATTAGAACGTGTAACCATTGAAGAATAGAAGAAAATGTCAGAAAAGTCTTGTTCAAATCTCATCAAAAACTTTAGAAAACAATTGCAGAAAGTTATAAAGATGAGATGCCATGTTATTGACTGTTAATATTGTAGAAATTCTTCAATTTTCTCTGTTTTTCATACTGTACAAATAATTTTCTTTGCCTATTTTGCACAATTCGCCCGTCAAATTTGTTGTATTTAACCTGTTGTTCTGAAAATTGAGTTTTTTATTTGAGAAATGAATAAAGATATTCAAAATTGATGGATGTCCGAAGAATTTCGTCGTTGACTATATATATATGGTGGGTTCTTTGAAAAGCATTAAGCGATTTTATTTTTTGTCCAAAACATGAAACAGCATAGAATACTTTTCGATCGCACAGAATGCTTAATATCTAAAAAAAAACACTAAACTAATTAAGATTCTTTTTTCAGAGAAGAGGTTTAACCATCTTGAGACCATTTGTCGTAAGAATCACTGAAATTCTTCGATAAAAAAAAATTCTGATAAAAAAAGAACAGGTTAAAATCATTTTGTGTCAATCCCACTGTCTTCTCAACTGTGGAATGGTGAAAGGAAAAAGATCATTCATGGCTTCAGTAATGGTAACAACATACATATTCTGGCTTCCACCTTCAAAGTTCATTCAAGAACCATCAAGAGAACAGTGAATAAGTTAAAAAGAGGGAAACCTGGAGAGGAAAATGAATCACAACTCTAAGAGGGATCATCATTTCAACTAAGAACTAAAGTTTAAATATATATATATATATATATATATATATATATATATATATATATATATATATATATATATATATATGTATATATATATATATGTGTGTGTGTGTGTGTGTGTGTGTGTATGTGTGTGTGTGTGTACATATATATAGTTAGTACCTGGTTTATCAAGGAATGCCACTTAAGATGGCGCTACGGATTAGGTGCTTCTCGCCTCCAACCTTCAAGAACCCACATTTATTCTTATTTAAAGATTGCGCTACATAACAAGGACTCTCTTGGTCGAGCAGTTTTGATCCAATGACAAAACAAAACAATCAAGGTAAGAGGAGATCGCTTGCCCGGCGTGTGATTAGTAAAGATTTATGTATAATATACAAACCAGGATGATATTATCACACACACACACACATACACACGCACACACACACACACACACATATATGTATATACACTAATTTGCCAAAAAAGTTGATACCCGAATGAAAAAGGGCCCAAACTTGATGAATTTGTTATTGTCTAAATGTTTATGTTATTATGAAGAGGAAAGACCAAAGTATTTGTTGATTATTTTTTACATTTTTAATCCTTGTTTACCTCCAAAATTTAATTATTAAAAACTTCAACAGAAATCCCCTAAATAGGATATTCAACAGGAAGTCAATCAAAATAACTGATAATATGTACCAGATGATTAATTCCCATAACAATTACATTTTAAGTAAATTCGATGGGAAAACGAAACTCAATCTAATATGAAAACCGCCTGTAATTATAGAATTAAGGAAAACTTCCCAGTAGAGGGCAAGTGTAGATCCACGAGGGTAATATACCAGGTAACCATTACCCCTAAAGAAAATACGACTACCATAATATTTACATCGGCATTTCTGCAGGAGAATTTAAAAAGAGAATCAATACACATAGACATTCAATCACCAATCCAAAATTAAAACACCAAGCAGCCCTTTCGAAAGAATTTTGGGAATTGAAGGAAAAGGGTCTGAATCCTCAAATAAATTAGAAAATTTGAGGTTTCACGAACACTCCCAATAATTTTAGGGATCGGTGCAGGCAATATTTAGAAGTAAAAAAATCAGGATAATAAAATAAAGATCAATGCAAACTATTAAATCAACGGAGAAAAGTAATCACGTAATGTAGACATAGGAAAAATTCCAAATTACATACGAATACATGTGTATATTATGGGGGGTATGTGTATGTATAGTGGCATATGTGTGTATATATAAGCAAATGAACATATATGTATGTGTGAAGATATGTACGCATATAGGTGCATTGGACAGCATGATTTATTCCATTGGGTGCTCAGTTATTACCCACAATCTATAAATCTATCATTCAACGAATTTATATTAGTCTTAACGGGATTAAGTTTAAATCCCCCATCACTTAAAAATAATATTAAACCCTTGTAACATAAAACCTATGATAACAGAAAAAGACACTTGGGGCTCGTATAATGCCACATAGTAAGAACTGATATTTAGCTACAAACATCGAAAGGCTCTTGCCATAAATAAACTCCAATCTCAGATTTTTATTAAATATTTTACTAAGCGAATTAGTGTTGGGAAAATAAATAAGATTTAGGAATTTTTCCCTAATTTAGTTTTAACCATTAGGTTGAAAGGGGGTGTCAAACAAATGAACTTCCTAGATCTTCTCTTCTTATTATGATCATAAATAATAGGATCTTTGTACTTAGTAGTGCTACGTTTTTAACCACTATTTCTAAGGAGATACTTATAAAATTCACTACGCTTATTAAAGACCACTTTGCTAGAAGAGTTTGCGCTAAGATCGAGGAAGATTAATTAATTTTACTTAATAGTAATATTTTCTAAGTGTTATCACATTGAAACTGAATTTTAGAAGATTTTAAATATTTATAAATTATTCATTTTAAAATTGTAAAAAATGTAAACAAAACTTGTAAAAATTCATTTTTCATCAATTTGTAATCTTCAGGCAATATTGTTTTTAACATATATTATTCCTAAAAGCAATTAAAATATTCTCTAATTAATTATTGTCTTAGATTTATTGAGTTCGTATTTTTCAATTCAAATCAGATTTTTGATAACACAGGGTTCTATTTTGCAAGAAAAACTTTCGGCGATTTAAATTTTTCATATCATTCTGCTTTAAATGGTATAGTCACTACAAATTATCCCCCGTTGAATTTGTCAAGTTTTCATAAAATTGGGTAAAAGAGTTAATCCTATGTAAAATATATTTTTAACCAGATTTTCTAATAAGAAAAATAAAAAATAATTTCATTCATTTGTAAATAAATCCTAAAAATGTCATTAAAATTTGACTATTATTTGATTTGTGCAATAATTACAAATTAATGCGTCTGTCAGCGCAAAAAAAGAATGAGGCTAACATTTGCTATGCTAAATTTTAGTACAACTTCTGACTCAAGAAAAACGTTTTTTTTAATCCAAACTTCGAATGTTCTAAAATGGATTAAGAAATTTCATTAAATATTAAAAATATAGTTTGATCCTTCCTTTTAATCCTAGAATAATGATTTTAACGATAAAACTGTTTTAGTCACGTTTGGAGCAGATTTTCATCATGGCATGCGAATGTTTTAGCGATTAGATGAAGTTACCTATGTTTGTGACTATATATTCTATAGACTTTTATTACTCCCATCCAATTTTTCACACTTAAATAGTAATTTAATTTTAATTCCCTGTCATATCTTGATAAAACAAACAGGGAAAGTATGAGATGTGGATTTTAAATTTCATTAAAAATATTTACAATAACTTACTTTGTTACTGTTAGATTTCTTAAAAGCAACATGAGAAAATTGCAAAATTGACAATATATGAACAAGCGAAATTGGTTTCGAGGATTTTACATAATGTGTGTTGAGAAAAACTAAAACTTGAATAATCAAGTGGTCTTGTAAATCGAAGTAGTTTTTATGAATCTAAAGAGAGAGAAAAATGTAGAATATTTAAAAACATTGGCCAGAAAGGACAATATCAAAATAAAAGCAGAAAATTGCAGCAAATTATTGAATATTTCTGTGTTATACTGTTCGCAAACAGGACATATCACACTGAAGAGTTTATTCCTGCAAATTGAAAAATAAGCAAAACTGCGATTTCTTTTAATAAGACAAAAAAAAAGACAATGTATTTATGGAATAGTCCTCGCCTCTCCAAATATAAATCTCACTGAAAAAGTGTGATCTGCCAGTTAACGTGATGTATGCGATTGCAAAGCAAAGAATATCAACAGGAAAGCAATAAAAACTGTCACAAAAATGTTAAAGTGGAAAAGATAACAAAATCACCGGATGAAAAACTGATACCCCACATAAATTCGGCCTTGTGCCACATCTGACCGCGTGGCGCGGTTGGTGCATATCCTGCAGTTGGAGATTCGTCTCCAGCTGTGCTGGTCAAACTCTCTGACTCCGGGCAGAGGAGATACCCAGACGAGGCTTTGTCGAAGGGCAGAGTCTCGTCTCGAGAAACAGTTACCCGACCCCGTTTTATACGGGGTGTTACGGGGAATACCCTACATTAAATTCGGCCTTGTGCCACATCTGACCGGGTAGGGAGGCTGGTAGATATCCTGCAGTTGAAGATTCATTGTGGAATTCACTTGACTCACTTCTAGCAGTTGACTACTTTTTCTACGCGCCGCTGGCAAATCTTATATGTGTATATCGTTCATTACCAATCTTTGTGTGATTATTCTACTCAGTAACTTATCTAGGTTACAACAATATATATATATATATATATATATATATATATATATATATATATATAAGACATTTTTTATGTTTATACATTCTTTTTATAGATAAAAATATTTAAGTAAATGCTCTGCTCATAATAAACAATATTAACGACATTTACCGGCTTGAATGTCCGAGAACCTGTATCCTATACGGAATCGTCATATAGCCTGACGTGCTTTTACCGATTTAGCCACAGAGGAGCGTTTCGGTTAGCAAGGTCGATTTTACTGTTTTTAAACTACAATTCTCTATTAATTTCACTCGTATATGACGGTTCTGTATAGGATACAGGTTCGATTCCTGCCGGAGGAAGCATTTTTTCTATAAAAATTGGAATGTAATCATGATTTGGTGGCAATTCCCAGAATAGAGAGAAAAATGAATATCTGAAGATCTATCATCGCCTTCGTCCCAAATAGTTTTACCATTAAAAAGGATTACATTGATATATATTCATCTTCTATATAAACTAAATACGTGCTTCATCGGCATAAGTTTGGATAATTTACCATCAAGTTCAGAGCATACTTATTTATCTATTTCAAATAATTTATCAAATACACACACATTATCATATATATATATATATATATATATATATATATATATATATATAGTGATAATTTGAGAGAATACTCATAAGAATAAGAAGAATATGAAGAATGAAATAAGGGGGAAATGTAGGGATTTAACAATTATCTATTTTGCCATCTTAATACTCATAGAAATGAAGGAAATACAACACAATACGCAATTCTATCACAAACACCAACCTCCATAACTAACATCGAACCCATATCCATTCCAAACACAACCCATCCAGCAAAGAGTAAGCGCAGCATCAACAAAAGATTAGTCAGCAAAACAATACCCATCAATAGAAAATACAGGCAAACCCAACTCCTAAAAATTACCACAACTTCAGTCTTTACAAAACGCACATAGGCTAAATATAAAAAAGCCAAAATGGAAAAATTAAAAGGACAGAAAACAATATACACTAAGTATATCTTAATCCTAATCAACAATACCAAATCCCCTATAGAAACAATAGCAAAAAAACGCTTACAAATTATCGAAGCCATCACAATTAAAAACCCAAAATCCAAAATAAATTAAATAGGATTTAATATTGGCAGAAACATCTTAAATATATTTAATAACTAATCCTCCAAATACTAAATACCAACCCTCTCCAAATTGCAAATGAACTAATCCAACTCTACTGCCTGAATAACCCAAAATACCATATATAAAAAAATAAAAAGCAACCTATTTCAGGCCAAAAGCATACAACCATGATGACGGTTGACAATAACCGAAAGCACTCGAAAAAACACTAAGGACTGGGGTCTTTTTTCAACAACGTAGACTCAAATACAGAGAAACTTACGAAAAAGCAAGAAAAAAATCAAAAAATTATAAAATGGAAATGTTCCGTAGTTTTCAATAACACATGCCTCAGTGATGACATGCAGCCAATATATATATATATATATATATATATATATATATAGAGAGAGAGAGACAGAGAGACAGAGAGACAGATATATATATATATATATATATATATATATATATATATATATATATATATATATATATATATATATATATATATATAATAACTCTTATAGTAAGGAGAAAATAAATATCTGTAAATATTTTCCAAAAATGTCTTTTCGTTTATTTTTTAAAACGTTTCCCTTGCATAAGCTACTATTTTTCTTTGCACGTAAGGAAAATATCCAACATTCCTCACCAGTCCACTGATCTACGCGAAAAGACTGAGATATGACCACAAAAGTGCAAAAAGTGTAGGGTAGTGCAGATGTCCATTTTTAATTTACGGATGGTTTCCTTCACATCATAGGGAACACATTTTCCATGCTTAGGAACTTTTCCATGACGGTAAACAGTTGAATGGTTTGAAGCTGATTCTTCAACCGTAACAGAACTAATTTTGTTGGGTTCAACCAAAATCATGACATCGTTAAACTCCACGCAAAAGTTTTCTTTGTACATTTTCAAAACGACTCGCCAATATCTTCGCTTATAAAAAGCTATATCATAAACACCAGTGATTTATCGAGTCGGTTCGGCGGTATTATATTCTCAAAAGGTAAATCACTGCATCTTATATTCTTCATACAGACAATGTCTTCAGAGATGAAGTAGAAACATGGGGTGATGAAGATGTGGTTCTATCGACGGATACCGAGAATAGCATGAACAGAATGTGTGAACAAGCAGAACATTTAAGGGAAATGTGAAGAACAAAGGACTTTTAAGGACAATCAGTCGGAGAGAGTGAATAGATTTGAAAAATATAGTGAGGAAAAGAGGTCTCGAGAATTTAACATTTGCAAAAACAAGGAATGTATTGAAGGCAATAGGAGCATAAAGAAATTGCGATAAATCGTTCTTTCTCGTTTGTGTGAATGGGTGAAAGATCAAAGGCACAAATCTATCGCAAAATAATAACAAAAGATAGAAGTTGTGGAGAACCACCCACAACTGAAGAGATACTGAAGATAAAAAGACACATCCATATTTCAAAATGTTATAATATCTAGGCTAATTGAATTGGAATCTAATGGTATCATTTACTCGTCTAAACAACACGACATAACCAATTTTTACCAATAGTTATTTCTTAATAGCAAAAATAGGTTTCAATATTAGTTTTTCACCACCACTTTTGGGATAACCTGATATTAACGTGCGCCAGGTATATCAGTTCGATAGTATTTGGTAGCTGTCTCAAAAATGTTCTACAACCAGTTGTTAACGGGGACAAGGAATGGCTCCTTAATTATAATATCTCTAAAACGAAACTTCTCTATTTTAATTGTCTGAGAGAACCCTTTATTTACCTCCCATTAGCATTGCTGATGTTAACTTCCAGGGGAGTGGCTCATTTCGCCTTCGTGGACTAACATTTTTCGCTGGCATGAAGGGGAAAGATTACACTGGATCCATTATTAGATCTGCAGGTAGGAATGTTGGTCATAGTGTGTTGTGCTAGACAATTTCTCTCCCCAGAATGTATCTTAGATATTTATTTGTTTACCATTCGTTCTGGCATTGAATATTCCTGCCACATCTGACGCCCCAGCTATATGTTTAGAAATTCTTGATAAAACCCAAAGAATAATGCGCAATGTTATTGGTCCTGAACTGGCATCTCGCCTTCAGTCACTTTCCCAACACCTTAACATAGTTTGCCCGTGCCTTTTATATAAATTCTTTCATGGTAATTGTTCTGATGAGCTTTCCTATTTCGTACCAAGAATCTATAAATTTAAGGGCATCATTTTGCAGTTGAAATGTCTACATGTAACCGTAAGTTCTATGCTGATAGTGTCTTCTAACACACTTTTCCCCCTTATTCTGTAAGACACTTTTACCTCTTGTGTCTTAGCTGCTTTATTGCTTTCTTTGGGATGAAATGATTGAAAAACTATATGACAGTAGAACATATCATTGTTACTAATAAGATTTGAATTATAGGGTTCCAAAAATGCTTGAATTTCTCGAACTACATCTTGTCTAACTTTGTGGTCAACGTCTAATTCTCCGTAACGACGGAGATGGTCGATAGGGCGAATTTTAAGGTAGTAGAAAATTTTAGATAAAAATAGCTTAAAATTTGATTCTAGATTCAATTTTGAATACAAAAGGAAAATAAGAACCATGAAAGCAACGACAATGGCTAGTATAATATATTAATATATATTTTTAAACTCGGATAATCTGGTAACCCTAAATCTGAGCTCAGACAAAATCTTTCCCTGCGCCTAATTATTTTACGGCTTTTGAATGAGCCGTGATTCATTGAAATTGGACCAGTGGGAGCGGAAGATTTGCTTGGACACACACACGCACAAATGCACACATACACTGTACTTTATATATAAGATTAAATTTGATTTGTAGCGTTTCAAAAATGTCTACCTTTGTGGTCAACGTGTATTTCTTGCAAACGACTGAGATTTAAACATAAACAAAATGGAAGCATGTACTTCGGAGAGTTTATACACAATATACAGACATACAAAAATGACTCACAGTTTTACAGAAATAGTATAGTCGGAAAGATATATCAAGATATAATATTTTATTTGTATACTGTTAATGGTCTTTTTGCTTAAGCTTTAGTACTTCGCTTGCAAAGACACTTTGCTTTAGCAGGTCTTTCTTCCAGTTATAGTTGGCGCGTGATGTGCAGACGTCATCTCATTTATTCCGAGATAACTTGCTTGCGGGTGAAATGATTAAAAAGAAATCAAGAAAACGGGTCATCGGTGGATGTCGACCTAAAGTAATATGAATGCGCCAAATTTTTATTTTACTCTTTCGACGCCCGTCGCAAGAGTATTAATACGACATCTTTCAATCTGACACAACAAATAAAAAGTTCGTGATACAAATCATAAAAATAAAGACTATATATATATATATATGTGTGTGTGTTCTGCCTCTGTAAAATAGGTTACAAAAACAATCAATATATATATAAATATATAGATGTGAGTAGGTTTGTGTGTGCGTATGTGTGTGTTTATAATATCTTAATTATATTGTTACCACATATCTACTTATCAAATATAGTATCATATCTATTCAACCAATCTAAGACATTTTAGACTGACTTGATGTAAAAAATCTATTTACAAACGTCCCAGTTATCGAAGCCATCGATATAATCTGTAACGCCGTTTATATACTAAATTCACCTCCATCCATCAAAGATAATATTCTCAGGAAACTAAAGTACCTTTCGACGAGAATAAGGACAATATTTATACTCAAACTAATGGTGCGAGCATGGAAAATCCACTCGAACCGCGCTTTTTAAACTGCTAAGTCTCACTTCGAAAACAAAGTATTGGAAAGTTACAAAACCGAAAATATACGTCCGCAATGTGGATTATATTTTTCTTCTTGCTGAAAATAAAAAGAAACCGAAAATCTTAAAACCACACACAAACGCACATACACACCCTAGGCACACACACACACACACACACATACACACACATACACATCCTACGCACACGCAAACCAACACAAACACACATACACACCCTACGCACACGCAAACACACACACACAGTCACAAATACACACGCTAACACACACACACACACACAAACACACATACACACCCTACGCACACACATACATATATGTGTGTGTGTGTGTGTGTGTGTGTGTGTGTGTGTGTGTGTGTGTGTGTGTGTGTGTGTGTGTAAAAGTGAACATTGAAGTCAACACTCAGAGGTGACAGGCTGTCTCATTTTAGACGCAATCAACAGGCCGCCTGACGATTGCGTTCAGCATGAAACAGCCTATCGCCTCTAAGTGTTAACTTCAATTTTCATTTATATATATATATATATATATATATATATATATATATATATATATATATATATATATATATATATTCACACACACATATATATTTATACAAAATTCATAATCCTACCCTCCAACACGTCAACTAAGCTAGACAATGCATTAGTCATTCCTAATACGAAAAAAGCAGCGATATAATCAGGATGAAAAATAGGACAATTAACAATTCAATTGTTGGAGTTTATACATACATACATACATACATACATATATATATATATATATATATATATATATATATATATATATATATATATATATATATATATATATATATATGAAGAAGTATAGTTTTTAGGTTTGCTATATTTATGGGATAATGTGCTCAACATCAGAGATAGGGCTTATGTAAATGTAAATGTAAAAGTGAATATTGATGTCAACACTCAGAGGCGACAGGCTGTTTCATGCTAGACGCAATCGTCAAGCCGCTTGACGATTGCATCTACCATGAAACAGTCTGTCGCCTCTGAGTGTTGACTTCAATGTTCACATTTATATTTACAGACGCTCTATCTCTGATATGGATCACTTTATCTCATAAATATAGCACACCTTAAAACAATATTTCTTCATATATATACATATCTATCTCTCTCTCTCTCTCTCTCTCTCTCTCTCTATATATATATATATATATATATATATATATATATATATATATATATATATATATATATATATATATTAGTAATTGATATATATTTTGTCATCACCAGTATCACAACTCTGAGTTTCATGCACAGTGTAATCGTCAGGTGCTGATTGATAATCCACCGTTGCATAATTTAAATATTGATATTTATACCTTTCTTTGATGATAGTGGGGCGGTCCATTTTATTTAGGCGGAAGAATGAATAAATAAAAAATGAAAATAATATAAAAAATAATATATCAACATTTACAAAAACATATATAGACATAATTACGTATCTCTAACTACAAAATATAATTATAATTCAAGTACAAATATACACATCAAAAAGTAATTTTAAATACAATACAAATATTAAAAAATCATGAAATCTCTGCATCCATATTTTCCTAGGTATTCAAAGGTGTACAAACAAAAAAAAACATCTATCTACATATTCGCTCTACTTGCATCGTTACCATATTTCACAACGTTTCGACCGTTGTATCCTCCGGGCTTCTTCTCATTGAAATTTAGAACACAACCCTTTATTTCGACCCACCGTAGATAGTTCCTCGTCTCAGTTATTTTCCTTTAACTCAACTCTTCAAGTTCTTGGTTTAATACTACTGTGGCCTGGTATCGAACTCACACAGTTCATGGATCTAACCAAAGTCTTTATCCAATGGGCCATCTGTGCTTGAGGATATCTGTGCATGAATTTTTTAACCGTATTCCTATTGCAATTTTTCTGTAGCACTCCTTATTACGCCTCCTATATTGTATTCATTTCTATGCTTGGCCGGCCTTTGTGGCCTAGCCTATGTGCTGATTACTTAAGTTTCCGTATTTTCCAGTGATGCTCTCTGTCTATTATTTCAACCTCATCGCACAGGGACGGTGATTTTTCCCCCTCCATACGTGGTCAGCTACGCCTGATTTTTTCCTTCGTGTTACATTTCTTTTAGTCTTAAATTAACGAAGTGACCTGTTTCTCCTGCACACAGTCCTTAATCATGTTCTCCTCTATTGGGAGGCTTTACTCGGAAGAGGTGTCTGCAAAGTGTTGAACCACTTTTGAAGATTGTCCTGATGTTATATGGACCACAGATCGTTTCTATTTTCTCCGGCAATCCCTTCACATAAGCTAGGCAGACTGAAAATGTTTTCTGAGTGCTGTTATCCTCTTGTACCCCCCATACCATTTTTCCGGAGCTGTCGCCATGTACCCAGGGTAGTTGTTACGCTGTAGCGTAATGCTTACAGTAAACATATCTTGTTCGTATGTTTCTGGGTCGCCACTTATGACTTTTGCTCGATGTTGCAAGCAGCGGACGATCCATTTCTTTACACTGTATGGGTGGTGAGAGTTAAAATCAGGTATTGTCCGGTGAATGTTAGCTTGCGGTATGGAGATGACTAGAATCTCTGATCTGTTCGTGATATTAGTACATCCAGGAAGGCGAGTTTATTGGCGTTTTCCCGCCCCATTGTGAACTCTATCTTATTGAGTACACATGGTCCAGTAGTAGCTGGACGTCTTCCTGGTGTGACCAGAGTATGAAGGTGTCATCTAGCAATACCAGCCATAGGGATGGCGTCAGTGGTCTAGATTCTAGTATTCAATATAGAGGTTTGCCACAAGTTGCGAATATGGTAATGAAGATGAAGATAATAGTTCAAATAATATAAATAATGTAAGTAATCCTAACACCTCATCTCAGAGATATAGACAGACGCTCGCTCTAGTAATCATACATGCACAGAAATAAACATTCAAACACCGCCATTAAATAAATTTAGACACACACACACACACACACACACACACACACACACACATATATATATATATATATATTTATATGTTACTGATATGCGGTATTGTAATTATTTATATTATTTACATTTCTCGGATTGTTATCCTCTTCTTTATTGTCATAATAAGGACGTTTCAGCCGACCTTCTTCAGGCGATTGGAACTTCGAAGAGAACCCTCTCTTTCATCCACCTGGGTAGATTGTCCAAGTTCCACGCGCCATGCCTCTTCCGGATGTCTCAGTTTTCTCCTTTTAACTCAAATCTTCAAGTTATCGTCCACTGCAGTAGCCAAGTATTGAACTGACAACACTTTGTGTCAAGTCACTGCATCTAACCAACGCTTTTATCCACTGGGCCATGCGTGCGTAAGAATATATGGCCCAGTGTGTAAAACAATGGTGGTAAATAATGCATATATATATATATATATATATATATATATATATATATATATATATATATATATATATATATATATATATATATATATATATGTGTGTGTGTGTGTGTGTGTGTGTGTGTGTGTGTGTGTGTGTGTGTGTGTGTGATAAAAATATTCACACCTGCACATATACTTGCACGTACCTATAAATATATTTCTTCCTCAGTTGTTATAAATACAGTCCTCAATGTTATGAAACAAATCTATATTCGTGAATATACATAATATCCAACGTCGATAGCAAGACTGGGAGTTTTATACTGCATTGGCAATCTTCAATTGCGGTACCGTTCTGTCCGTTATAGAGTTCACTTTCTCATGGTGATGATTCAAAATGGTGTGTTAAAATTTGTTTATTTAATTATTGTTGCCTAAAATAATACAATTAATTATCTAGAATATACATCATACAAATTCTTAAGTTCGAAAGCGAAGAATTTAAAAAAATAAAAAGTATATATAATATAAGGGTGCAAATATAAAAAATAATAGGTCCGGAACAGGGCAGCAAATTTTAAGCCACAACAACTTGATCTCATCCTCGTCGCCAACGTGGACATCCGAACAGTAGGTTAGCACTACGTCTACTTTCCCCTTCAACCGACTCTCGCAGTTAGTATTTAGGAGAAGGGGAAGAGTTCATTCTACTGTAGGAGGGTTTACCACAACTGTATTTATAACACCCGAGGAAGAAATTTACATATATATATATATATATATATATATATATATATATATATATATATATATATATATATATATATATATATATATATATATATATGTATGTATGTATGTATGTATGTATGTATGTATGTACGTGCAAGTATATATGCGTGTATGTATATTTTTTACCATACCTATACCTATAATTAGCTACATTATAGTTGTGCACTATTACAGGTATATTTTAAAACTTATAGCTAATAACCTATTCGTCACCGGAACATGGACTTAATTAACTATTTGACTAAAAACATCATGGTCCCTGGTAATAGACAATATAAAATGAGCTTGTTAAACAACATAGAAAGCGTTTTAAAGAGGATGAGATGGAAACTATTCTTCTCTAATCTGATATATGAAAAATTATATGACTATGACAAAGAAACTTATGGTTTAACCCTAGAACACTAACCATGGGTATATAGTACCCAGCGAAAATTTTCCTATTTTTAATTACAATTTTCAGTACCTGATTTTATTACCTAAATAATATGTTTTTCAGTTCCTATTAAAGTTAACTCAAACTACAAAGTTTGAAGTGCCTGCATGTAAAACATTTCAAACAAACATTTATATTTAATATATATATATATTTTTATATTTTCAAAATCAGGTATGATATACCCATGGTTAGTAGTGGTGCAATATTAATTGATAGTTAGTGTTCTAGGGTTAAAATCATAAAAACACCACCAAGCAACAAACTTTTATTGGAATTCGAAACAGAGTTATTCCATTATATATGATAAATCATATAAAATTTAATGACCACACCAACGACTTACAACATAACATGTGAAGAGACATCAAGAAATTTGACAAGATTATTAACAAATCGGATAAGACGGGTAACCACTATTATAATGACTCAGAATTATACCATAAAGCTATTACTAAAAAAAGTATGTAAATTCTATAAAAAATCGAATCGCAACTGGGAAAAAAGCTATTAACCATGATGCTTCGGCATCATGGCCACACCATACTTGTGAAGCATACCCTCCTCTCCAGATCGATTTGAGGAGCTGATGCAAACTATTGTCCAACGTGTCAACAACAAATTTTAGGACAATAGTCTGAATGTGTGTACATATATATATATATATATATATATATATATATATATATATATATATATATATATATATATATATATATATATATATATATATATATACTCGGATTCTTTCATACCCGATGCAGCTAGGCTTTTGTAAGCATCGAGGAACGGAAAAAGGATGGCATATTTCAACAGTTTGATTTAAGGATGGCTTTTCGGTCCATATTCACCGGCGATTTATTTATTTTTTAATTCATTTTAAATTACTGGATTGGACATGTTAGGAAAAGGATCGATGATTGCTTGGTTAAAGGTGCGTGAGCAACATTTGCATATGTGCAGATTTAATGGCAATCGCTTCACCACGCAAACCAAATATAACAATAAAAGCCAACTGCGCAAAAACCTGCATTGAAAAACATAAAATATTCGGTTTTTCACGATTTTCAGTTCTTATCGTCTTCGGGGCTTGTTTGGTGAGGGATATTAATGCATTCTGAAGTAGAAATAGAGAACAGGGTTCACGTACAGTATTACAAATGCGGAATAACAATTACGATTAGTTCAATATAATCCCCCACCTCTAATTTTACCGAAAATGCATCAGTTCACATGCAGCTAAAAATAGTTGTACACACATACACAAATACGTATGCTTTCAAAACTTTGTGTCAGTGACAAAGGACCATAGCTGCCAGTCTATCTATCTATCTATCTATCTATCTATATATATATATATATATATATATATATATATATATATATATATATATATATATATATATGTATTTATATTATATATATATATATATATATGAATGCATATATATATATATGTATCTATATATTATATATATATATATATAAATGCATATATATATATGTTTTTGTATATATATATATATATATATATATATATATATATATATATATATATATATATATATATATATATATCTGTTTTTGTGTTGTTTGACTAATTGTTTCATCCAGTACTATGATGATTGCATGTATGTTAGTCATCCAGCTGTAGTTTTATTGTATCACAATTCTCGCTGTATGAGACCTCTTCCAACTTCTTTAAGGGATCTGTATAGACGGTCTGCATCAGCCTTTGGATGATGCATGTTATGCTTAGAAAGAAACGTTCTTTTTCTAGAATACGTCCGTTTGATGTAATTTAGAGTGAAATTCAAGATGTTGAAACTATATTGAAGACGTTGAAATTATATTGAAGACGTTGAAACTATACTAAACCACTGTTATTATAATTACTGTTATTATTAGATAGATAGATAGATAGATAGATAGATAGATAGATAGATAGATAGATAGATAGATAGATAATTAACCGACTGAGATAGATAGATAGATAGATAGATAGATAGATAGATAGATAGATAGATAGATAGATAGATAGATAGATAGATGAACTGACTTAGATAGATAGATAGATAGATAGATAGATAGATAGATAGATAGATAGATAGATAGATAGATAGATATGAAAAAATTGAGATAGATAGATAGATAGGCAGGGAGACAAATATGAACTGACTGAGATAGATAGATAGATAGATAGATAGATAGATAGATAGATAGATAGATAGATAGATATGAAAAAATTGAGATAGATAGATAGATAGATAGATAGATAATGAACTGACAGAGATAGATAGATAGATAGATAGATAGATAGATAGATAGATAGATAGATAGATAGATAGATAGATGAGAACAGATTGCGGTACAAATAAAGTAGATAGTGTAAGACTTTCCACTTCCCGCGTGCTAAACCTCTTCATGTTTATGCCTATATTTCCCGCAAATTCATCAGTCGAATTTCTTCCTCTTATGTTCTTATCGCAAAATTCAA
This sequence comes from Acanthosepion esculentum, assembly GCA_964036315.1. Taxonomy (NCBI): domain Eukaryota; kingdom Metazoa; phylum Mollusca; class Cephalopoda; order Sepiida; family Sepiidae; genus Acanthosepion; species Acanthosepion esculentum. The sequence goes on from OZ038485.1 coordinate 131,768,242, forward strand.
CAACAATCTACCCTGAGTGACTCTTGGGCCTTGTATTGGAGGAACGTTATTATGATTGATAAAATGATATGGAGAGATGGCTTGGCAAAATTTCGAGTAGGAATGGCTTGGCCTGTGTCTTCATTATTTCTACCCGATGGTTTTAATGAGCTTATCCAAGCACAAATATGTGATATGCTCCCCTGTCGATTATGCGTCTCACCACGGCAGGGGCTGATTTGTTACCGTATCAAGTAAGTGATTCTACGGTGTGGAATTGACGCTCAACGAAGTGTTTAATTGCGAGATTTTCCTTCTCCTGAACTGGTTGTCAATCGAAACTAGAGAGCCCGGTCTGACCTTCTATTATCCCCTATCTGAGAAAGTTGGCATCAGTGAAAATGTATTTATTCCTTTCGAAGTTTAAATGTGCGAAAGCAAATGTAACGACCTCGGTTGAAATTGAACACGACGAGCCAATTTCTCTTACTTTCTTCTTCTATGTGCTATGCCCGTTTAGAAGGTTGACGGTTATGGCTCTCCATAATTTCCTATTCTTTGTATCTCTTAGAAAATTCTTTTTTTTTTTTTTATTTCGTAGTGATATTTGTATAAATAGAAGGTTTTATCCTCTGTTACATTCTATTTGCATAAATTCGCTACGAAAGTTACGCGCTTATTTTTCTATCCCATTTGCCTTCAAACTTTCGTATGAGTGTAAAATTGTCCAATTCCTCTTTATCAATGACATGCCAAGGAGATTTCGAACTGTCTGTTTCTTATGTTATGTATAAGTATCGACTTTGTTTCCATTTTCTCTAAAACTTCGTTATTGCTCACATGTACAGTCCATGGTATTCTCAGAATCCTTCTGTAGAACTACATTTCTGTTGCTTCAAGCCTCTTTTTAATCTGTGAAGAGATTGTCCAGCATGTGCTACAATATACAAAGACTGATATGCGTAACAGTTCAGTAGTCTTTTTTTCGTTTCTAACGAATCTTTTGCAAGACATCTTTGGTTCTCGCAATGTTCCTTCGGATTTTAGTGTCACACTTTCCGTTAAGTTAAAACACTTCACAGATAATCAGATTGTTGCACTTGCTTGATTTTAGTATCTCCAATTTGTAATTCGCATGTTGGACTGTTCATCATGATGACAACGGTAATTTATCGATTGACATTATGTTACTTATTAATTTCCGGGTCTGGCTCGTGAAAGAATACAATTTGCATGCATAGCCGACATACATCTGTCCATATATCTATCACCGACTTCCGATGAGCAATATAAAATGAATGTCATCGATATGATAAATAATACAGTAGAATCGCTAACAACCGGACTAAAAGACCTTCTGTATATGAGTAATTGGTTAAAAGTCCGGATATGAGGGGTTATATTTAGATTGAAATAAAAGAACTGGAATTAGATTTAACATTTATTTCTAATGTTTTATAGTAAACAAAATAATCTAATGGGGAGTAAAATATAACGGAATTGATTTTAACGAAGAAGAAATAAATTATGTAAGGTTAATGAAAATTCATTAAATGAAGTATGCCGCGTATGCAAAACAAATAATGCAACGATTTTTTAATTGCTTTTGCATGATCATTCTTTCTCTTCTAATTTCATTCTCAACTTTTTCCACGTTTCGTTTTGCTTTTGTTCTTGAAATTTTTTAAACGAAAGACACTTTTTTTTGTAACTCTGTGTGCGATATTGCAATCGTCATAGCTGAATGCTGGCTTTCTTTCCATAAAACTGAAAATATTTTCAATAGGTTTTGCAATTTCAGTCCCGGCTTCATCGCAAACATGTTTTCATTTTCTTGTTCATTGTGACAGTGTGAAAGCTGGAGAATAGTTTCTATGGAAGATTTTATACCATACAATGTTGACTTTTCTATGTTGAACACAGACATTAGTTACAATGAACTTTTACCAGCGTCTAGTCTGTTTAAACTTTCTACTTTTTGCGATAACCCCAAAGACGTTCTTTTCCTCTTATTCCCATCATCTTTTGTACCAATACAAACCGTTTGGGTGAAATAAGTATAAGGGAAGTAAATTTCCTGAAAAACAGAAATTTTAAATCAGTTACATATCACCCAAATGATTCAAATATACACATCAAAATCATGTCCGGTTATGCGGGATTCCAGGTATGAGGCACTCCGGATATGAGGGATTCCGGATATGAGGCATTCTACTATATAATCCTATATTTTGATAGAATGTGTTTCTATCAGGATGAACGAGACTAAAGTTAAGCTTGACAACATTATATACGTTTCCAAAAGTCATATCGAGCAAATATGGTGTATTGTTTTACTAACAGGGTTAAAGTTGCCTAATCTCCCATTTCCAGATTTTATAGAGTTCAATTGCTTTTACCCGGCCTTCCGGTTGGTGGAATATTTTCTACTTTACAACCCCATTCCCAGAGGTGAAACTTTGGTATCCTCTTGCTAAACTATAGCTATTTTCATGACAAATGTTCAAATGAGATAGATAGCTTAGTTCTAGTACAGCTAGAACCCATCACATCAAATACACATGGTCGAACTATTTTCATTGCCGTCATATTTCATTGATAAGTAGGAAGTTCCAGTCAGACAGCTTTCAAAAAAATCTTTTACTTGTGGAACAGATTCCAAAGAAGACGCTTCCTCGAATTCTTATTAATGTTGAATGTACGTATAGGCTCAACTCATGATAATGTTTTCAGTTAGACGCTAGGTTTTAAAATAAAGTGAGTTTTGCGATAAAAAAGCAAGAAAAATAAGATGAAAGATAAAGAAGAGTAAATTAATATCATTGCTTATACTAAGAAATTCAAATACTTCAAAGAATATTACAGCTATTCCAAAAACTAAAAGCAGACTTATTACTAGAAATGACTTCATCTTCTTTGGTCACAGTACAGATCTGTAAAATACCATCCATGTAAGATGAGATTCTAATGAATTTAGATTGGAGTGCAAATCTCGACGATCCCTTTATTTCCAATTCCTGTTGAATAAAAATAATTGTTAATAGATATGTAAAAATGTCCGAACGGCTCTGATAAAATGTCAAAACTAACTTAAAATATAGCATTATAAAATTGATATCTTATTTAAAAATTAATCTTCAGTTGAAATATTCCTTTAGAAAAACGATTACCGTGCATAAAATTAAAAACATTTTATGTTGAAAAAATTTCGTATAGAATTAAATAGATTAAGATAGTAATGATCCGAAAAGCACCCCCTTGGGAATAAGTTCCATAAAACAACGGAATGTGGGAAGAATCTGTTCCAGTGGAACTTACCTCTCCCCAAAGAATACGAATAGAATGAGGGTGGTTCACTACAATATTATATCGGGATTTTACCGGGAAACTTACAACTGGTTGAACCGAGGAATGTAGTTGGTCCTAACACTTTCCATGGAAATAGCGAGAGAGCAGCGAGAGGCTTATTACGTTTCGCTTGTGGGACCGACAAAAAAACATAATATAACAAAAAGAAAACACAACCCGATTCGCCAGAAAAGAATGACATCTGCAATGCAGATTTCTCAGTATCCCAATGTGAAACACACCCATAACTACATACGTGCGTCAAGGTGGATGTTTTCCGAAAGAATTTAACGTCACTCCACTAGAGCTATTTATTCCATTCTGGTTTTTAAACTACCGAAATAGTCATTGCAAATAAAAATAAGTGAAAGCAAATATCATCAAATGTTCTGGAACTGATGTCTGTTTATTCCCCTAAGATAAAATAAACTTTTCTTTCACAAGCTCTCACTCTTAATGTGCCTATATTCTTTCGAGGGTAAAAAAAGATATTATCTGTGTTAATTTCAAGAAAATTCAGTTTAGCAGTTTTACTATTCATACAGTCATGGTATACACATCGGCCTCATTGAAAACATCATGCAAATATAGTTTCCATTTAAAAGTTGTTTTTGTTTTTTGTTGTTTTTTTTAAGTGGGTTTGGAAAGGAATAATAATAACAACAACAATACCAATAATAATAATGATAACAATAATAATAATACTCTTGGATCCAAAAGACACTGAAAATGTACAAAGTCTCCCCCGTGATAGTAAATTTCCTTAAACACAACATGAAAACCACATTGTACCATAATCACACAAGAGGTACTACTACCTCTAACCGCCTGAATATCCGACGAGAAATCTTTCAAGGAGACTCCCTCACCCCTTTGTTTTATCTGTCCTTAATCCCCCTTACGCATAAACTAAACAATAATAGCTACGGATACAAAATAATCAAGAAAGTATTCAATCACCTACTCTACATGGGTGATCTGAAAGACGAAATGGGATGACGTGTATCCTCAATAATGTAAAATGTTTCAGTGACGACAAAGACATCGATTTCGGATTAGAGAGATGTACAAAAGTAAAATTCAAGAAAGGGAGAATTACGGAAATGCACTCAATAGATTTATATTTTATCACAGAGATTAGGGAACTGGAAAAAGAGAAGCCTATAAGTACCTAGGAATTAGCGAAAGATACGGAATACAGCATGCCCAGATGAAAGAGAAGGTAAGAAAGGGATACGACAGGCGTGTACGCCTAATACTTAATACCCAGCTGAATTCAAAAAACAATATCCGTCATAAACACATTGGCTGTCCCAGTGGTGCAAAACAGTTACAAAAATTCTTAACTGGACCATAGCTGACATTAAACGAATGGACACCAAAACGAAAAAGCTTCTTACCTGCGACCGCATGCATCATCCAAAGGCTGATATTGATGGTCTGTATGTGCCCAGATCCGAAGAAGGTAGAGGATTAGTTCAATTTAGTTTATGATATCATGAGCTTAACGGTTTTCTTTCTATTTTATACTCATGTATGTTGACTTGGGAATGTATTAATTCTTTCAGGAATGAAGATATTAAAAAAAAAATCCGTGGCGCAGATTTATATTTTTATAAAATTCAATAGCAGCACTCTCGAGAATTTTCCTTCTTAGTAAGTTACTTTCTCTTTTAATAAGTGGGTTATTCTTTAGATCACATTAATTAAAAGAGAAATTAACTTAGATATGTAAATGTCCTGCTCACGACTATGTAATCTATTTTTCCATCCAACAAAATCACTTTTAAGCCCAGTGTACCTTACAAAAGCCCTCATGACGAAAACAATTGCACTAGTTTAGGAAAGTACATTTCTCGTTCGGACCCTTCAAAAGCTGTTTTTTTTTTATAATTGTATTTTTTTATATCATACGTAAAAAACATATAATGTCTGTATGTTGGAATTTTCGGAAGTCTTAATAATTTATTCATAACATATGAAACTGCCCATCTTAGCTGTGAATACATCAAGATGGCTTCAATACTTTGCAGCAGACACAGTGAATTATTCTTCATTCGAATGGTTATCTTTCCCCGTGTAGCAATGTCTACTCTCGAATTCTTTGAATTGTGTCTGACAAGTGTCAGTAAGAGAATCATGACTGTGACACATACAACCAAAGTTGATATGATCACAGCACGGTAAACAGATATTTTTGTTTTCAAATTCATTGAAAACTAGTTATTCAATCGGACATGAGAAAATGACAGCTTGTATTGTGTTTTGGGATTTTCACATCTCTCCTTTAATTTTATGTCGCTTAATTTTTTTTCACATTTATCGTCAGATCAGCGCTTGTTTATATTAAAGGAAAATATACCGTATGAAATAGAATTTTGAGATAAAATGGAAAAATACATTTAGAAATATTGCCACTAGTTACTAAATATTAGAGAGCGTTTACCCTGAGACCACTCAAATATTTTTCTGCTTACCTATGGAAGGTTGCGTGAATTTAATAGACATAATCTCAAGCTCTCTTACATTGTAGTTTGATCGTGTTCTGCTGACAACAGATGAAATATCTGGCAATAACCGAGGCGAAAATATGATTATTTATTAGGCCTTCCCGAATTCATAAAAAAGGATCATGGATAGACATGTCAATACTTGCGGTTCTGCGATTGCAGGATACCTAATAATTAATCTGAGTTATACCTTGTCTTTACTCAATCGTCAGCAGAGATACATTCAGAGTATCATCTGAAAGTGCTTGAAATCCAATAGGTTAGATCCAAGCAAACTTCTTTCGAAATAAAAAACAACCAAATATATAAACATTTACTAAAAATGTATCCATACTTATTCCTTTACACACACATATGTATAAAAGAAAGCAGACCAGTGTTACAAGCTGAGAAAATATGCATTAAGAAGATTGTATTGCGTTAATGTTTTAAATTGGAAAGACTTGCCTGCTTCGAATATCACCATTGAAAACATTGAAAATATTACTTGGACACCCCCAACACAAGCGTTGGTAGACAAATAAATAACCATATATGCATGAAGCTATCTTGGAAGTGATCCAATTAAAAAGTTATGAAAAGGGTTCCAATTGTT
>OZ038485.1:131779673-131789673 GCA_964036315.1 Acanthosepion esculentum
CTGCCATTCAAAAAGGTTTCCAACTTAAGCAAAATAAGACGAAGCAGACAGAATGGAAAATGGGCAGAGAAACGAGAGATTAACTGAGCACGCAAACAAAACATATGGGAGGGAGCTGATGAGGTGCTCAGTTTGCGCGGCGATCTTACGTCCGTACCCGGTCATGAGATATACGATGATGATGATGATGATGATGATGATGATGATGATTGCGATGGTGGTGATGATGACGACGACTCTGACTGCGACGTTGATGATGATGATTAATGCCAATGGTTGTTGTGGTGACGACGATGATGATGATGATGTCAATGGTGTTGACAACGACGGTGATGATGATGATGATGATGATGATGATGATGATGATGATGATGATGATGATTACAATGACTGAATCTTTACTCAGCTACCAATCGTGACGTTCACTAAATAGTAACTAACAACAACTATCCTACATCCTTTTCTTAGTATGCTGGACTATTTTTTAAAAAATTATTTTTGTAAAATTATATTGAGCTGTTCTGCAATATCTGTCCTCCTATATGGCGTGAATGATTGCCACTCTCCTCACAGAAGAAGAAATGATTTTGGACAGGAGAAATATGACTATACGAAAGGGTCATGATAATTACATTGACTGAGCATGTGAGCAACTTCGAAGTTTTAGTGAAATTAGAAACAGAATGGACATTTATACTGAAAATGGGATATTTCTTGATTACATAAAAGTGAACTTAGAGAATCTGACACACACAGGACATACAGAAAGCAAGCGTAAAAGAAAAAAAAACAACGAATAACCTTTCTAACGAGTTTTTGGTAGGGCGGGTTTTGGAGAGATAGCAAAAAGACAATTTACTAAAGGCTACACTTGAAAGTATTTTGAAAATAGTCACAAAATGAATACATTTAAAGAATTACCATTCCTCTCTTGATTCCAGATTATTCCAATCTTTGATTGGACAAAGAGCGACAAGTATGATGGTCAGAAATAGCGCCATTATTTACAAAGTGCGTCACAAGGATCTGTTGGAACTGCTCAACAACCTTTTGATATATTTGGGAAAGATAATGGAATAATCAAGAACCTATACTGACAGAAAACTGCACGCATGCGCATAGAGAATGAGTTCAGATATACAAAAATACAAAAGGGGCGTAAGGCTAGGATGTATCTTCTCACCGGACTTATTCAAACTATACAGCGAGGCAATTCCGAGAGAATTCAAAATCCTACCAGGATTCATCATTGGCGGCTACAATCTTAATAACATAAGATACGTAGATGACACAGTACTGATAGCAGACACGGAAAAGAAATTACAGAATCTCTTACAGAAGTTACCAAAGTAGAACGAGAAGAAGGGACTAAGCATAAACTACAATAAGACAGAATGCATGGTCATCAGTAAAAGGATTAGACGGAAATACGATTTACAAGTCGGAGACACTAAAATCAATCAGGTGCGGAAATTTAAATATCTGGAAAGTGTTCTGCCAGAGGACGGTAAGTGCGACACTGAGAACTGAAGACGTAGGTATTTACTTGAACTCCCAATGAGTCAGGTTGTTACACAAGGTCGGTTTTTAACGTGGGGGCCCGAGTCTTTTCACTCGAGCCGCTGGTCTAAGCTGGTCTTAGCTGGTCATAGCTTGTCCAAGCCGGTCAGAGCCTGTCTAAGCTAGTCATATCTAGTCATAGCTGGTCTTGGCTTGTCATAGCTGGTCCAGGACAGAGCCAGTCCAAGCTAGTCATAGCCGTGACACCACCGGTGCAGGGACGGATCCCTACAGCAGGTAAGTATGAACAGAAGACGTATTGGAATGACCAAAAACGCATTTCAAAACCTAGGCAGAGACAGGATGATTTTGTTGGTAAGAAGAAAAAGAGTACTCAACTGCTAGGTGATATCTGTCCTCCTTTACGACACTGAATGGTGGACGGTCTCCTCAAAGATGAAAAAGTGACTCGAGGCAACAGAATACCATGGACCGAACATGTGAGCAACTATGAGGTTTTGGAGGGGATGCAAACGAAGAGGAAACTTATACTTAAAATCAGGAAGAGGCAGCTGAAATGTGTGAGACCCGTAATGAGATATGAAGTCGAGGAAAATCTGACAGGGCGGATAGAGTGAAAGAAGGTCAAGGTAAAGCAACGCGTAACGTACTTAGCGGGATTGAGCAAATTGATGGCAGAACAGGGTCTAGGAGAAGTAGCAAAAATAAAAAAACAAGGGATAGGAAGAAGTGGAGGGCTATGATCGACTACGTCCTGAAGAGACACGGCGCATAAAAGAAGAATTTCTTTTACCCAGCATTTTTCGCGCTTTACAAAGTTTTCCAGTAAAACAACTTCAAAATTGATGGTGTTCTACTGAAAAGTGACATCTTAAAATCTCTTCTTTTGCTTTACGTCAATTCTATTTATTCGCTAAGAGATTATTTATTTTGTGCAAATCCCAATCTTTTGTAAACTTGCGAGTAAACTAACTTAGCCGACTTCATGAGGCGAAGCATGGACATGTTATATACACAACAAATGTTTAAAAATATAACCAATAGCGGACGTCGGGTAGCAAGGTTTTAGGCTTGTGGTCATATGACATTGAAACACCGGTTCTCGAACGATCACTGAAGTTACGCAACTTTAAATAGCCAGCAAAAGGTTGATAAGTATCTGTCTATATTTCTGAGATGAGGTATTATTTACACTATTTACATTATTCAGACTATTGTCCTCATCTTTTTCGCCATATTTATTACAACGTTTCAGCCGTTGTACACTTTTTCGGGTGGTTGGAATGTCGAACTGAACCCTTTATTTCGTTCACTGGGGTAGACTGTTCTAGTTCCACATGCCATGTTTAATGGATGTCAGTTGTCAGTTATCTCCTGTTAATTCCCCTCTCCAAGTTCTCCATTGCCTTAACCGGGTATTGAACTCACACTCTTTGGGTCCTGTCACAGTGGATAAAGGCGTTGATCTAATCAACGCCTTTATCCACTGTGCCATTTGTCCTTAAGGACATATGGGTATTATAAACCTAATGTCTTCAGCAATCGTTTTTACCAGTGCTCATATTACATTTTTTGCTGTTATCATTGAATGATTTTACCAGAGTTCATATTGCAATTTTTATTGTTATTATCGCTTTTCTCTGGCACTCCTTATTATTGGTTCCCATATTTTATTCATTTCTATGCTTGGTCGGCTCAGGAGATTTTTGTGCCTACCATATGTGCTGATCCCTTAAGTTTACGAATTTTCAAATGGTGTTCCTTGTCTATGATCTCAACCTGATCCCACAGACGGCGGTGATCTCCCTTTTCTCTCCATATATGTTGATAAGCCCTAAAATATAAGTCAGTCAATCTAGCGAGGTTGCCGACTATCTTCCGGATTGTTTTCAATATTCTTTAGAATTATGTTTTTATAACATTACAGTGAAAATTACTCCCGCTAATATCCCAAAAATTAATTTAAGGTGTACCCGATGACTAATGTCCCAGTGGATAAAAGCGTTGATTGAGACAAAGAGTTGTGAGTTCAATACCTGGCCAAAACAGAGTAACTTCCCATGTTTCTGTTTAAACTAAAAACAAAAACTTGGAGATTTGTGTTACTAAAAGGAATGAACTGAAACTGCAATATCCAGAGAAGACATGGCACATGGAACTAGAACAATCTACCCTTTGATTCGACAACGTATATCACCTCAAGAAAGCCGGAGTGTACAACGACCGAAAAGTTGTGAATATGACAATAAAGAAAAGAACAGTTCGAACAAAATAAACAGTGTAAATAGATACGAAACCTCATTTCAGAAATATAGAGAGACGTTGAAAACTTTTTTTATGTTACCTCCGATCAATTACGATCTGATGAACATGAGAACCATTTCTTGTCGATCTCAATTCAAATACGTTCCGTGCTTATGAAATCATTTCTCGTTTGCTTTTTAACATCAATTGTAGCAGTTACCGCTACAAGAATCCTGGTCAGTCATAGGTGAGTTACGTGACGGTGCCCATCGTCTGAACAAGTAACATTAAGCAACATTTGGTTATAAGGTTCTAGTAGCTGGGATATATATCTGACCTAACTATCAACCATCTTTGCAATGATATCAAACGATGAGGCAAAGTGTACTCTTCATTTTAGTGCCAAAGTTAATACAAGCTGCTATAGATGGAATTTAATCTCGCTTTCCTAATTCGATTTTATGTCTAATTAACTAAGACGTCATTTCACAACTCTGTTTACTTGAATATTAATTAAACATATGTTTGCATGAAAGAAAAAATAATTAAATAAACGGTTTATCAGGAACAGAGAAGCCTGTTTAACTGAAAAGTCTCGGTAAAATACATTATAAGTTAATTCTAAGAAAATATTTCAGCAATCATTATGTGTCCGGTCAAATCAAAACGTGGGCTATCTTGGCTCTACCAAACTTCTAATTTCATGTAACTCCAAGCAATATTTGTTTGTTTTCTGTCTCTTCTTTGTTCCTGCTCTTCTCCCGTCTCACATTAACGGGAATTACTCACTGTTTATGTCTCCCTAATTTTTTACAATGATTTTTACCCTGTAAAAGGCCCAAGAGACACTCGATTAAAAAGCAGGGTTTATGGGGACATATGAAGAAGATAACGGTCAGCCCTAGACTTGAACATGTTAAGATTTTAGTGATTCGGTAATCATCCTCTTCGGAGGAAAAAAAGCAACGGTTCATTGAAGAATGTGCTCCAGTGGAACTTACATTTCGCAAATGGACTACAATGACGGGTCTTATCGGAGAAGAGGCTAGGACTGGTGAGATTAAGAAGTGGATTTGTCTGAATACTTTCCATGGAATTAGAGGTCGATCAGCTAGAGGCTTACGACATCTATTGTGTGTTAAATTCTTCGAGTGCACTTTCCTCATTGTATGTCCCAAGATGTTCAACTCTCTCTTTCTGAATTCAAGTATGTGTTATTTTAGTTCACATTTTTACTTATCTTGTGCCACGTCTTGCTGCGTGGAGCAGTGGGTAAATAATTATACCTTCCTGACACATCTCAGAGGGTATCCCCCAGACGAGACTATGACCGAAGAGCAGAATCTCGTCTCGGGAAACTGACTCCGTTTTTACGTGGTCTATAGGGAATTTTTGCCCGAGCCTACGGGCTGGGATACCCCACTTTAAATCTCGGCCTTGTGCCACATCTTGCTACATGGGGCAGTCGGTAAATAATTATACTTTCCTGGCACATGTCAGAGGGCATCCTCCAGATGAGGCTATGACCGAAGGGCAGAGTCTTGTCTCGAGAAACTGACTCTGTTTTTACGTTGTCTATAGGGAATTTTAGCCCGAGCCTACAGGCTCGAATACCCCTCTTTTAAAATCGGCCTTGTGCCACATCTTGCTGTGTGGGGCAGTCGGTAAATAAGTATACTTTCCTGGCACATGTCAGAGGCTATGTCCGAAGGGCAGAGTGTCTACGTGGTCTATAGGGATTTTTTCCCCGAGCCTACGGGCTCGGATACCCCTTTTTAAAAATAGGCCTTGTGCCACATCTTTCGGCGTGGGGCAGTCGGTAAATAATATACTTCCGAATTCCTGGTTGCTCAACCCGTGTTATTCAAGTATGCTTCTTTGAAACCTCATTCTTTGGTCGCGTTGAGTCGCTTCATTTTCTCTAATGGAATGTTCTAACCTTCACTACAATAGTGGCGAACTGGCAGCCCTTAGTAGTTCAGCGTTCTTTGATTCTAACTGAATTCATTTATCTCTTTATAATGTAGGTTTTTTTTATTTTACGGGAATTTTAGAAACGAAAAATATGTGACACAATGTCGAAATTAAGGAGCCTCCATTGAGGATCAAACTAAATAGTCAGTCGTAATTGATCTAGAGAGATAATCCTGCAAAACATTACATCTGAAGTGTACAAAAAATAGATGTAAGTGAGAAATCCAGAGCAGGTAAACACGGTTTATTGAAAGGCAAATGAGAACACAACATCCTTGAAAAATGAAATTATTTCTTTTATCTATTTTCTTCTATCAGTAGATGGGCGATCATGGTTCTCCACAACTTTCTGTGCCTTATAGATTTAAGCAACATTTGACTCGTTACCACCTCTCCTTGCCTGTACTCTGCTATCCCTTCACACAAAGTAATGAGATATGATGCTTGCTGTTTCCTTCTTCCTCCCATTAGGCCTTGTGAGTATTAATTTTTCCAAGCCGTCCTTTCGTGTATTATGTCCCAGAAATTTCACCTCGCACATTCTGATTTTAAGCATCTTTCAGTTTTCGCTTTGTGTTTAGAAAATCCTCGTTAATCATATGTTCACTTTCGTATTCTTAGACTCTTGTAGAACCACTTATCTGGCGTTTTAAGCGTCGTCTTCATCAGTAAGAAAACTACCAAGTATTCACTGCCATACACCAGTTATGACATAGAAATTAAGCAAACTTACTTTAAACAGGCCTTACAATAGTAGAAAACAGAATAGAATAAATATATTTAGGCATTAATTTTGGTCCCATTGTTATGAATTTGCGCAAGACAAAGATAAGCTTAGTAAATAAGAGTAGAGATTGATCTTCCCGCGAAGATTCAGTACGGTAACCTCTTTTCCAGAATAAATTTAATACATTCTGGGATTCGATCTTTAAGATTCTCCCGAATGTTGGTTTACAGAGTTTTGCACAATTTTTATATTGTGCTAAAATGAACTACGATCCTTTGTGAACGATTAAATGTCGATCGGTATTATTCAATGATGAGGGCGAATACACTCAGAAAGAATGTATTCACCCACAACGCACAACCTTAACATCATTGTTTGTTTGTTTGTTAAGCGGAATACCAACTCCTTATGGATCATATACTGCCGAAATACAATTTTCTTGAGTACCTATGCAGTTTCTTTTATTATAAATGGTATTTGGGGGGGGGATATTTTTTTCAAAAATGTGTACTGTAAACATTTAACTATGAAAACGTTTTGCTGGCATTTTTACTATAAAAGTATATTTTTATAATTTCATAGTGTTTTGACCCCAGTTTGGGAGTTAAATTTTCGCCTATATCTCGAACCCTAATAGATTCTACCACACTATGTCCGGATGAACCTGGGAAGAGCAGCAATTAATAGGTGGTTCCACACTCCTGAAAACCTCCCGATGTGCGGCATACTTTATCATTATAGACAAGACGTTAGCATCAGGGTGTTGGGTGACATGTTAAAACAGTGGATCACCTCTGGTATTTGCCGATAGAAATTTAAACCGAATCACTTACGACCAGAGAATATTCTTCGGCCAGTTCTGATACCATCAGAAAAGCAATGTGCCCTTTTAGCAGAATAATACCTGCTCACATTTTAATCGTACTAAATATTCTCTGCACGTAAGTCAACTTACTTGGTTTGAAAGAATATTAAACACGTCCCTTAATATATATATAAATGAATACTATACTATATACTATATATTATTATAAATGTATAAGATCTGAAGGGACTCTGCATTAAGGACCTATGAACTACTGCGCTGTTACGCCTGCCATCAAGTATTCATGATGCAGACATGACACTATAATTCAAGTGCTTGACAAAAGACGGTAAGTGCGACACGGAGATCCGTAGATATATTGAGATGGCCAAGGACACATTCCAAAAGCTGGGCAGAGTATTGCAAGACAGGACGATTTCTTTGGTAACAAAGAAAAGAATACTGAACTGTTATGTGACATCTATTCTTCTTTACGGCAGAGAATGTTGGACGATATCCTCAAAGTTGAAGCTAGACTAGAGGCGACAGAGATGTGGATCTACACAAAGATGCTAAGGATATCATGAACCAAGCATGTGAGCAACGATAAGGTCTTAGAGAGTTTACAAACAAGAAGAAGGCTTATACTTAACATCAGAAAGAAGCAGTTCAAATTTCTGAGGCACATAATGAGGAAGGAGGGCCTAGAGAATCTGATACTCACGGATCGAATAGAAGGAAAAGAGAAGCAAGGTAGAGCAGCGCGTGATATACCTGACGAGCTTGAGCAGGTGGATGACAGAACGTTGTCCGGGGGAGGAAGCAGAGGGAAGGATCTTGCTGAAAGCTGCAAGGGAAAGAGGAAGGTGGAGAGCCACGATCGCCTACGCCTGAATGGACATGGCACACAAAAAGAAAGACCCTAATTGAAAGCAACATAATGACGTTCTATCATCAACGAGTGGTCAGTCTATTATTGCCTACTGGGACTTAAGCCCCCCCCCCCGATATCATATGGACCTAGTACATATGACCCATTGCTAAAGGTGCTGAAAATATGGTCGGTCCCTGTACTGCTCCAGAAATTACTTGACTCCTCTTGCTATCCTCTACATTAAAAAAGACAGATCAGACAAAAATATCTAATCATTGATATTTATTGGTATTTTTTTCACTTGAACATTTCCAACAGCAGTAACAACTAAAATGGGAAAGACAATGATACAATCAAGATATTCCAAACTAACTTAAACAAAAGGTAAGGAAGGAAATACCCAGTAATAACAGAAAGAGTGGTAACAATGGATTTGAGAAGCCGATTTTTCTTGAAATAATTTTACTTCAGAAAGACTTTATAAATTTCAACCGACGGCAAAACGCTAACTGTGCGGCCAATGAATGTCGAATGTTTAATTCTAAGGTAACAATTAATCATTTCATTAAAGTTAGAATTATTATTTAAAACAATAGTAAAAGAGTTTTATAAATCTTTATGTCATTGCAATGTCAAGACAACATTTAAAAAGATCTGTTGTAACACAACGTGATATTTATTAGGGGTAGCGTAGTTTTTATACGAGTTTGCGGCACCCAATCAGAGTTGTTTTCAAACCCACAAATAATGAGATCTCGAAGTCTTTGTTAGTAATCATTCCCCCCCCCCCACAATAAGACGCCTCGTTGAAGCACGAAGTTGATCGTGATTTGATCGGAGTTTGATAAGCGATCACGAATCAAGCTTCTTTGCCCCACAACCATTCGTTTGTTGCATTTTGATCGTTACGATTTCGCGCAATCATGATTTCCTTGGTTATCTAACCCATGGATACTTATTTGTGATAAGAGACTAAGATACTTGTGAGGTATATATTGATATAAGAATAGAAATGTGTTTTACGCGATGCAAGGCAGGTTTAACTTTCTTTTAAGTGGGGAAAAACGAATGTACGCAAAATCCTACACACATACATACATACATACAAATATATTTTTGGAAAGTCTATGAGAACATGGTAATATTTTTCGAGTAATGCGTTTCGACGGTGAGGAGTTTATCGAACTGAAGTGACGTTTACGTTGATGAGGTTACATATGCGTATGAAAGAGATGGGACGCTGAATCTTTCCTTCTTCTTTTCCTCTTCATTCTAAATAATATATGCGGGCGAATGGTGACAGCGAATAAATGAACTTCTCCATACCGTAGCGACAGCGGTGGACAGACGCTGGATCTCTGATTTCATAACCGTCAATCTTGTAGCAGATAACGTGACCATAAAGAGACGGCCTGGCCAAAGTGAAAAGATCAGCAGTTGGGAGATAGCGGCCGAAAGAGACGGACATCAACTCGTCTGCTTTTTATCTCTCCGTTCTATATTATTGAATTAAAATGTTTATATTAAATTAACTCCACTCGTTCTCTGTCGTTCTTTCACTGAATAACTAGTTCCTATCCTTGATGCGTTCTTTACTTACAGGAACTCAGGAAATCATACCATGAGTCAAATCTCATATTCCGGCTTAAATATAAAATTTAATGAGTGTCTGAGACTTTGGCCACGTCATAAATTTGTTTTCCTACGTGACAATGCATTCCCATAACTCTTCATCCATACATTCAGTTAAAAGTATAAATAAAGTCATCCTGGACAATGGCTAAAAATATAGCCGAAAGCATTCGGACATATATAATATTCAGATAATTTCCACATAATTTATGTCGAGAAGAGA
>OZ038485.1:131794673-131802173 GCA_964036315.1 Acanthosepion esculentum
ATGGCTTTCGCTTATCTAGTTCAAATTCTGATGTGTGAACTATCATTACTGAAATATATATATCAAGCTTTAGATAAAAAGGGTGAAGCTTTGACTGTACATTTGGATATCTTGAAGATATTTGACAGTGTTTGGCATATCGGGTTTCTTCACAGTATATATATATTATAGTATTTCTGGACGAATATTTGAACTGATTCAGTCTTTTTTTATCAAATTGCTTAATGAAAGTTGTCTTAAAGTGAGACACTTTTAGATATTTTTGTATAATTTTGTGATCCCCAGAGATATATCCTTGAACTTACGTTGCTTCTAAATTTCATGAATAACCATCTTGATGTCATCAGTTTTCAACTCGGTTTTTATTCTGATAACACAGTTATTTACTCTTATCTTAATATTAAGTCTTCTCGATTCGTTAAAGTCAGAATGGTAGCTGATTTCACAAATGACATACGATTTGATGTCAAATGGGGCAAGTAGTGGCTTGTTAATTTTAACGCATCAAAAACGAAATTACTTTCTTTTGAGAGAACTTTTTTTAGCATCCAGCAGCATGGCTGATACAAACCTCCAAGTGAGGAACTCATTGCGCCTATTCGGACTAACGTTTTCAACTGACATGGATCGGAAAGTTTATATTGAATCAATATTTCAGTCTGTAGTAAAGAATGTTGTTTCCCTATGTCGAGCTAGACAATTTTTCTCGACAGTATCTATCTTATATATGTATAATTTTACCATTCATCCTTGCTTTGAATCTTGCTACAACATCTGGTCTGGTGCTTCTGCTTTATATTTAGAGATTCTTGATAAAATCCAAAGACGAATCTGAAATATTATTGGTCTTAACCATGCATCTCGGCCTCACTCCCTTACTCATCGTCGTAAAGTAGCTTGCCGGTGCCTTTTTTCTATAACTACTTACTATGGTAATTGTTCTGATGAACCTTCTGTTATATGAGCTAGACTTGATGAATTTAAGCGCAGTACTAGTTTGGCGGCAAGGTCTCATCATTTTATAGTTGAAATTGCTACATGTAACCTTATGTTCTATGCTAAGGCTTTCTTCTATCACACTTCTCACTTATTGGACGTACTTCCGTGTTCTTGTTTCCCAGTCAAGTCTGATCTTCAAAATACAATGTCAGTCGTTATGTTCTGTCTTCTTAATTCTTGATTTTTCTATTGTCCTCACACCTTAATGGTAGTTTTTTCTCATATTCTTTGACACGCAGAAACCTCTTGCGTCCTAGTGGCTTTATGACGTTACTTGAGATCAAAAATGCAATGAGAGTTTATTCGGATCAAAAAAGTAAGATGAAGACTTACCAGCACCGAACAAGATGATGACGGCTCTCCAAAGATTCTCATGACAACTAAATATGAACAAAACTAACAAAAGGAAACGATAAAACGAATAGTCGAACTGATGATTCGTAAAAGTGACGCATCAAAATCAAGAATGAAAAGAGGAAACACTTCTGGGAGAATTTAATAAACACGTAAAGAGAAAGGGAGACAAAATGACCGAAGAATAATTGCAAAGAAGAAGACTTCATTGAGGAAATAATCGAAAGACCAAAGCTATTAGATCTACATCAATGCCAATGGATAGAAGTTGCTGAATAGCAACCGTAGTTCCTGTTAAAATGTTAATCATATAATGAAATGGATGGCAAATATTAGATTAGAACCGCAGCAAATTAGCAGCATTTGTTTCAAATAACCACTTAAACTTCGCTACTTACGTAAATGTCACATCAGTGACTGTAGGTAGTAATGAAGCACTTCTGATGTAATTTAATGTCTCATAAAAAAAGTGAGTCAATTTTGTAGAATCTTTTTTATAATGAAATTATATTATTTTAGTCTCTGTTTAATTGTGTATTAAATATTTTAAATAATAGGTTTTGAATTTAACAATTTTCTTTTAATAGCACTTGAGAACATATTTCAATTGAGCACTGTTGAGTAATAAGCTAATTCTATAAACAACAGCCACCTGTGTTAATGCAAAGCTCTTCAGTAAAATGAATTGGAGCACTCCGGCTGGTTGGCATTTGTTTACATTCGTAAAATCAATACTCTAGATTTAGTTGTTTCTCTGTCGAATGAAGATAGCTCAGTGGTAGAAACTCTCACTGATCGATTGGGTTTCGATCCGGACTTGAAATATTCTGATGTCTAACCGCAGTGTGGACCTGTGATACAGCGAAACAGTACTGTCTGCGAATGACATAAAAAAAAATTTATAATCATGTCTATTGGCTTATGATGGTATTTTTTTTTAGGAAAAGTGATATTTGAAAAAAATCTGGGATGAAGATTTATATTTTGCTAAGATTCAATAACAGCACTCTGATGAATTCTCTATCTAAGTTTATTTCTCTTTTAATAAATGTGACATCATTAATTTGTCTAAATTATACACTGACTATTGTTAGTGTGACGTGGCAATAATTATAAGTAAATGGAAGCACTAAAACAAGTAACCAGGTATCGTTTTAAATTCTCTGAATATCACTGCATGCTTTTTCATCAAGTCTTTTCCCCTGCAACGGTGTAAATAATCTAGAATCTTTCATACAAATAATTTGAATAAATTGTAATGGATAATGTTCATATGCTCTATTTTCTTATAAGGAAACATTCAGCATTCACAAAACGAGCAGACACTGTCGCTACCAATTGACGTTTATAAAAATCTTTCTGTTAAAATAATTGTTCAGGAAAATAGGTATTTCAAATCTAGTATCAGTAATCACTCTTTCCAGTTTTGATGGGGTGCCCCTTCTAAACGTTTATTAGAACTAGTGTGGAATTTCAATATCTTGATTATGTTATTAATTGCTCTTCTACTTACAGTAGTTACCGATTTTAGTTGTTGCCGTTGTTGAAATTCTTCAAGTGATGTGCTCTTTGTTAGTACAGTTCTTAGTGAGTTGTTATGAAACGCCAGTTACAAAGTTCGAAGAAGTGTAGTCATCACCAAGACACGCTTCATTCGATCAAAAGTATTTTTATCTTCATCATGATCTTAGAAAACGTTTGTTTACAGCTGAGAGTTTAAATATTACTGAATGCGTCTGCTGCTGGTCGGATATCCATTTGAAAGACTAAGAAGGCTATTTAAGAAATGCGAACAATTTAAATAAACGAAGAATATTATTTGTAACTTTGAAATTTAATCCGGTTACCTTATCCACCTCCTCAAATCTAACACAGTAAACATAATCAGCGAAAATTAAAATATCTCAAACAATTTAAGTTTCTTACTAAACATAAGGGAAAACTGAAAGAAATCGGAAAGTTGGATGAATTCTAAGAAATCACTTGAAAATAGTACCATTAGTTATTGGAGCACTCGAACCAAACAGAATATTCCCGTAGAATTTAAAAATTCGGAAAATTATATATTAAAAAAAACTTTCTATCTGAATTATTATTAAAAACAAAAGCAAGAACATGAAAGTAAGTAAGGAAATTTGAGGAGACTTGCTGTCACTTGACTTAAAGTGAGTGTCATCATATCGATAGAACATTTCATATAATAATAATACTAGTAAGATTAATAGACCTATTAATGATAGCCTGATCAATTTGTGTCACAGACACACACACACACACGCACGCATATATATATATATATATATATATATATATATATATATACAAGGAGTATCAAAATACTTTTAGAAACATTGCGGGCGGGTACCTCACACCAAAAATTACAAAGGGGACCATTTGATACCGTGTGGGAGTATCTGAAAGTGTCCGCCATTCATTGATCGGATGGATGCATGCGTGTGTAGAAGCAAGCGGCGTACATTTTGAGCATTTGTTATGAGTTGCTCTGTTGAGGTACAACGACATATGTTGGACATAGGTTTATATCGACGGTTTAACTTGTTTTTTTTGTCCGGAACCTGCTCCCAAAATTTGTCAATATAGTTTTCGATTGTGTTTTGGATTGTTCATTTAAAAGCGACTAGTGTAAACTTTAGACTTAATAACTCAAAAACGAAGGACTTGCTTATATGGTCTGTTGTGTTTGTTTTTGTGTGAGGAATACTCTTCAAAAGTTTGTAAAAGTATTTCTGAGACACCATATATATATATATATATATATATATATATATATATATATATATATATATATATATATATATATATATATTAAGTTACGAAAAATTTAAATCTGTATAGGTAGTCCCAAGAAGGATGAAATCCTGAGAGCTCAATATATATTCAGAGCTTATAATTTAAAGAGAAAAACAGACCACTTTAAGGCTGCATGTAATAATTTATATATATATATATATATATATATATATATATATATATATATATATATATATATATATATATTTGTGCATGTGTCTGTCTGTGTGTGTTTACGTGTGTGTTTGTGTATTACGTAATGGTCAATTTATACTCAGCACATGAAGACTGCGTTGAGCATGAAACCCCGAGTCGTGCTATCGCTGAGGGTTAATATGTATATTCATTTATATATATATGTATGAATACACCATCCCACATGCGTGTATGCATGTATGTATGTATGTATATATATATATATATATATATATATATATGTGTGTGTGTGTGTGTGTGTGTGTGTGTGTGTGTGTGTGTGTATTGATCATTTATGTTAAGGCTTTTTACTTATTTACTTACGTTCTTATCAGCTTTACTTTTCGGTCAATAATTTACAAGAAGCAAAAACTGTGGACAGAGAAATAAGTTATTTCGAAATGAAATGTTTGATTTATTTCCACTAGAGTGAGCGAGAGATCGCCCCGGAAAATAAGGGCCTTCGTCGACGGAGAAACTTTAAATAAATCAACTTGAATTCCCAGTAAAAATTCAACTAATAAAATACGAGAATATCTTATTTATTAGCTCGTGCGTAGTTGTATGTTTTGTGTGTGTCTGCCTCCAAGTTTGTTTAATTCTTTTAAGTGTTTGTATGGGAGGATGAAGTGTACGTGTGTGAGATCGAGAGGGAATGAGATAGAGAGAAATAAATCTCTATAGCTGAATACTAGAATATACTACAATGCATAACTATTTGTAAACCTTTGAAAGTTTGTTTTCGCCAACAACCAAAACCCCTATTAACTGGCGTTGCTTTCTACACTAGGTTTCCAAGAAATATTAACATTTCTCTGAAGCTTCGTAGTGATTTTGATCCTTCTCAAAGGTCCCTTATGGGCATATCACGGTGAAGGTGGATGACTGCTTAGGTATTTCCAGATGGGGTAATGGTTAACGGTCCATTATTGGAAACAGGAGAGTTGAATTCTAATTCGCATTGATTTCCTAATTAGGAATAGATAGCAATCCACCTCTTCACTCCATAGCTATGGTTCACTTTGTAAAACTTTATCAGTAAAGCATTATCATCTCCAAAAAATATTCTAAAAATATATACTGGAATTAAATAAGCTGAAAAAGTTTGATAAACCGTAAAAAACAAAGATAGCCATTCTTGTAGATTTATACCTGATCAAGAAAAAAACCGTTAACTCATGTCTATGGATAAATAAAAGTACATTATTAAGAAACTTAATAATGTGTAGTTTTTCATGTAGGCATAAAGGGCATGGGTCATCCCAGGTTTTACAAGTTCTGTTTATTATTTTCCATTTTACTTTTGGTGTTTTATTCATTTCTTTTAAATGCCAAAAATATTTGGATAGTGATGTCTGATATTTATTTCTAATATTATTGAAGGAACTTTTGTGTTGACTCCATCTAATTTTAAATTCATTTTTCGTGGAACCTATATATATCATTTCAGTGTTAGGACTCTCAAAGGATGAGATAGTGCATTGGCATTTTATGCGGCACTTCTTTTCCAACGAGCAGTCTTCGGGGTTTCTAAAATCACATAATTTTTCATTATTTTTGTTTAATTTTAATTTAGTATTTTTATTAATACTGTTTTGGCATGCGGGTTTTTCCAGGATTTTATTATTATGCAATTTTATGATTCTTTCTAGATTTTCAGTCCCATAATTTTAAGGATAGAGATCATGATTTTATTATTAAAATAAGATACCAAATTATCACGTTTTTAAAAAACTTATTATCAACTTCTTAGTTTTATATTGATGGCGATTTTATTTCTGAAGAAGTGTCGGCCGAAAGGCACCTTAAAAAGTGATACTTTTGTATCTTATTTTAATAATAAAATTATGATCCCTGGTCTTAAAATTATATATATATATATATATATATATATATATATATATATATATATATATATATATATATACGTTTGCCATAAAAGCTGTCTGAGTGCAATCTGTGGAGTTAACCTTCAAGATAAGACATCTAACGTACACCTGTTTAAAAGGTGTAATATTGGAGAAATCGAGACTTTTCTCAGACAGTTTCAGTTACGCTGCACTGGTCATGTCATGAGAATGTCTGATGACAGGATACCCAAGATCCTAATGTAGGGTCAGTTAGATCAGGTCTACGGACATGTAGGACTGTCATGGCTAAGATACAAAGACAAGCTGAAAAGCAACTTGTCAGCTGTCAAAATTCCACATAACACACTTGAGTACTTAGCCTCGGAGCGGGTAGAATGAAGTTTTAGTGGACTCAGCAGTTTTCAATCTGCTTGTACGAATCATTTCCAAGAAGCAAGAGCAAGATCTAAAAGGTCAGCCAATCTAACTGTGATCTCATCTCACAATCCTCACGCTTGCTCCATATGTGGCCTCCTTTATAAATCACTAGAGGGGCTTAAGTGCCACTCAAGATTATCGCCCAAAATTTCATAACTGATCAATTAAGCTGTCAGATCCTCATACGTCGAAACCGACGGGAGAGTCCATCATATATATATATATATATATATATATATATATATATATATATATATATATGTATTGCCGCTATTTTCCACAAAAATGTAGTGCTTGTATTTTTTTTAAAAATGTATTGCTGGTAATAATATTTTCCTTCAAAAATTTATTGCTAATAATAATCTTTACAAAGACGTATTGCTGGTATTTAAAACTATTTTTGCACTTTCATAGTGTTTTGACCCCAGTTTAGTGGGGAGGGTCAACTATTTGTCCATAGCTGGGATCCTAAAAGCTGCTACCACCCCGAGTTAGGATGGACCTGAGAACACCAGCAATTAAGAGGTGGATCCACGCTCCTCAAAACCTCATGATCAGAGGCCTTGCATTTGGATGTAGCTTATCGTCTTACCCAGGACGCAGATGTAATTTATCGTCTCATGCAAGACAGCAATGGGAAAGGAATAAGTTGCCAAAGATATATCATCCAAATTGACCCCAGAATCTGATCTCCATGGGAGAAAAGTTATCATTGAATAATTATCATTCATGTAGAATACTTAAAACTTATTTAAACACACAATATACATTTATACCTCCAGAAGAATGTATCCATAAATGTTTAGTTGGAAAGCGACGTGCTCGTGAATTGGAAAAGATATTTTTTCACCAT
>OZ038485.1:131807173-131827173 GCA_964036315.1 Acanthosepion esculentum
ATATATATATCAATTGTATTTTTTCCTTAACGAATGATGCTATTCCGCGTTTCATGTGCTTGATTAGTGCCTTGTGTATGAGTCCTTGATTAGTATCTTCCAGTAATAGACAATATATATATATATATATATATATATATATATATATATATATATATCGAACACTAATATTTCATGGTCATAATTTATTCCATTGGAATCGTAAAAAATTCATCAGACCTACAGATTCAAAAATTAAACAGAAAAACAACTCCGGGAAAAAATTAATAACAGCATATGTGCGAGAGTGTGGGAGGACATGAGATCTATATAGAGGGGTAACAGACGAGAGAGGCAGGGAGGTTCAAAGATGGAGGGAGCATTAAAATTTAACAAAGAAGATTTAAAGAGGGGTTTCAGTGAGAACAATATGCGTATTTTCAAACGTCCGAAGTTATACCGGAAGAGTACATATATATATATATATATATATATATATATATATATATATATATATATATATATATATATTATATCAATGTTATGACTTTTGCTAACTCTATATTCCTTTGTCATAAGTCGATGAGCTTTTGTGCAACAGTAATGAAAAGGGCATTAATTTGTTCTAGTTCTTGTAAAAGATCACCCAGAACTGAATGCTCGATTTTAACATAGACGCAATAAAGGTAAAAAATGAAAATATTTCAGAAGATTTATTTTTCAATGAGCTAATGATGAATTTGATATAAATTGTTTAACTGTTTTAACAGATTTAGCTATAGGATAACGTAGAAACTTACAAATAAACGGAAATTGCATACTTGCATATTCTACAAGTAAGAACAGCTATATAAAGAAAGGAATATTTAGCAAAATTATAGCATAATATGCAGCTATTGTGTTTTGTTAGACAGAATAAATGTAAACTCAATGTTAGCCTTCTTTTTACAGACGCAATAAAGGTCTTGAATGCAATTCATTGTCTGTTTTGCACACTGATTTGTTCATGGAATTTCCAGTATCGATATCTCTGTATTCCAAATTATTTTTTTAGCAGAGTTTAATGCTTTTTGTGAGCTTCCAAATTGCGACATAGCTTCTGATAATCATCAACATTTTAGATTTGATCAGTAAACCAATGGTCTGCTCATTTGAGCTGAATCCGCAAAAATCGAATCGCGAGTCTCTTTCTCTGGTAGAAGAATAAATGCCAAACAGCTAGTATTTCTCTTGAATTCCATTTTGCATTACTTAAGTTAGGTATTTATTTGAAACTATACTTTAGGAAATCTTCCGGTTTCTACGAGAAACTTGAGTTAAATGAAATACGAATTCCATATTATCACGCTATCCTGCTATTTCACTAATCGCTTCTTTAGCATTCTTGAAATTCATCTTGAGCTGATAAAACGATATTCGATATCGGGCGATGTGTTGTTTCCTGCAAGTTCGACATCCATTACATACGGTCAAGAACATGATTTTGACAGCCAATGATTTGTAGTTCTTCCAGTTTCGTTTGAGAAAATAAACTTTGTAACTGAATGACAATCCCATTCCTTTTGTAGTGTCCGCAACAATCATCTTTATTCTCTTCCATAAATTGTATTCATCCAGAATAGCTTTTATTCCTTTGACGGCAGTATGTATTTTTCCATTTGCTAGATCTAAATGAATTAACTTCTTTCATTCTTCAGAACAATCACTTTATATTCGTGGCCATCAATTCGTTTACGATCAAACTGCAATGCCCACTTTTATAATAGTAGTGTTTTCTCCATTTCTTTTTAAAAGTTTAACAGCTACTTTAATAGTAGATCTGTAAATACCAGATTGAGAAGGTGTTTCAACATCAATCACTTCTTCAGATAAGCGCTGACAAACATTTGTTGATTTATTGGGTGATAAGTTTGAAGATGTTACTATTTTTTTTTTGGTCTATTATCAACATTGTGATAGAATCATTCAACAACTTCATACTACCATATTTTTAATATTTAATATCAGGACACTCACCTTCTATTCTTCCGTTCTGAAAACAAACACTTAACATCCTTGGCCATCAATTATTTTACTATCAAAATGGAATGACCCATTTTCTAAGTGTACTGTTTTCTTAATTTCTTCTTTAAGTTTAACAGTTACTTTAATAGTAGATCTGTAAATACCGGATTGAGAAGGTGTTTCAACGTCAATCCCTTCTTCAGATAAACGCTGACAAACATTTACTGGTTAGTTGGTTGATTAGTTTGAAGATGTGACTAATTTGTTGCAGTTTTGGTTTTGCTGTAATTCTTCATTTTTCTTGTTCATTGTTCTTCAGTTAAAGTTTTTTGTTTTTGTTACTGTTGTTGTTATTTGCTCCAAGGTCAGTTTCATTCCTTTGGATGGATGAATGTTTTGAAACCCACAGTCTTTCCAGTTGGATATCCAACATGTCTTTTGAATTCGATCAGACAATGATATAACTATCAGCTATTCACGTATTGTTAAATATTTCATTCACTGCATAAGATCCTCCTCGTTTCAGGGTTAGTGTTATGGGTGTAGGCTTTCAGAACATGATCCAGTTTTGCATGTATAACTTGAGATGAAAAATTAGGGAAATTTAATTTCTTTTGAGATAAAATTGTTACTTCTTCAGCTATTTCATTTATACGTCCTTTCCTTCGTTTTATGGATGCTCCAAAGAAAAGGTGGCGACCAACAAATTCGATATTGAATTTATCCTGTTTTAGCTTTTCTAGTAATTGTTCTTGTAGACCAACAGTTCTTATTTTCTTGAAATCTTATGAGATTCTTCGTCCAAATCTTATTTTTATTTGAGTGGTAGAAGCACATTGTATGAGACATGCTTCATGAGATAGATTAAAAAATGATACTTGCAGATATTTCCACAAATTGATCAGCGTTATTCAATCACAAAGCTTATATAATCTGAAACAAAACAAATATATAAAAAGACATAAAATAGACTTTTCCAATTCGCCTTATCTGTTGATTTATTAAGGTAAAATATAATAATTGCAGTGCAAGGCCAAAAAGTGGGCAATTACGGTGAGGCTGGTCAACATCACCTAACCTAGCTAATCAGTATCAGTATATTCCTGAGATGAGGTATTATGTACATTATTTACATTATTCGGACTGTTGTCCTCATCTTTCATATTGTCTGATAAGCATCTTTTGACAGCTGAGACAGCCGCAACCTCTCCATACCTGGCATGGAAAAACCCTAAGTGTTCCTCAGTGACGTACGAGTGAACTCTGTGTGTAACCGTTGTCTTTTCCGTGCAGATGCATTCAGTCTGCAAGCTCACAGAATTTGTTGTCAGGATATTGCCAGAGACTTCGCTGAGTCTTCAGTCGCAAGCAGTATGTCCCACATGGTGTTATTTCTGCGGGCCAATACTTTGGCCTCAATATAGTCTCTCTGTTGACGGCGATCAATTTCCTTGATTTTATGTCCGTGGCTTTCATCGAGATGATCCTCGTATTGACTGCCTCAAAAAGCGAAGTTCATTGCCAGAGATAAATCTTTCATATTGTACTTTTAGGCCGTTATAGTAATCTGGCTATTTCTTTTGCGGCCTATCCGCTGTCTACGCCGATTGGCCTGCTGCTGGGAGTGTCGAAATTTGTTCTTATTGCCATTCCGCCATAAAATGTGGCGTTTCAACGTCACCGCGCACAATAAAACAATCCAACGAAAATAATTCACTGATAAAAAAACAACAATGACGAACGTAAAGACTTACTTTAGAGCAAAATCTGGATAAAAAAGTTGGTTTCTGAAGGGGACGACTTCAAATGAGGAACTGATATGCGATGTAGTTTTTTTATAGCACCAGTGCCGATTCTGAACACGTGTATATGTATATGCATAATATATATTTTACATTAGACATCGGAGTAAACTGTTATTATTACTCTTTGTGTAAATGATAATCAAGTGAAACCAAGAAATCAATAAATATGAAAATGGTATACATAATGAATGATAAATATTAGAAAAATCGATTATAAAGAAAAAAATATTAAAATAACCATTAAAAAATTAATGTTAAGTCTCGAGACGCCTTTGCTACAAATTTGAAAATGCATCCAAGAAAAAAATATGTTGAATTAGCAATATATTCTCAATCATGCCAATTTATGAATAATTATGTTGTACAATGTGTTAAACATTCAAAATAAAATAGTAATCCGTAGTAATAATATTAAATATTCGTAATAAACTTATTAAATAAAAGACATTTTTTAAATCAGACAATCCATGTATACCACGGCTCAATTAAAGAAAAAAATAAACAAATATATATTTTAATCAAATAAAAATAATATATATATACACACACACACATATATATATATATATATATATATATATATATATATATATATATATATATATATATATATATATATATATAAAATATCATCAAAAAAGCAAAGCCTAAAATAGGATTTTTTTTATTTATTGATTAGCTTTTTACGGCTTAATTGCAGGTTATTTTAACACTAGGTATTCCCAGTTGTACAGTTTAATATTAGCTTTATGGAGGAAGTATGTTCAATGTTTAGGTTATAGCTTTTGTGAATAATGACAGAGTGGACATTGCAATGAGGCCTGGTAATTTCAGAGCAGATAATATCATCTAAACAAGTCAAGAATTTTCCGATGATTGCTGAATTGATTTTTTAGAAGTGTTGTTTTTAAACAATCCCACACACACAGGCACACACTCCTCTATCTCTCTCTCTCTCTCATATATATATATATATATATATATATATATATATATATATATATATATATATATGTAAGTAAATATTCTGCTCCATAATTGTTAGGCTGACAGAACAGTGGTCTTGAATTGCATAAAAAATTTGACTCGTTTTGAATCGAGTACAAAACAGATCTTTTAATATACGTATTGATGTATTAAAACAAATCTTTGTTACGGCAAATGAATATATATTCACTGCGCCTAAAACAAATGTAAATGACTCCCCTTTTCATGTAAATGAGACCTTTTCATGTAAATGACCCCTTTTTCATATAATTCTCAGCTATCCTTTTCGATTAAAGATTGCTAAACAATAAGAACATATCATTTTAATTAATGCAAAGCTCTCACGAAACGAAAAACAGAGGCGTTACACTCACGGGAGGTGGGCACTTACAACCGAATATATTTTTTCTGTTTCAACTCTCACGAGCGATAATTTTCGGATCATTTATTCGATGAAGAGTCACAATTTTCTGATCCAATGTCGAAGACTTGACTTGTATACTTAGATTTTGAAGAAAATAGGTGCAATATATGAAGCACTTCGATACGGATTAAAATATTGAGAGTGGATAATCCATTGAGAGTGGATAATCCATGTTCTTTACAGTAGGCTTATAGTCTTCGGTTTTGTTGTTATTATCAGGACATATCGATGGTTGCCGATCCGGATAACTTACATGGTATTTTGAACTTGAAACTTTATTTCCACTCAGCGCAGATTGTTCCCGTTCAGCTATTCATGTCACAGCATATCACGTCTGGCTCTTTTATGTTTACGGGGTTTCTACTTAATCTAAATATATATATAAATATTAGAGCAGAAAACAGTTGCATTAAAAAGTGTTCAATACACAAATAAAAACAAAATAAAGAAAATAAAAAATAAATATTTAATGTGCAGAGTTTTAAATTTCATAAATTAGGAGCCAATTACGTTACTATTTGTTTACAACTTTAGGTATCCTCAAGCCAAATTTGGTTGAAAATATAGCAGCCTAATTGGCTGATCTCCTAATTTTCATGTATAAATATATATATATATATACATATATATATACATATATATATATATATATATATATATATATATATATATATATATATATTAAGTTGTATAGATATCAATTTGTGACTCTGTATTTCACACTTTTTCGATCATCAGGCAAATCTGAATATGTTAGCTCTAGCACTGATAGTGAGCACTTTCCACGAAGTAATGCGCATATAAAATAATATATATATATATATATATATATATATATACACATATATTTATATTTAAGTAAGTTCCTTTCATATTGTCTGATAAGCTTAATCACTTTATCATTAAAAGACGAAAGGAAAACACCATATTGATACATGTTTATATCCAATCTAAGCTTTCGTCTTACATAAGCCATTATCAAAGATGACAATTTCAATATATCAAACAACATACGGACGAAACAACAATGATTGCCCGCTCTTGCTGCATGAACATTTTCAAAGCAACGACAATCTCGTGTATACGAGACTCGGAAGCGAAAATCGCGTCGCAGCTCGTGACGTCATACATAACCACGCGAGAGTGAAAAACGAGAAGTATTAAGTATGGGAAGCCTTTGGTATAAACCAATGACTTCTGTTATAAATTATAGGCATTTAAGAATATTTGTGGAGATTTCATAGTTTATTTTGTTCAGGTTAGGTTTCAACTGTTTTATGTATATCGCTTCAAGAATTTGTAGTTTTTTGTTTATTGTTTTCATGTTTAAGTATAATTGTGTTGTCAACAAGGATTTTCCGGAATTGAATATCCGGGCAGGCATATTGATTTTAATGTCTAAAAATGTTAGTGTTATCATTCAAATGTAGTGCCAAGGGTCGTGAAAGCGAGTTTGTGGTGTGAGCAACATAAATATTATTTAATCCATTGGAGATACAATCTCCCAAAGTGTACTTGAATTTGTACTGAAATATGCATTAATATATATATATATATATATATATATATATATATATATATATATATATATATATATTAATAGTTTATTTTGTTCAGGTTAGGTTTCAATATATATATATATATGTATATATATATATTCTTCAAACAACATTTTCATAGCATTGATGACACGAGATGAGATCCGAGTTGAAACATATTTTCAAATTAAAATCATACATTAATGGATTTTAAATTGATTTAAGCGGAGAATATAGTTTCAAGAGAGACCTCTCTAACCAACAACTATGTTCCTTGGAAGAGTATGTCCTACTTCTTTGTTTATCACTCGTCTCGTTGAAAAAGGACACAGGACTGTCTGAAAATTCCGACTTTAAACTTTTTCTCTTCATGTGTAAAAGAATACCTAGCAACCGAAAAAGTTTCTTTAATTAATAATCGACAATGGTTTATAAGTTCTGCCATGTAAAGTCTTCATTATAACAATCACGACGTTTTAGTCAATAGTTTCCACGGATTTCCTCATTATCAAAAATAATGAATTAAATCATTGTAATTCTTTTGCAAGTCACGTGGACCTGTCTTCCGATATTTTCAGTTTTTCAATCTCATTTTTTCTGTCGATTATGTTGAGTCATAATAATATCCATTTTCGGAAGCAATTGTAATGAAGAATATATCATCTTAACTAATCTCTGCTTTAATATATCAGAATAGGGGATGAAAATTGAGTTACATATGACAATAATCAACGCTATGTTTTGACAAGCATATATCTCCATAACCAACCACAAAAGCTGATTTCCATGGAAGAAAGATATTAGGATGTGTGGGACGATTGTTAGGGTATTATATAGTTATATTACCTAGAACGCAACGAAACTGTAAATGCGCACAAAAACTTCAAGATGTTCGTAAATGTTTAGTCTCAAAGCCCACCCTCCCGTTTGTCAATAGGAAAAATATTACTCTTGCATGAAAATGGCATAACAGAAGAAAAAAATTATAACTCGTTCTGTCTGTTCTACTTAATTCGCCATATTCACCTGAGCTTGAAAAACTTCGATCGATGAAAAACCCTTTCATAAGGGAATTTGTCTCTAATGAAAACCAGATCCTAGCGTTTATGGGGATATTTTTTCATCAAAATCTACAGAGGTTGGCTGTTATCAAAGAGATGCATGTAAATAATGATAAATTGAAAACTATACTTGATAAAACATTATTCTAGTTTCAGTTTTGAAAAATAAGACTGAGAAAATATAAAAAATATCTGACCGAACCCAATATGTTTCGTTTACGATTTAATCATTTGGTTGTTATTTCTGGCTATAAAATCAAGCAAGCTATTCTAAAGCGATTCCAACTCTCCCTATATCGCCGAGTTTGTGTAAAACTTCTGCAAAATCCATGACCATATTTATTTTGTATATTCACAAAATATAATATTAATTATTTGATTTGCATTCAAAATGTTCACGGACCATCTTTGACATAGACATCTGGGTAACCTCTTGAATGTAACCTTTTTCCCTTGTAAAGGCGAAATGCTGTCAAGGAAACATATCTTTTATCGAGACTGGATGTATTTTTTTTATTATTTCCGCGTTCGGTGGCAGGTGACTGTCGAGAGGCATTTATATTGCAGAGTTCAAGAATGAACAAATGTGGCATAATGTCATTTTTGCATATGGATATTATCCAGAGATTTACCAAAAGTAGATTTTCCTCATTTTCCTACGAATATTTGATCCGTCGCGTATCTGTTCTTCCTGTTTTGCAATGAAAGGCGATCACATCTCGCAAAAGGTTACAGAGTATATCCTTTGATTTTCTGAACAGGTCTTCAAAATCACCGATCCAAACACGCACATACAAATATATATATATATATATATATATATATATATATATATATTGTCATCAACAGACAGACTGTATCGCTGTTTCACAGCTCATCAGTGCGGCTAGACGTTCGGTTGCCTCTAGCTAGGATCGAAACCCGACTGAATTTGCGTCAGTCGGAACTTCTCCCACTAAGCCGTCAGCGCATGGCAGGAATGAAGGTGAATTTTAGCGTGTTTATTTTTAGATTTAGATAAACACACAGTGACTGACAGTGACTCCATTCTGCCGAAGAGTCGTGCAATATTAGCTTAAATAGTCACTTGTTTACAAACTCACACCTCAAACCAGAGAGCTCAACCGAAATTAATTGTTCAGGAGCCAATATTTTTGTCATCCACAGACAGACTGTTTCGCTGTCATATATATATATATATATATATATATATATATATATATATATATATATATATATATATATATATATATATATGTATATATATGTATGTATATATATATATATATATATATATATATATATATATATATGTATGTGTGTGTTTATATATATATATATATATATATATATATATATATATATATAGGGTGACCCCAAAATACGGGAATTTTTGTAGTGGGTATAGCCAGACATGAGCAAATGGCCACATTTGCGAGACAGTGACCTTGAGCAAGTAAACATTTCGCCATTTTAGTAACGAGAATTGTTCGGTAACCGTGTGATCTCAAGATTCGGTAACGTTGCCTGGCTCCCTAGATCGCCAGATTTATCCGTTTGTGATTTTTCCTTGTGGGGCTACCTCAAGAGTAAAGTTTACACAACTCGACCAAGAACTCTGGATGAGTTAAAACAGAGAATTCAAGATGAAATTCACAGTATCCCAGCTCAGATTTTGCAGCAGTCAATGAGGAATCTCAACAGCAGATTTCAAGAATGCATTCGTACAGGAGGGCGCCATCTACAGGACGTAATTTAAAAAAAAATGAAAATTCCATCATTGTTTCTTAAATGACATTCTCCCACTAAGCCGACGTAGCACTGCAGGGATGAAGGTGAATTTTAGCGTGTTTATTTTTAGATTTAGATAAACACACAGTGATTGACAGTGACTCAATTCTGCCAAAGAGTCATGCAATATTAGCTTAAATAGTCACTGTTTACAAACTCACACCTCAAACTAAGAGCTCAATCGAAATTAATTGTTCAGGAGCCAATATTTTTGTCATCCACAGACAGACTGTTTCGCTGTTTCACAGCTCATCAGTGTGGCTAGACGTCCGGTTGCCTCTAGCTAGGATCGAAACCCAACTGTATTGGCGTCAGTCGAAACTTCTACCACTAAGCCGTCGGCTCACGGTAGGGATGAAGGTGAATTTTAGCGTGTTTTCTTTTAGATTTAGATAAACACAGAGTGACTGACAGTGACTCAATTCTGCCGATATATATATATATATATATATATATATATATATATATATATATATATATATATATATATATATATATATATATATATATATATATATACACACACACACACACATATAGAAAGAGAAAGAAGGAGAGCTCGCGTGTGTGAATTTTAGAATTTATTTTTAATTGTAGCTTCTGAAAACACCCAGATGCAGCCCAGAAATCAATCAATCGAACAGCATCCTGTTCTTGGCATTGATGAAGATGGAGAATACATCCACAATTTCCAGTCAGATGTTCAGAGATTTGTTATAATTTTGGGACATAGAATACAAAATTAAATGGACAATAGTTTTATTTTAAAAACGATTTTCTAATTTGTATTCGAAAAACAGCAGTCCTTGAATCTTTCTGCAGAAAGAATCTAAAATATAACAAATCCTTCTGTAGATTCGCTCTTGCAGAACTTATCTTATGTCTTTGCTGCTCGTATTACAACAAGGAATCTCAATCAATTTTTATTTTGTGGAACTTCGTAATTATTATATTGTATATAAACGCGATCCAAAAATCATTTTTTTCTTAGCTTCAAGGGAAAATCTTGAATTTTGTTTTTAATTGTATATTACTATTAGAAACCTTGAAATTCTTTGTTATTTTTCTTCACCGAAGCAACACATATTGCACGCAGACTGTTTATTGCATATTGCGTTGAAGAGGTTGATAAAATATGCCAGCAGGGATACTCGAAATTCACTTTTAGATTTATAAATCTGGCCTGAGGAACTCTTTCCCTTCTTTCTGTTTCCCTGATAGCTATAATCTCCAACTATTCAAATGTAATGTCAATCGACGTCTCCAGATACCCTGATCTATCCCTTATCCTTCTCTTCATCCTTTCATCTATCACCCCTATTTGCTCAAGCTCCAATTCTCTGTAACCACTTGCGTGCTAGTGGCTTCCCGCCTTGCTTGGGGTGAAACGCTTAAAAACATATTCTCTTACTTTGAATTACAATATGACTAATGTATACACCGTTTTTGCTATTATCCCAGTGTGTCATTGTGTCCTTCGGTTTTCATAGGCTTCTATCGGAAGAGTAACATTGAAGAGCATTTCGAATTGAATCCTTTATTTTATCTACGGGTTAATTGTTCCCATTCGGATGTTTATGCCTAGGGGTATGTCGTATCATCCTTTTTAGTATTACTCGCCCAGCCTATTCTATTAGGGACAGGAATTGAACTCGCAATTACATTGACAGCAAATTAAGCAACCAACGATTTAATCCATTTGTAGAAATGGTTAGCAGAATAGGAGTGAGTAGAGATCGTAAAACGAGGAAATTTACTAAAAGATTTGGGGAGTCATGGTTCCCGACGTTCTGAAAGGACAAGGCACATAGAAGAATTCTTACTTCTACTAAATAAATTACACCCTCGAGGAACGTTGTGGTCCAAATCTCATAATGGTATCAAATAGACTGAGTATATTAATTCAAATAATAAATTACACCCTCGAGGAACGTTGTGGTCCAAATCTCGTAATGGTATCAAATAAACTGAGTATATTAATTCAAATAATAAATTAGACCCTCGAGGAACGTTGTGGTCCAAATCTCATAATGGTATCAAATAGACTGAGTATATTAATTCAAATAATAAATTACACCCTCGAGGAACGTTGTGGTTCAAATCTCGTAATGGTATCAAATAAACTGAGTATATTAATTCAAATAATAAATTACACCCTCGAGGAACGTTGTGGTCCAAATCTCATAATGGTATCAAATAGACTGAGTATATTAATTCAAATAATAAATTACACCCTCGAGGAACGTTGTGGTTCAAATCTCATAATGGTATCAAATAAACTGAGTATATTAATTCAAATAATAAATTACACCCTCGAGGAACGTTGTGGTCCAAATCTCATAATGGTATCAAATAGACTGAGTATATTAATTCAAATAATAAATTACACCCTCGAGGAACGTTGTGGTTCAAATCTCATAATGGTATCAAATAAACTGAGTATATTAATTCAAATAATAAATTACACCCTCGAGGAACGTTGTGGTCCAAATCTCATAATGGTATCAAATAGACTGAGTATATTAATTCAAATAATAAATTACACCCTCGAGGAACGTTGTGGTCCAAATCTCGTAATGGTATCAAATAAACTGAGTATATTAATTCAAATAATAAATTAGACCCTCGAGGAACGTTGTGGTCCAAATCTCATAATGGTATCAAATAGACTGAGTATATTAATTCAAATAATAAATTACACCCTCGAGGAACGTTGTGGTTCAAATCTCGTAATGGTATCAAATAAACTGAGTATATTAATTCAAATAATAAATTACACCCTCGAGGAACGTTGTGGTCCAAATCTCATAATGGTATCAAATAGACTGAGTATATTAATTCAAATAATAAATTACACCCTCGAGGAACGTTGTGGTTCAAATCTCATAATGGTATCAAATAAACTGAGTATATTAATTCAAATAATAAATTACACCCTCGAGGAACGTTGTGGTCCAAATCTCATAATGGTATCAAATAGACTGAGTATATTAATTCAAATAATAAATTACACCCTCGAGGAACGTTGTGGTTCAAATCTCGTAATGGTATCAAATAAACTGAGTATATTAATTCAAATAATAAATTAGACCCTCGAGGAACGTTGTGGTCCAAATCTCGTAATGGTATCAAATAGGCTGAGTATATTAATTCAAATAATAAAATACACCCTCGAGGAACGTTGTGGTCCAAATCTCGTAATGGTATCAAATAGGCTGAGTATATTAATTCAAATAATAAATTACACCCTCGAGGAACGTTGTGGTCTAAATCTCGTAATGGTATCAAATAGGCTGAGTATATTAATTCAAATAATAAAATACACCCTCGAGGAACGTTGTGGTCCAAATCTCGTAATGGTATCAAATAGGCTGAGTATATTAATTCAAAAAACTGTCGCTTGTTCAGATAAATAGAAAAGTCGAAGAATTTATTAAAAAAATTTACAGATAAAAAGATTAATAAATATACTTGTGAAACGAATTTTTATTTCCTTAATCTTAATTAGGAATCATTAAACAGGTCAATGCACAACTATGCCGGGAAATAGCGTGATCGCATCCCCGGTGCACTTTTTTTTTTTAAAGCTATGACGCTAAAATTTTGCTCTTGTGAAATTTGGACATTATGTAAATTCATAAATATTACCAGATATTTTACCCGTCTAGAATTCAAACTCTTTTCGACTGAATTCATTTTTGCTTACATTCTGGCAATGAATGCTTACGGAATAATCTAGCGTTCTGATCTCACCAATGTCGGTGAAAACCATCAGAAAATCTCACAACGATGTCCAGCTAAAAAAAAAAAAGAGAAATATTCTTAAAATGAAAAATATATTTCTATACCTACCTAAAATTATTAAACCCATTAATACCCACAATTAAAATCAAGGATTAATTACGAAAATATAATTAATTTTTATATTGGGTTATTTTCCTCATCTTTGTTGATATTTTTATTAGAACGTTTCAGCCGTTGTTCCTTGCGGTCTTCCTCAGTATATCGATCTGGATAATCTACAGGGATTTCCAAACTTAAACTTTATTTAATCTGCGGTGGAAGATTAAACTGTTCCACTGCTCATGTCTTGTTCTTATTTTATTTAGCACTGTTCAGTTATCGCTCAAAAGTTTCCACTGACTGCCAGTAGACTCCGCCCAGTTCAGAGATTGAACTAACAACATCTGTGTCACCAAATTCACATTTCCAACTTTTTTACTCCACTAGACCATTGTCCTATACGCTGGAGTAAGCATTCACTACTGGTTAAGCTGTCACTGCTACCGCTGCTGCTGTTTATGTTTTGACTGCTGCTGCTGTCCGTGTTTTGACTCCTGCTGTTGTTCATGTTTTTGTTACTGCTGCTGCGGTTGAAGCCTTGTTGCCATTTATTTTTCTTTATTTATTAGTGGCTCCCATATTGTATTTGTTTCTATGCTAGGCCTACTAAGGGGATCCTCATAGCCTAGCATATTCACTTGATTACACAGGAGCTGATGATTACTACTTTATAGATGCAGTATTAACTGAAATTTATGTTCAGTCTTTTTGTTTTGCTTTAATCCGGGTTTGATTATAGGTTCATGAGAAATCAAGTATAAATTACATATATGTATATTAATTACGTATTAATTATATTTTCTTGATATTAATTCACTTGAGAGATCTATTCAATGTTGCCCTAGAAAATAGTGGAAAATATTTTCAATATTTCCTCAAACTAGATTGAGAAAAAAAATTTTAAAAGTCAATGGGAATATATACATTTACATAATGTGATCGCAATTTCGCATATTCAATTCTGAAAACGTTACACAACAAATGTATTTTAAGAAACTATAACGCTAACCATTTACTCTTGTGAAATACGGAGATTATGTAAATTCACAAATATTCAAATATTACTATTTGTTTGTAAAGCATCATCCCCAGACTTTGCCTCTGAATTATTCACATCAACTTTGTGAATCAAATTCTCTTTTCGACTGCAATCATTTTGCTTGCATTTTAGTAGTGAATGCTTTCTGAATAATAATCTCGATTTCTAATCTCGTTCCCATCAGTCGAAGTATATGAAAAAATGTCGCAATGTTGTCCACAATAAAAACACATATTGCCCCCACATCACCAACCTGCAGGGTACCAATGCCAAAACACTCCACATATCGCTAATGGGAATTTGTCTTAAAAGAAAGATATAAAGTAGAGGTAAGTTTGTTTTTTTCCGCATCTTCATGAGGTTGGAGGAAAAGAAATAAACCCCAATATTTTTACACATATTGGCACCACTTTTTTCAAGATATTATATTTTTACAGAATTCTTTAAGAAAACTTAATTTAATGTTTAATGGATGTCAGTTATCAGTTATCTCCTGTTAAATAAAATAAAATGTCCAGTTCGATATTCCAACCACCTGAAGAAGGCCGGAGCGTATAACGGCCGAAACGTTGTAATAAATATGGCGACAAAGATGAGGACAATAGTCCGAATAATGTAAATAATGTCCATAGATTTTTCTTTTGCTTTTTTGAACCATTATTAAATAAAACTTATGAATTATAAAAGAAAAACTATAAAATGCATCAATTCGATATTTAATCACTTTCAAAGAATTTCACTTCTGAAGCCACACACTTTTTTCAGTGTCGTTTCCATTGATGGTAGCAATCTACAAATTCCCTTTTTGAGAAAATGAAGCAACTGTCTCGTCGCATTTCTTTGGATTGCGCGACGTCTTTAAATCTCATTTATTGCAAGTGGAACTTGACTTTCAACAGGAAAAAGACGCAAGGAGCGAGATCTGGGGAACATGGTGGTTGCCGCCTCTGGGAAATGTTGTTCTTTTCCCCAAATTACCGCACAAGTCATGGTCACTGATGGAAAATATGTTATATGGTGAAACGACCACACTCTACACATTTTCCTTCCTAAACTACTATAAACAACTAATGATGGCGAAAAAAAATGTAGAGCGGATGTACGATATGAAATCGCTTAGCACAGGTTGACCTGTGCTAAGCGATTTCACTATGTGTACTTTAGCTTCGTTACAGTACCATCAGCCCCGACTGTTTTTGATCAGACCGCATATAATATAAATATATCGGTAATTATTTTACTATAGGAATGGACTGAAATTAACGGAGAAAAGCATTGTCGGTGATCAAGAATTACTACAAACTTTACAGTCAAAGAAATTCTATATGTGTAATGTTAATCTTCAGAGACTACCAACTTCACCTTTTGCTGAACGCATTTGAGCGTACTTTTATTCAATAGGTCTATAGAGTTTAGGAAATCCGTCCTTGGGCCAGGCACCAGCCACTTGAAGTCGAAAGCGTCACAAAATGGCCAAAGTTGACAATAACAATGACTCATATCTTTAGGAAATATACCACACATATACATAGATACACAGCATGGTGTGGGAACAGGTTTTATTGAACACACACACATTCGCGCACGGGCAGACACACACACACACACATATATATATATATATATATATATATATATATATATATATATATATATATATATATACATATACATATATGATACATATATATATGTGGTGTATGTGCGTGTTTGTGTGTGTTGTGTGTGTGTGTGAGTGAATTGTAGGACAGTTTCGTGTTGGATTGAACTTCACTGTCGTAGACTTGTGGGAGATTAAGTAATATTCAAGTATCTTGCCGGGGGCCAACATTTCGCACAATAGCATAAGGGTAGCGTGTTGAGATCACAGTGGCTATTCTATACTTATAGCCATATGTTGTATTCAACTTATCTATCTATCTATCTATCTATCTATCTATCTCTCTCTCTATATATATATAATTTTTGTGTGTAATTAATATAAATACATATCAAAATGCAGGTGGATATATGCGCACGAGTTTGCGTGTGTGTGTGCGTGTATGTTTGTATAACTTGTTAATTTAATTAATTTCGCTATAGTCGTCAACGCAGCTGTCAATAGTGCAGATAAACAGGAACAAGCGTTCCATGGTAGGAAAGATTAAAACTTTGTGCGAAACTAATATTTCTGGTTTAATAAAACCTCTTCTCACACCATGATAATAATCAGGCTCTGTTTTTCTGAACTCACTCTACTCGGCGTTTGACCTGTAATTTATTAACTCCAAGTTCGTTGATGCAAAAGCAAAATTCATGTGATTTGGCATGAATAATTTGCCGCCGCCCCCACTGCAAAAAAATAAAACAAAACAAAACTATTAATGTGTAAATATGCTCACCAATTACTTGGCATTGGATATCGGAGAGGAAGAGAAAGACTATAATATGGTGCCACTCTATTTTTTTAAAATAATTTTGTGATTCAAAACCGTGATTAATCGAAATTGCTTATAAATCTACTTTCAGTTTTCATAATCTTTCTACCATTACAACGAAAAAGATTTTGATACTTAATTTTGCTACTTAAATTCTGAATAATTTGACTATGAACTTGTTTCCATCACCTTCATGGTAGTACTTCTAAGTATATGGCAATAAATATATATATCTCTATCTATAAAAGGCAGGATGTGTGTGTGTGTGTAACGAATGCACGGCCGCAATTTTCGACAGATTTGCACCAAAATTTACACGCACATGCTCCAAGTTAGTGAAAAGGCAAAGACCGACTTTGCATTTCCCAACTCCCATCGATAGTGGAAATAATCGATTTTTCATGTTTCTACGGCAGTTTTCATGTAGTTTGCGGCCATTTTCTACTGGCCAAAGTGAGAGCCTATAGCTGGATGCCACGAATAGGCCGGACCATTCTATTGGCCAGCGTGAGAGCCAACAGCTGACTGACACGAATGTTAACTAGCATGCTAGCATGCAAAAAAATCGATAGTTGCATTCGTCACAAGTGGGAAAAATTTAAACCTGCATGGCACTTTACTCCAATTGGCTCATTCGCTTGCTTAAACTCAACGTTGATTCTGATTCGCAGAACTGGGTTTGATGTGAAAAAATATTTGTTGTTAATATTCTTTTTTCATTCGGTTTTTGCAGTTACTTTTTTAAAGCTAATCTGTTTGTGTTCCTTTTGTTTAGTTCTTTTTTTGTAACAAATTTAATGTTTAGTATAGAGTTCGCAGTGTGACATAGGCAAGAAGCAAGGCATGTAGCAACATCAGAAAGGCAAAGGGCACTCCTTTAAAGGCAAGGAAGGGCAAAAATATTTTAAGTCAAGAAATTGCGATTGCTGTATGAGTCGTACGATTTTTGAGTCTAGCACTGGCAACGCCGGGCTATGCTGCTAGTATTATATATGTGGCAGGGGGGCAACTTGCGAATACAAAATTTCCAATGAAGATCCTACAATTAACACGTCCTCAAATGCAGCGTTAAATCACTTAAATGTTCCACAGGGAACGACAGGAACTAAATATATTCATAGTACAGAGTCGAATGATAAATGATTTTTTATTTTTCATTTCACGCATGCGCGTTGTCTTTGATTTTCTTGATTGAACAGTATAGTACCTTCAGTATATGTCTATATTTCTAAGATTAGGTATTATGTACCATATCTACATTATTCGGACTATTTTCCGCATCCTTTCTTACATATGTATTACAACGTTTCGGCCTATGTACGCCCCGGCCTTCTTCATGTGGTTGGAATGCCGAACTGAACCCTTTATTTGGCTCACTGTTCTAGTTTCACGTGTCATGTCTAATGGATGCCAGTTGTCAGTTATCTCCTGTAAATTCACCTTTCCAAGTTATCCACTACCTTAACCAGATATTGGACTGACAACTCTTTGGGTCCTCTCAAAGGATCTAACCAAGGCATTTATCTTTATATGCCATGTGTCTTTAAGGACATCTCTGTATGAATTTCTGGGACTTATAAACTTAATGTCTCTTACCATTTTTACCAGTGCTCGTATTGTAATTTTTTCTGTTAACATTGGATGTTTTTTTAACAGAACTCATATTGCATATTTCGTTCGTTTGCAACCTTCTGAAGAAGGCCGGTGCGTACATCGGCCGAAAGGTTGTGATAAATATGGCAACAAAATGAGGACAACAGTCCAAATAATGTAAATAGTACTTTCTGTTGGCCTATATCTGTGAGAAAAAGAGCACCACGATGCAATTCACTTCGGCAGTAATTTCGAAACGCCATACTGTTCTGCTTGGCATTCTAGTTGAAAGCTGCAATATTAACATTTCAGTGTCGTTGGATGTCAATCTGAGGAGAGTGCAGAGTATTTGGAATGAGTTGGATGAGTCTAAGCGTGATTACGAAGGTACAGCAGGTCGGAAAACTCACTTTGATCCTTCTGATAAGAAAATAACTCCCGAATTTGTTGGTAAGGGCATCAGATTTAACACAGAGAACTATATCAAGTGCCTTAATGACGTAGTGTTAACCATGGTTCTTTTAGTAAGATGTAAAACTTCCATTCGGCTTCTTCCCAAGAACTGTTGCTTTGTTCAACAAACTACCGACCGGATATTTTTCCGATTACTACAAACGTCAAGCCAAGCGTTAAACGTTATCTTTCCTACATAGCCTCAGGAACTGTACTTTTTGCTTTTTCTTACGCTTATCCAGTAATCATCATAACCCTCTACATGAGGGTTTCTTCGGTTGTGTATTACGTGAAAATTAGTATAAATATTACTAGAACACATCTAAAAATTTTATTTTTAAGATTACAGAAAGACATATTCTTTTGTGTCGGAATGTCTCTCGTTTTTTTTAAAAAAAAAGATAATATGAAAGATAACTAAATAAAAAACTTTAAAAATCCTGTATACCCACATTGAAATGGAGGCATAGTGGAGTAAGGGAAAGCAGGAGAATCGGAGAGCCGAGTTCGAATTCCAGTTGCCTTCATCATATTCATCCTTCGGAAACAAAAATTTTTCCTCCATCTATGGGTAAATAGCAAGACAGACTGGCTCCAGTAGCCTTGGTTGGCGACTAGTCTAGGAGAGAGAAAACCATCCCTGGAGTGGTTTTTGGTCACCTTCAGGTTATCTCGCCCAAGAAACAGCACAAAAAATTAAAAGGATAAAGGGACAAGTAAATATTATGGGATGTGTGATGAAATGGATAATGGCTCGAAAAGAGCAATCGGAGGGCCGAGTTCTAATTCCAGTCGGGTTTATTACATACCCTTAGGAAAGGTATGAATCCATCTCTTCTCCCCACAGCTATGAGTGGAATAGCAGGTCTGACTGGGTCCTATAGACTTTGTTAGCAATGAGACTACCACTGAAAGGAACAGGAACGGAAAAACCTTCTGCCTAATCAGTTACGAATCAAAGAGATCGCCCAAACATTTATCATTTATGGTACTTAAATGACTGACGAAATTACTGCTCGCAGTATTTGGAATTCTCAAACCA
Source organism: Acanthosepion esculentum (assembly GCA_964036315.1). Taxonomy (NCBI): domain Eukaryota; kingdom Metazoa; phylum Mollusca; class Cephalopoda; order Sepiida; family Sepiidae; genus Acanthosepion; species Acanthosepion esculentum. The sequence continues at coordinate 131,827,150 of OZ038485.1, forward strand.
ATTGTTTCACTTAGATACATATTA
>OZ038485.1:131832173-131847173 GCA_964036315.1 Acanthosepion esculentum
CACATCTGAAAATGATGGCTCATTTACACAAATTTGAATAACACACACCCTAACCTATAACCTACATTTATTCACTTTTCTGTTTTAGGTGTGACCTGTCTTTTCATGGGTCAAAGAAGACATACCCTGTCCATACAAATTTTGAAATCTTTTTCATTCGTACTTCTTACCTCTTAAATAAAATATCATTCTGTTTTCAAAAGTAAATCATTTTCATCAAGCGTTACCCAATATCGCTTGATAATGGAACAGATTTAAGTTCAGAAACATAGAAACCTCCGTGTCGCGATGTAAAATATCAAAAGTGGAACTAGAGTAACAAGTAAATCATGGACACTCTGAGAGTCATATACAACGTAAGAAATCTATATCTATATATATTTCCTTTGTGAATTATGCATCTTAAGAAACGGTCTGAGGTTTGCGAGTGAACAACACGGAAATTATAACATTTCAGTATAAAGATTAACTGGTATGATTAACTGAAAAGTATACAAAAATTTTAACTTCTCAAACTTACACGAATTATATCAATAACAATAAGTTGCAATACAATAAAAATGTATCAGAAATACACCTTACTTGACCACAAGGAATACACTCGCATCACTATGGATATAATACCTGATTGCAACACATAACTTCACATGTAACTGTTGACGCAGCCATATTTGTCCACGTGACATTTTGGCGCTCTAGAATTTTTTGTAATAATTTATATTTTGGCTGACATTGTTTACGCTCTATTCATATTAATACACACCAGCCAGTCATTGCTTTTGTCACCACAATCTACATTACATATTCGAAAAACAGTTTTTTTTCTCTCTCTATAACAAGAAAAATAATAATAAGTATTCTTTCCTATATATATATCCGTGAAAAGATGGATTTGAACAGATCAAGACAGATCTCAAAAAGCAAGTAAGATGAAGGGAGTTCCACTGTCGGGAAGTGTGAGAGAAGAAGCTGTTGGAGTAAAAGAGGTGGTTACATTTAATGGTATCGACAGTGAAAGCGTGGAACAGAAATGCCAGACTAGTAGCTCGCTTAAATTCATGCAGTTGGGATACCAGTGAGAGTAACTAGTCAGGGCATTTGATCTGAAAATACTTGTAGAAAAGACACAGGGAAGCTACAGAACATCCCTGAGAAAGTGACTGTAGACGAGATGCCAGATCAGGACCTATCCCATTGCGTGTCCGTCGAAGACTTCGTGATGAACAGCGGGGGCACCAGACCATATATGGCAAGAGTATTCAATGCAAGGATGAATGATGCATGTGTAGATTTGAAGGATGAACTCAGACGTGAAAAAACTTCTGGCGCGACACAGAGAATTACTTTGTAAATTGGAACGTAGCTTTTATTTTACGTGAATAGGTATTTACGTCACTCCCCTATACTAACGCAATAGTAATGTAATAATTTAGGCCATAACAACACATTTCTATTACATACGATAACATAATTAGGAATAAAAAAAGTAGACGACATGAATATAATATGAAATGAAAATAATGCATATAATGAAAGTAATTTGTTTTAAGCTGCTTGTAAATTTATTGACAGTGAATTCAATGGCTCTAGGATGGTGAAATGACGAATCCTAAGAACGTATCTCTTTTTCCATTACTCAGCAGCAGCAGTAAATCTGGGGAAGCAAAAAAATCACGTGTGCTTTTATTTTTAAGGGAATTCAACAACTTATAGTTTAACAAGAAAACGTCCTTATCTCTTACAGGGAAACTCAATATGTATACACATATGTAAATATTTTATGCGACAGTCAAATAACTATTGTCGCTGATTCTCCCTCTTCAGATCGTTTAACAACATCTGATTTCACTTCCATGATGATGACATTACTTTTTTCAAAGCACCACCATTAGCAGTTACGCTACATTTAGGAGCCATAATGAAGGGCAATAAGTTACCACAAAGAGAACACAAACGAAACAGAATGGATGAACAACAATCCAATATGGCGTACAACAAGAAATTGACCCACAACTTATGTACAAGGCAATGGGCATAAATCGAAACAAGATTAGTGGATATTGCTTTGTAACCATGAATCGTCGTAGGATGGGAATGTCTTACAGTATATGATTAAAAACCAATGGGATTAGATTTTATTGGGTCTTTATTAATAGGAGTTTTCTAAATGATGTTATTCATATCAATTTGCGTGCTATTGAAAATTCATAAGATAATGCCTCTTATATAACAAACTGCTTCAGAATTAATAGAATCATTATATGTACACCTTGTATTTATTTTTTCTTTGAAGTAATCAACCAACTTAAGTAATTATCATCAAACAATGTTTATTTAATAGCTGATCATTGTGGCTTTAATGTAATAGGTCTCAAACAAATCAGCTTAAATTATCTAAGTAAAGGAAAAACATGCGATCACCTTGTAATATGTAATACAGCAACAAATGTTTAACAAAATATTAAACAGGTAAATTAGAGAACAAATAAAATAAGATTTGATGTAACCTATTAATGTCCATTGTTCCAATAATATAATGGTATTAATGGCCTGTATATAGAAAATTATAATTAATAGGAGATTTTCTTTGAAGCACCTAATATCGGATATCTTTAGAATCCTCTAATGACTATTGACTTTTTGCAAAATGTTATAATTCATATTGGATTTTGATTGCGGGTATTAATGGGGTAATGGTCCGTTTGACTTTCGTTGAAAGGAAATCAGGAATCGACATCAGATCTATAAAATGAAAAAAAAGGATTGTTTTTTTTTATAAAACTCCTTCTAGAAAGAAATGAAACTTAAAGTGTTGCAAATGATGGTGATTGTTTCATTCAGTCACGCATTCAAAATTTGCTCCAATAAAAAAAAATCAAATGTAGAAAATAGAAAAGGAAAACTTGCGCGAACTTCACGGAAGACGTCAAATCTTCAGGATGAAAAACTCAAATCAATTTGCCCTGAGAATAGAAAATGCAAAACAAAATAAATGAAAAATAAGTGAACAAAGTGACAGTCAACGCTTCCGACAGAAGTGAAAGAAATTGGTTGATCGAAATGGGATTTATAGAGAAAAGAATTCCTAAATAAAAACTGAAGAAAAAATCATACAATAGGCTACAGAGAAAGAATCATGGAATACGGATGATTGGATGAAAGTAATATTTAGTGAAGAATCACGAATATGAATTGGGTAAGACGATGATAAACGAACTGGTGCTGTTTAAATGAATCTCTCTCTGTCTTTCAATATATATATATATATATACATATATATATATATATATACACACAGATATATATATATATACACACACACAGATATATATATATATATATATATATATATATATATATATATATATATATATATACACACACACAAATATATATATATATATACCTGAAGAAGCAAATTTAGCTACTCATTGATGATATGGGTAGCATTTCAGGTAAAGGACCAGGGGAGATAATCATTATTATTCAGCACTCATTGGGATGCATGGAAATATATTGTCATGGCCATAATGCATTTTGCCGCAGAGTAAAGTGTGTTAAATCTTTTCTTTTGGGAAAATATATCAACTCAGTGATATATCCCGAAAATAATCCGAATCTTACTCTGCTTGTACATTCGTGATGATTTTTTAAGTAACACAGGACAAGGCTTCATCCTACAAAACTGATCTGTCATTCGCTATACAAGGAAACTAACAGAAGCTTGATGGAAGACATGATTCTTATTCATGAAATGTGTAACTGGAAAATTTCAGGTCCTCATAAAAACGCGAAGGGCAACAAGAAAAAAAGTGTTTTAAGGTTTTCTACTGATTATTCCTTCCGGAAATATTTCATTATTTCAAAAAATTACTTTTAATTTGTTTTACAATGTTTCATGAAGCCAGAATATAGTAGTAGAGCTCCGTCGGTCAGGTTTGACCACGAGCAGCATCCAAGTTGTCTGGTTGGCTGGAGCATCGACGTCTCTGAATGTAGAGGCCGAGGCGGGAGTGATAATTTCTGTTGCAGAGGTCACGTGTGTGTTCTGTCTCTGGTCTGTTTGGGCTGTCACTTTGCTTTCTGCGGACCCGCCTTTCTCTGGCGACTTGTCTCAGCTTCTCCACCCCTGCTGTGGCCGCACGGCTGGTCTCCTTCCAGGGGTCAGCTTTCCACACAGGACATCTTTGGGGATGTCACCATCTGTCATGCGATGGTCATGGCCCAACCAACGGAGTCTAGGCTATCTGAGCCGTGTGAACATGCTGGGCAAACCTACTCCAGACAGGACCTCAGTGTTTGGCACCTTATCTTGCCACATTATTCACAGGATGCGGCGGATGCTTCTCGTGTGAATGATGGAAGGACGCCTTTCTTGCTTGGCGTACGTGGTCTACGCCTCGCTGCCATATAATAACCAGGTACTAAATAAAACTTGTTTAATTTCATCGGTGTTTGTTTATTTGCTACCTACTCTGTTATTCTGCGACTGTTACTGGTACAATGTAACGATACTGGTACATGTATAATGGCATATAGTATGATCGAAAGCCTTTTCTGGTAAGGAGGCTGGTTAGAAACTTGTAATGATAAAGACCATTACAAAGGGTAGATGGGGGAGGTAAGCACCTGGTAGCGGCCCGTTTATGGGCAACTAGTGAACCCCCCAAACTTGGGTCAAACACCATGGCAAATACATTTTATAGGAAAAATACCAGAATAGATTTTAATGGCAAAATAAAATTCCAAAAGTAGATTTTAATAGTAAAAAATGCCAGCAATAGATTTTAATGGTAAAATAAAAATATAAAAGTAGATTTTAATAATAAAAAATGCCTGCAATTGATTTTAATTGTAAAAACAAATGACCAAGTCTCCCGAGGAAATTATATTTTGGCATTAAATGGCCCATAAGCACTGGATATGCGGTGAAACAGTCATATCAATGCAAGGGTCATATGAAGCGTATGTAAAGTGAACGGTTATCTCGGACGATGGTAACAGGCAGGGCCTCCTCCATAACTATGGAGGCAGTCAGTTCAGTGATTAAAGGGCATCACTGGGCGGGGGATTTCCGAAAATGAAGTCAATGGACAGGGAGAATGGGTTACCCGACGGAATCAGCAGTCAGATGTGTTTAAGCTAGGCGAGCCTTGAAATAGTTCTGATCTGACCATCAGTTGCGATTTGACCTGAAGAGGGATTGGCCTCGCTCGTTTCATTTACCCGAGAGACAACACGCATGAATAACTCTATCTCTGGCTTCCACCCCAGATTTCCGGAAAGAACTCCGCATCGATCGTACGACCACACACGGTCATGGCACTAATGATGATGACGGTGATGATGATGATGATGATGATGATGATGATGATGATGATGATGATGATGAAGATGAAGATGATGAAGATGAAGATGATGAAGATGAAGATGATGAAGATGAAGATGATGATGATGACGATAATGTGATGATGATGACGATAATGATGATGATGACGATGATGACGATAATGAGGATGATGATGACGATAGTGACGATGATGATGATGATGATGATGATGATGAAGATGATGATGATGATGATAATGACGATAATGATGATGATGACGATAATGATGATGATGAAGATAACGACGACGATGATGACTTCTTATGGAATAGAAAGCGCGGTGCATAGACATCATCATCTGTGTGACATTTCCATGCTTTTCGAGAGCAGTCGTATAAATAGTTTGGAAAACTTTCAAAAGATATCATCAAGCGGAATTGATTCTAAAAATCTAGTGACCTGATGTTTTGTATCTGATTTTTCGAATCTTGGGTTCAGCTGTATTAAGACGACACGAGAAACGCGTAGAAAGAGCAAGATTGATTGATAATCAGAAATTCGATTGGATCAAGAAAAAAGAATAGGAGAAATAGATAACCGATGCAAGTGGTTTGTTGCGTGAGTCGGGAAACAACTGAGAAAAATTGATTACAAGATGGACTTGTCGACAGATAGCTAGGAATATAATTGGATAGATAGATAGATAGATAGATAGATAGATAGATAGATAGATAGATAGATGCGAAAAAACGGCTTGATAGATATGAATAAACTATGACAGATAGATAGATAGATAGATAGAACAGTAAAAGCGAAAAAACGGCTTTATAGATATGAATAAACTATGACAGATAGATAGAGAGATACATAGACATAGATAGATAGATAGATAGACAGACATAGATAGATAGACAGATAGATGGATAGATAGATAGATAGATAGATAGACGTAGATAGATAGACATAGATAGATAGACATAGATAGATAGATAGATAGACATAGATAGATAGATAGATAGATAGATAGACATAGATAGATAGATAGACATAGATAAATAGATAGATAGACATAGATAGATAGATAGATAGATAGACAGATAGACATAGATAGATAGCCATAGATAGATAGATAGATAGATAGACAGATAGACATAGATAGATAGCCATAGATAGATAGATAGATAGATAGATAGATAGCCATAGATAGATAGATAGATAGATAGATAGATAGACAGACATAGATAGATAGACATAGATAGATAGATAGATAGACAGAGATAGATAGATAGACAGAGATAGATAGATAGACAGAGATAGATAGATAGACAGAGATAGATAGATAGATAGATAGATAGATAGATAGACTGCTTCATAGATATGAAAAATCTGTGACAGATACATAAGCCAAGACATACATGCATACATACATACAGACAGACAGACAGACAGGCGGATAGATAGATAGATAGATAGATAGATAGATAGATAGATAGATAGATAGATAGATAATAAACACTGAGAAATCCATATATATGGATAGATAGTTTTGCATACACTGTAAAAGAAACAAAGTCTGCTTGATAGATATGAATAAACTGTGACAGATACATAGACCAAGATCGATAGATCGATAGATATTTGCTACAATAGATATGAAGAGTAATCGATCGATAGACGTGCAAACAGACACCGAAAAACAAGAAAAAAACAAAATCCACTCACGATAGACTCGAACGTCAAAAGTTCCCGTCCACTGTAATCTCAATATGTATGTATGTGTATATATATGTATGTATGTGTATATATATGTATGTATGTGTATATATATGTATGTATGTGTATATATATGTATGTATGTATATAACTATACATATGCGAGTGTACAGTAAGTTACCCAGCAAAGAAATGATTTGCAACGTGCGTTAACACAAAGAACATGTCGTGTCTCCCTTGGGAAATAATCCCCCAATACAAGATTCGTTTACGCTGAAGTCCGACTTGAAATTAATATTGTTTTCATCAAAGCAATTCCATAACTTTGTAATTTCTTCATCTGACTGTCCGCCATTCTTTCCTGCAATACGCCTGATTGTCTAGCGACATGGACCACTGTAATCGTGAGGGATGTTCATGCATTTCTGACAATGACCGGAAGTTTGACACCAAAAGCTCAGAGCAATGTCTTTTTTCTAAAACCCGATCTGGACATAGAGTCAGTCGACTTGGAAATTATATGGTGCAAAAACCAGTAAAAATATATAGATATACTTCGCCGTTGTTTTCAGTTCCTTATAACCGTAAACTTGATGCTAGATAATCTTCGAATCTTAGATGAATTAGGAATGACTAATTTTGATTAATATTTATTTGGTCTAATATTTAGTGATTGATATGTTGTAACTTCATGTCTTTAAATATATTTATCCCTCATACTTTTGTCCGAGTCCTAAACAATATATACAGCCATGGACAAAATTATAGCGAAGGTATATAAAAGTAAGAAATACATTTGAAACTCATTTATTTTATTATTTAAAGAAAAGGAACACAGTTTTTAAAGTACATTTAACCCATATTTATCACTTGTTGTGGGAAACTTTTGCTTTTATAAGTGCCTTTATACCCTTTTGTATATTGGAAACCAGCTACGAACAAGTAGTTGGCTCGATTGTCTACCATTCTTCATGAAGTTTGGCTTCTAATTCGCGTTTCAAAGAATATTTGTGCACACTCCATCTTGTACCTAAGCATGACCACAGATACTCAGTGAGATTCAGGTCAGGGGATTGAGGAGACCGCTTCATTACCCTCACTTCTTTCTTTTCAAATCAACCCTTCTAAAGTCTGGATGCGAGGTATGGTGAGTTTTTTTTTGGAAATATTATTCCATCAAGTATGTTAATGTTTTCTCTAATGAAGGTTAGTACCATTGGTTTAACATGCCTGTGTAAGCGTTGGAATTCATTCTACCCTTACATGTGAATAACATTCCTGTCTCGGAAGATGACTTGCAGCCCCAAACTATTACGCTCCCATCTCAAAATTTTATAGTTGTGGCAATACACTGTGTTGTATATGCTTCCCCAACTCTTCGACGGACATAAACAACTCCAGGGATTCCAAAAATCTAATGAAAATAACAAATTTAGAGATAATTTTCTATTCAAGAAAAATGCAGTCTGAAACAAAATCAATTATGCTCAATAAATTAGTTTCATCTAATAAAGGAACTTACTTCAAAGTTGTTTTCATCAGACCAGACAACCTCGGCCCAATCCTCAGCCGTCCAATTTCCAGGCTCTTTTGCAAAAGAAAGTCTCTTTTTTATTAACCTAAGACAGCAATTGTTTTTTCTAGCTTTAAATCGTTTGTGAAGTCAGTTTCTAGTAACCATCTTATCACTGTGCGAGTCGATATCACTTTTTGTATTCGAATTTCAGCAGTCACTTTCGAAGAGTTTTAACTATCACATTGTACATATTTTCCGGCCATGACCGTCACAATTTTTGAAGGAATTGGTTTCGTTATATCGTTTACGGCTGTTTGTACACCATTTCTTGAGCATTTCACTTTTCTTACTTTTCTGAGATAACTCTTGTTTGAATGCGCAATGATTTCAGTCATTTAATTTCAGGAATGTTTTTCAAGAAGGAAGCACTTATAAACTGGCACTAAACTTATTACTAAAAATTAGCATAGTGATCGATAGGTTTCTCACGTGTCGATCCGGGTCCGCCGGCCACAGGATTTTGCTAGGTTTTAGTATATGTAGCCACTCGGGTGGCTTCTGTGGTCCCAGTGAAAGCACATATTTGACATTCCTTCTAGTCTGGTTGCAAACCAAAATACCAAAGAGTCAAGTCTGTAGGGTGAACAAAAAATGAATTGATTCCTTTCATTTTCAAATATTATTTTTTTAAACCCGTTGCTTTGTCTGGGATATTCAGCAGAATTCTAAATCTGGTGGAAATCATATAAAATTTAGTTTCTGTTAAATCCTTTCATCCGAATACTTTATTTCTGTTCTGTCAAAATGCAGACTCTAAATGATATGTCTTGCTATTAATTATCATCAACGCAATTTAATAAGAATTATGTGGTCGAATAATTGATGGTATTTATTCCACCGCTTCTCAATGTGATCTTCAGCCTCTGATACCCCAGGAGACCATTTTGAGAAAATATTTGACAATATCCATACTTGAGTCAGTGGTTGAGAATCTCTGCTACCTTAGAAGACTTTGACACACTAACTCATGATACGCATTATTTCCGCTTCCATTCTTAGCGGCTATAATCTAAAAAGCTACAAAGAAAGATACACAAGGTCTGAGCTGCTTTTGTTAAGGGCACAAATTTTGATAAATGACATTAAGCTAAAATCATTACACAACAAAAATGTTACTGTTTTTTATTAACTTTTTTTCAGCTAAATATGAGATTTCTTTTATAAAATGTGATGGCACAAAATGAATTTCATCAAATTAGATACCTCTTTCCTCGGACAAGAGTAATGACCACTATCCTGAGAAAATTAACCTAAAATTGTCACCGGACCGATTGAATTCACTTTTGACAGATAGATAAGTGGGATTTACAATATACAATCCGCATTTCATAATAATTGTTACTTTTTCATCCTTATTTGAAAGTCTAATTTCAACACGTATTATTAAAGCGAAAAGTAATATTACTTTAGCAACTGAATGACTTAAATTGGGTCGAGACAAAAGTTCGTAACGTTTTTTTTTATGAATGACAGAAATAATATTCATATAGTTATACAGAGATTTTTACACCACATCTGAGGCATTTTATTCCGCTATCATTTGTCAGGTGTGAGGAACGTTCACAATTAAATCATTCCTCAACAGGACATCTTTTGGGTGATGAATTTGTGTAAGTAGTTGTACAGGTTTCCAGATAATGTATTTCCCATTGAGAGAACTTTGTACGAATCCAAATACGTATTAATCCGAAGTTGAGAGGTTAGTTGAGCTCAGCGGGTGTATTAGAACATACTAGTACAGTTGTATCAATATCTGGTCTGCAGAGAAATGTGAGGTTTTGGTGATATCCTGATGGAAGACGAAACCATTCCGATCGAATAATTCCACAGGCTTTCCATCGATTACTGTCTATACTCGGCCAGATTGGTAATAGTATTTTAATCTCTGATTTCACGGAAGGAGCTCTGGATACGCGATTCTTTTCCAAGAAATACACTGCATCAGCTTCTTTGTTGGCAGGTCGGGTTTTCGACTGGTAAGTCTTCATTGTTCTTTTTTCACAGGACCTTATTCGGTTCACATTTATGTAAATAATCCCCTTCTAAGGGCATTATTTTAAATAACAGATCGTTTTTTTTTTGCGTTTGAGTAAAGTATCAAAAGAGAATATTTTGTCCTTTGATTAATTCCCTTTAAATCATGCGACATCCACACAGCGTAGTCGTTCACAGATCCAAGTGTTTTCAAATGTCTTACACGCTCTTATGAGATATACACGGATTATCGCTAAAATGTCCTGTATAGTTTGACTTGGATTATTTTTAAATCGACGTTTTGATTTGTTCATCAAGAAGGAATGATCTAAATTTTCACTTCTGAATCTTGAGAGACACTTACAAAAATATTCTCAGGTATGGCACCACCTCTATGAACGATACCTATGATGTTTGCTGTTTGTGCAACGTTTTTCGTCTTCCGGAGATGAAAGAGGGTGAAATGACGAAAATGCATCTCATTTTCTTTTATTGTAAATTTTTGATATAAAAAATATTTCAGAAATTAACACTCATAATACACATTCAATAGAAAGACGCATTTAAATTTAAGTCATGAGTGAAATTAAACAACGTATTTAAACGTCACTTATTGAAAAACGTTAGGAACTTTTCTCAAAATGGAATACTTTATCTCCGAAATATAGGCTATTTGTAATTTACTGGAAAACCCGTTAATCTTTAACTTAGTGGGGTTTTCCGGTATTTCACCGCTGTCATATATTTCATTTATTACTTTGATAACCATATCAATATTGTTTGGGGGTCTATTTACAATTTATTCTGAGTATGCTATTAAGAATATGTGAAAAAATCCACCTCTCATTCCACTAAAAATAAAACCTAATATATTACGGAAACTTATTTTAACTTGTACCAATTAGGTTCTCTTCTATGACAATCAAAATAATATCTACCTACAGCGTGATGGCATTTCCATGGGTTCACTTCTTGGACCAACATTTAATAACTGTCTTGCCTCGAAAATAAAATATTTAACATCACTAAACAATCCTTCATCTACTTAAGATATGTAGATGATATCCTCATCTTAGTTAAATACAGGATCCACAAGAAAATATTAAAATTTACCTTTCTTAACTTCACATATGAACTTAACAATAACAACAAAATTCCTTTTCTTGTTGTGTTGATCGACACTAATAATAGTACACTTACTATCCCCCATATAAAATACCAATTAGCGTAAACAGTTGCACGATAAACTATAAAAACGAATATCATGACCATTACAAAGTAGCTATTATAAATATTTTAATAAACCATACAAGTTTAACTCTGCCACGAAAAGAATTCTACACGGAATTAAAATCATTAAACAAACTAACATTAATAATGGCTTTCCTAATTACATTATTGATACACATATTATACGAGCCATTAGAAATATTAACATTAGTCAAAAAGAAAATATAGAAAAGTACTTGTTGACAATACCAAAAAAACAACACCATGAAAATAATAAAGAAAAACATCAAAATCTTGAGGCCCTCAACATCATAAGCATCCGACACACACCGAAAAAAAATTATTATGAGTATTATAGTTGCAATATTTTAAAAGGCATTTGAGATACTAACATTTAAACAGTTTGCTACTTGTAATATTGGATTATCCTCCTTGCATTGAGAACGCTTGTTTACAAAACATCGTAACCACAACGGTTAATTTTAAAATTATTATAGCGGAGCGCGTTCCCGATATACTTGCAAAAATTACCATCACAACGATCACAGTTACATTAACTTTTTCTTCGCAATATATATATTATTTTAATTATATTCGGCACAGACAACTTTCTGTCGTGTTCTGGTCATTCGATCAATAGTAATATAAGCTATTTCCTTATAAGGAAGGATTTGGTATTCATTGACCGAAAAGCCAGTGGCATTTTCAGTTCAAATTTTAAAACCTCATTCTGTTCAAAACAATTTTTCTCAAGGTTTCTCAAGTCTAGCTGTTATCGTTCTTTCTAGTATTGATGGGGCGGAGTTCCTTCCTAACCTTTTGCTTCGTGTCGTGTAGAATTTAAATTCATTGATTATGTCATTATTTTCTCTTTGATTTATATGTGCTCTCCGTTTTAGTGGTATGTACGGTTGATAGTCCCCAAGTGATGTGGTATCTGCTATTTGGTACAGTTCTTGGTTTGTGACTCAGTAACGCCAGTCTCGATCTGATGGGGTTATTTATGATTCGAGATTGTTTATATTGATATATATATATTAGTTTTGCATCACTTAGCTGTTTGAAACTACCTATAGTACAGAATATTCTATGTTCAATTTGCTCATCTCATATGCTGAATTTCATTAACTGATCGATACATCGATTTATTTGAAGTGTTTCGCATTTATAAATTACACATGCTGAATTTCTAACCGATACAGAATTTATCCATTTATCTATGTTATTGTGTGAAAAAAGTATACGTACAATACAAAAAAAAGAATACACAATCTTCATTTAATAATTTGTAGAATAGCCATTATTCACTTCCACAGCATCCGAATTCTTATTGTACTTCTCTATTAATGATTTTCAAATTTTTGTTGGTATTTTGTTCCATTCTTCTTCGCAAATGGTCTTCAGATCCAGGATGTTTATTGGAGTTCGCAACTAGATTTGATTTTACAAATAACGCCACAGATTCTCGATTAGGTTTAAATCTGGTGACTTACTCTGTTATTTCAGGATATTTACATTATTTTCAACAAGCCATTTCTTTTGCAGTGTGCGTAGGATGATTATCTTGGAAGATCCAATCAAGAGGAAGTTCAAGAATTTCAACCGAAATCATTAAATTTCTTCCAACATATTTTGATATTCTGCAGCATTCATTCTACCATCTATTATTGATATGTTGCCAGTACCTTTTGCAGAAAAACATCCCCAAACGATGATGCAACCACCACCATCAAATTTCATTGTTGGAACTGTGGTCTTTGGTTTGAAGGCATCGCCATCATTTCTCCAGACACGATTTCAAGAATTCCGTCCAAACAACTCACTTTTCGTTTCCCCTGTCCATAATCCTCTTTCGCAATACGTTATGTCTTAATTCTTATGTTCACGGACGAATTTCAACCTGGCACCTCTGTCTCTCTATTCAGTAGCAGTTGCGCTTTCTGAAGGGAACGTGACTTTAGATTCTTCCTATGAATTTCATTGTTTATTATCAGTTTAGTGACACAGAGTCTTGATGAAAGCAAATCATCCTGCAACTCTTAACAAATAAGCATTGGATTTTGTTTAATTTGACGCATTAATTTCATCGAATATCTTGCAGAAATCTTCAGTGGAGAACCTGCTCTTCTTTGGATTTCAACAGTTTTGAGTTTGTTATACCTTGTAATAAATGAACTAAATGGAATATTCAGGTTGTCTGAGATTTTTATGTAACTTTTAACTTCTTTCCAGGGCTTAACAATCAGTTCCGCTTGCCATGAGGATAAATGCCCGAATATGAATTAGAGAATGTTCTGTTTGTATTTTTTAGGCTAAAAATAACTACTGATAGCATTATTGGGACATTCTAGAATATTCCACTTGAACCATGTGTATTAATGTCATTTAAAAGATTTAAATCTGAAATTTGCATTCTACGAATACTTTGTTTCACCCTTTAAGATGGATAAATGGGGTTTCTTTCTATTAAATCAAAATCCTTCTTGCTTCCTATGCATATTTACTTATTCTGCATCTGTGTACAGTTAATTATGTGAAAAGTATTTTTATTCATGTGTATGTGTACCAATATTTGTTCCCCCCCCCCACTGTATACACAATTTAACAGCTGATAGCTTAATTGATGTTTTTTCTTTCCAGGTTAAACTCATTAGAATAAATGATGACAGTCAAACTGAGCTTTGAATAAAGGAAAGTCATTCTGAAATGCTGCTGGAAGTGTGAAAATGCATTTAAAGTTCAAAAACAGTTTAGGAGGGAGTTTAATATAGATCCACCAACGGGATTTAAGAGATAAGTTTGAAGTCTATGGGACTGTTCAGAATGTCCATGAGAAGTGTTTCAAAAGACCACAGACATAAACAAGCTCCACAAACAAGAAAGTGTTTCTGGAAACTTATCGAAAGAGTCCAAGAAAAACTGTGTGGTAAGTGATTCATGAGGTAGGTATTTCAAAATCATCTGTCCAATGCATTTTTGAAGTGCTGTCAAGGAAAAAGTTATATCCCAAGTTTAGTCCATGCTATTAATGATGATTATCCAGACCAAAGAATGGAATATTTTGAGTTGTACTTGGCACGATGTTTAGAAGATGCACACTTTCCAATAAAGATTGCATAAAGTGACAAGGCACATTCAAATTAAATGGTTCATTTAACTGCCACAATTGCACATCCTG
>OZ038485.1:131854673-131859673 GCA_964036315.1 Acanthosepion esculentum
ATTACTCAGGATCATTCTCTTTGATTATCAGGATTTACTCTTTAATATATATATATATATATATATATATATATATATATATATATATATATATATATATATATATATGTCTGCTTCATAACTATTATTGGTATGGGAGTTTGATGATCTGATTTTATCCATAATGGTTATGAAAGTGTTTGTGATTCATTTGAGAATTTAGATGGAATAGTTTGTTCTGGATAGTGGACGAGACGGAGTTGGTAGGGAGTATTATGTATCTTTCCTTATATAACTTCTGCATTTCATCAACAACGCAAGAAGAAAGGCATACTAAATAAACAACCGCAACAAAAATAACATCTTCCGTAATAATAAATTATATCTGAACATATACATAATATATATATATATATATATATATATATATATATATATATATATATATATATATATATATATATATATATATCGTAATTGTCCAGGTTTCAATTCTAGGTATTGGATGCGCACTGCTGTGCTGATCAGTCCAAAATATATATAATATATGCTTTCTGCATTCTGTTGAGGATTCTTCTAGATTCGATGAATTATGGAATTATGATTATATCAAATCCTTCTAATAATTTCTTTTCACTTTTTTATCTTTGCTTGAACCGGTTTCTAACGCTCTGGATGGTGAACTTGGGGAGAGATGACGTGGCAGCACAGTCCGTAAGTTTAGGGAAATTCGGATGAGTTACACCACGGAATTTCTGAAGAGCAACGGCGCAATATCGAGTCTAATAAGAGTCACCGAGGCCCGTGGGTACAGTTGGTATGACGGGTTCGATTCTCGGTATTGGATGCGCACTGCTGATGAGTCCAAAATATAGGAGGAAACGGCCGTCCAGAGCTTTCTGCATTCTGTTGAGGTTTCTTCTAAGCTTGATGAAGTACATAATTATGATTATTTCAATTCCTCCTAATAATTTCTATCACCTACATCTATCTATCTATCTATCTATCTATATATATATATATATATATATATATATATATATATATATATATATATATATACTTATTGCCGGCCGCAAAATGCAGATGACACACTATCCATACCAGGCACAGAAAGGAACGCTTACAGGTAGTGAAGGAAATCAAGAAGAAATGAATTGTAAGAGGGCAAAATGTGTGATTGTCAGCCAAAGGACCAGCCCAAGAAGTGCAGTAGAAATTGTCAACACGATTATCAATTAAGTACAACATTCTAAATATCTAATGCATTGGAATACCGTAATATGCCTTCCTAATCTATGCAAAGTATTAAGAAACTAAACAGAAAAATAGGAAGAGTAATATCGGGCCTACCATATAGCATTAAATTCTAGACAATCTCTTAACAGTTAAAGAGAAGACTTCACGCAACGGAGATCTCTTTATACGGAAGGATACTGAGAATAGCATGGACTGAACATTTGAGCAACGAAAACGTTTTTTGTGAAAATGGATACAAAATAAGACGTTTATAAAAAAGACAATTGACATTTCTAAGATGCTTTATAAAGAAAGCTGGCTTGGAGATTCTGATGCCCAAATGAAGATCAGAATGACAGCGGAAAGTATTTTGAGTCACATCCCTAAGGAGCTTGTTTAAATGGATGACAGAACAAGGATTGGGAAGAGGCAGCGAAAAGAGTCACAAATGATAGGATATAGTGGAGAGCCATTTTCGCCTATATTTTCAACGGACACGGGACATAGTATAAGACAGATTGGCTATAGATGTAGTTTCTTCAAAAATTTCAGTGAATGATGATAAAAGTTCAACAATGGAGGAAATATTATTTCCTTTAGTGAACAACGGTTGTTTAAAACTTTATATGGCAAATAAAGAATTTAATTTCAAAAAGGTTCACAGTTGTGGCACTTAAATGATATCTCCAATGCGAAAGAAAATTCCGTAGAGTAGGTGTAAAATTTGATGAAATTACTCGGTTGATTCAGATAAGTTAAATCTCATTGGATCCTTACCATAAGTGATAGCTTAAGTAAAATTTCCAAAGATACAGTTAAACTTTAAAATCCGCAGATGTTAAATCTGTCATTTTTTTTTATTTTTTTTTATTCAAGGACAGAAAGGTAAAATATATTTTATGGAAAATAAGAGATCTCCCATATTGTTCAAGGACTTCCAATTCTTCTGACACCAGAATGAAATTTGAGGATTCTATATTTTTTTTACTACAAATGTAGTCTTTATAAATTGTGATGTAACTTAACTGGTTTTCTTTATAATAATTTGATTTATTATTTGCTATCTTTATTATCATTAATTATTATTCCAAATGTATAAAATAATTTGTGTATGTATGAATGATTCTCTTTCTTTAGTTGAGATAGTCACGAGGGTCACATGACGCCCGGTGAATGACGACAGGGGATAGAGTGGCAAAAAATCTTTGTTATGTAAAGGCCAGAGCAGAAGGATGCCCCTAACCCACATCGGTAGGGCTTATATAAAAAAACACATAGCCTAACCAGGTTCATAGAGAAACCACAGTAAGTCCAGTATTCCCCTGAGAAAATATTAAGGTTAATAGTAAGATTACCATTTTTATAAACCATTTGTTCTAGAATATGTGTTATAATTTCTCTGCGTAGGACATGTGTATCGTAGCATAATAAAGCACTCTCTGAGAACTAAAAGTGGGTGTCATTCTCTTTCCATTCAGCTATTCAGTTACGCCCGTTAATGGGGAAATTCAAAAATTGTGCATCTGAGTTCTCTTACTAAAGCCGGTATCGAATCTTTCATCCCCTCCAGGAAATTCAAGGTCAAACCGCGTTCCTCCCCCTGGTTCACAGCTGCTTGCTCAGCCGCCATTGCCCATAGAAACCACTTCTTCCACCGTTTTCGAAGTGATATGTCCGACTCCAATAAACGTCTATTTACCTCTGCCCGCAACGAGTGTAAGCGTATCCTCGACGATGCCAAGTCACTATTTGCTGCTCGGATGAAGGAACGTATTGCATCCCGCAAATTTGGCTCCAAAGATTATTGGCGCCTCTGCAAGAGCGTCCTGAACAATAACAAACCCTCCATTCCTCCCCTGTTCAATCAGTTTGAGGTCCTGACCACCTCTGCTGACAAGGCCAAATGCTTCGCTCGGAGGTTTTCTTCCAATTCTACGCTAGACTCTTCCGGGGTGCCCTTGCCCGATTTCCCTCCCAGAACTGAGGCCCTCCTGGACGGATTGCACATAACCCCGTATTTGGCATTATTTCTAACTTAGATCACCACAAGGCTACTGGTGGTGACGGAATACCAGCCATTGTCCTGAAGAAATGCGCACCTGAACTGGCGCCTGCCCTCTCTAAATTGTACAACCGCTGCCTCAATGAGTCCTGCTTTCCTGACTGCTGGAAGTCCTCAACCACTGTCCCTGTCTTTAAGAACTCTGGTGACCCCTCCGACCCTTCCAATTACCGTCTTATCAGTCTCCTACCCCTCTTCGGCAAAGTCTTCGAGGCCATTATCAACGCCGACGTGATTAATCACCTGATATCCCACGATCTGCTCTCAGACAAGCAGTATGGTTTCCGCTTTGCCTGATCTACTGCCGATGTGCTTACGGCCATCACTGAATTTGTCTGCCAAGCTATCCATAACAACGGCGAAGCTCGTGCCGTGGCCCCTGACATCTCCAAAGCATTCGATAGAGTCTGGCATGCCGGCCTTCTCCGCAAGCTCCAGGGTTATGGTATCACAGGTCGATTGTTTGACCTAATACAATAATTCCTGTCAAACCGGGATTTGAAGGTTGTTCTTAGTGGATTCATCTTCAGATCCTATCCCTCTAACGCAGGTGTTCCACAAGGCTCCATCCTAGGCCCTACTCTGTTCCTCATATTTATAAACGACCTTCCTGACGCCATAGACTCCCAAGTCGGCATCTACGCTGACGACTATTTACTCCTGCCTCAAACACAAATCTAGTGAGGCGGACAAAGCTAACCTGGCAGCTCAAATTGAAAAGGACCTCCAATCGTTTGTGATCTGGGGTGAGAAATGGATGGTTAACTTTAACGCCTCTAAAACAAAACTGCTCTCTATCAACCACCACAAGGATCCATCCCTGCATCCCATTAGAATGTCTGATGACCAACTTCTCGAGAGCTCCTCCCTGCGGCTGCTCGGTCTCCCGCTGTCTGCTGATCTGAGATGGAATAAATACATCGAGTCAGTTGCATCAGCCACCGCAAAGAAAGCTGGTTCTCTGTGCCGAGCCAGGAAATTTTTCTCCCCGGAATCGATCCTTCAAGTCTATAAATCGACCATTCTCCCTTGCATGGAGTATTGCTGCCATATACGGCTTGGGACACCTGCTGTTTGCCTCGGGGTTTTTGATAAGATCCAGAGACGGATAGGCAACGTGATTGGCCCTGATCTGTCATCTCGTCTGCAGTCGCTCTCTCACAGACGCGATCTTGCCTCGCTCTGCCTTTTTTACAATTACTTCCACGGTAATTGCTCTGCGGAATTCCGTTCGCTTATCCCCAGGCCTCGTGAATTTAAACGCCCCAGGAGGCTGGCATCCCGCTCCCACCCCTACACCGTGGAAACTGTTAGATGTAGACATCTACTCCAATAGCTTCATGTCTCGCACATCTCGCCTATGGAACTCCCTTCCCTATGACTGTTTCCCTGACAAATACAATCTCCAACGGTTTAAGTGTAGCGTCAATCGACATCTCCAGTTGCCTTGATCTATCCACTTCCCTTCTCCACATCCTTTCATTTTCATTCCTATCTGCTCTCGCTCCGGATCTTCTGTGGCTCCCTTGCCTTGATCGACCCACTGTCTTTCTCTTTCACCACATCCCCTCCCTTGCCACTCCTATCTGCTCTTCCTCCAACCCTTCTTTAACCCCTTGCGTGATAGTGGACTCCGGCCTTGCTTGGGGTGATACGATTAAAAAAAAAATTTATTTCATAATAACCTCCCATTATATATATATATATGT
Source organism: Acanthosepion esculentum (assembly GCA_964036315.1). Classification (NCBI taxonomy): domain Eukaryota; kingdom Metazoa; phylum Mollusca; class Cephalopoda; order Sepiida; family Sepiidae; genus Acanthosepion; species Acanthosepion esculentum. The sequence continues at coordinate 131,859,663 of OZ038485.1, forward strand.
GTGTGTGTGTG
>OZ038485.1:131864673-131874673 GCA_964036315.1 Acanthosepion esculentum
GGAATAAATGATATTTTTTGTTCTTTTTGGTGCTTTTTTTTTATCTACTGGAACAATTATTTTGGAAAAGCATGAAACTTTTTTTGGAGCAACTATTTCGGAACGGAGGGAGTACTATATTATAAATTCACTGGGACTGAGAATGTTGGATTTTTATACTTATAAATTTCCGACTATATTGTGAAACTATCAATTACCATTGTTAGGACCTGCAAAATCAATATGCGGTCTTGACCAAGGCGTGTCTGTCTTTGGTGAAGGTTCTATATTTGTGCTCGGCGGTTTTTCCACTAGAGAACAACCTCTACATGCTTTCAATATCTTGGTCGATTTCCGTCCAATATACGAAACTTCTCAGATTTCATTCTACAAATACCAGGATTTAATTAAAAAAGAACAGTGCTCGATACAAACAGCAGAACATAACATTATAATTATTTTCTTTTTAAAAAATATGATTCCATCGCTACACAGAAATTTCTTTTTCAAAACTGAAACTAAAATTTTAAATTTAATTATAAAAATGAAACTTAAAATCAAGAGTTTCGTTCCATTGTTAAGTGATGCTAGCATGAGCTTTCTAAGAAATTTACTTAATGTATAGATACAGATAATCTTGAGTTGTTAGGGTTAAGGAAAATTCAATCTTTTTTTATTAGGGGTGGTTGGGTTTTAATTTCTCTAGACAACTTATATATCAATTATATGGTACTTACAAAGTTAAGTTATTTGGTGTGGGGGTGCCTGCTCTCAAATATAGACATCCGTTATACAGTGTCGTCTCGGTTTTTAAAGACAAAGAAATTTGGTATTTTTATTCATCTGTTTAATTTATATTTTTATACACAATTCATATTACACTTTCCTCATTCAGTATCTATTCACTGTTAATGACATCTTAGCATTTATTGGGCAAACGTTATTATAAAAAGGAGCCCTCTTCCCCAAGCTCATATCCGAGTATGTTTTTCTCCGAGGCTTTCTAGCTAATCCCGGTAGCAGACGTCTGCTCAGATACATGTGTCTTCTTACAGCCCCAAAAGCGATAATCTTTGGTTTATGCAGCAACTGAACTGAGCGGACCTGCGTTACAGTTTCTTGAGGAGAGCGCGTCATCTGTTGTGGTCAGCCCAATGGACAGTTTGAATATAGCCAGTACGTGCAAAAGCCTCCATCACGACGAATGCGGCTCTCACACCAACTGAGTTTTCCTAAACGGTTCTGTCTGGCCAAAAGGCTTGGTTCAAGCCATGGTATAGTTTTCAGGAATTTGTAAACAGTGCTCCCTACATTTGATCAATAGAAATGGTGAGTTTCGACCCTTTGCTTCATAGATTGATGTCCGATAATCTGACCTCTCAGTTACACGTTCACTACTCGGTTTCTCGAATAATTAGGCCGGTAAATGTAATACATACTGTTTAAGAAATCTGCAAAAAGAATATGGCGTCTATTTCAAACAGGTGTATCTACTCAAACGATAATAAAAATGTCGGATAGCATGTAATATAAAATAAATGTATTAATACTTACTCCCTCTCGTTTTTCTCTCACTCAATATTTCTATCTATCTATCTATCTATCTATCTATCTATCTATCTATCTCTCTCTCTCTCTCTCTCTCTCTCTATATATATATATATATATATATATATATATATATATATATATATATAATTCATTTTTTCGCCCTTGAAAGTGAAGACTGAAGATCCAGAGAAAAATAAAATCTCTGGTGAAATAAATTATAACAAATGGAGCCTTAAAGTCGTCTTTTTTTTCTTTAAATTAAACTAAATTATTCTCTCTGACTTAACATTGAACTCTCCGGACATCATCTCCTTGGGATTATCCATATGTATTACCAAAATCTTTGTGACTTAACTTAATTACATACATACATATATATATACACATATATATATATATATATATATACACACACATATATATATATATATATATATATATATATATATATATATATATATATGTATGTATGTATGTATGTGTGTGTGTGTGTATATATATATATATATGTACCTATATATATATATATATATATATATATATATATATATATATATATATATATGTGTGTGTGTGTGTGTGTGTGTGCGTATGCGCGCGCGCACATGCCTGATTGAGTAAATTTTAGGACATATCAAAAAGTATTGCATTTTGCGGAGATAATAATGATTTACTGATACTGAAAATCCTACTAATTAACCCTTAGTTGGGGGAGAAGAGGGTTATTTATATCTTTACCATGTTTATTTGCGCGTAAGTGAATCTACCGCATCCTTATGGAATTGAAACTCATTTCTTCATTTTCCAGTTGCGAGCCGCTACCGATTACACCCCTGCATATCAAAATTTGCAGTACCTGCTATTGCCATGTGGTCAGCACATCTCAGTTGTGTGTAACAATTAATATATCTGTACATGTATGTTGCCTGCACTCTGCTATGCAGATGCAATAGAAGCAACATTTCTTATGTCTGTATAATATTATCTCACGCATGATTTTAATCTTAAAATAATTACTCTTCAGGTAAATGTATTTTTTCTGTTTGTGAAAGTTTTATTTTCAATCCCCGCATACAAAATCGGGAACTTGGCCGAAAATATTCCAAGCAGCCAGAAATTACTAAAATTATCGCTTGAGAAAATGATCACATTAGTTAGGCGGGGAATTGAAGTAATTCCGTTGTCGCCTCGTAATTATTTTCATATTTATCGAGTCGGAAATCGAACTTAGATGTGTAGTAAACTTATTTGACATTCCTTCCGGTGTTTGGTAGCTTCTCATTAGTTACAATGCTCTTGAAGTCTGTTTTCAGATCTCTTCTTTTTGGAAGAGTTCCGTTTATCCATATCCCTCCTCTCTTGTTCCCCTTTTCAAAACGTTAACTTTTGCAACCATTTCCGTTGAACTCTTTGTCTTTTTTTTTTCTTTCATTGATTTTGTAGTCCAAACCTTAACTTTCTTTTTCAGGCATTGTTCCTCTATTACTCTTTCTTGCTTTTTTCTTCAATTTCGTTTTCTTCTGATCTTTCCTTAACGTATTTTCTTTGTGATCTTTATAAATCGCCGCTCAACACAACTCACAGCCAAATAGTATCAACACACGATAAAGTAAACGTACGGTCATTTCTTCTGTTTTCTTACAGGGAAACTCGAATACCTGTTAAAATTAAGCAGTTACATTAAAGGTCATCGTCCTCATCTGCAGCTAATTATCAATTGTCCACTACCTGACAACGGCCTGATTTATGACGACGCTGACTATACTATTCTCGATCGTGCCTCCAGCATTCTCGTCTATTTCACCCGTCCGTCTTCAAGCTGGTCTTTTTTCTACCTTTTTTCTTTCTTTTCTTTTTACATTCAACCTAGACGAGGGCTCGCGGCCACGTGAGGTAGAGGGTTGCCTTAGCAGACATTGGTGCAGATCAAATTTTCCAAATCAAAAAAAATGTTAAGCTAGTCGATAACTCCATAGAAATACAAAGATAGAAACGAATACCAAGATCTGTTTTCGCATAAACGAACCAAAGTATCAAGAAATATGAAAATGAACTGAGAAACAATGAAAAGATTGCTGATCTACGATATAAACATAAATGCTGGAAATTCTCTTCATACATCAAAAAGAGACTAGTCGTGATTGTTACGTGTTGATAATTGTAACAAAAGAAAAAAGAATGATTTGCCAAAACACAGAGCTAAATCACAAACAATATTTAATTTACTGAAAAACACAAAAGAAAATATATACAAGACATACAATTGGCTATACAAAACTGAAAACACAGAGTTACTGGCGAAGGGAGAAGAGTCAAGTGCCTTTACTACGTTAGGGCTAGCGAAGTAATTTAGTTGCTATTACTGGAAATCCACAAATGTGTGTAAATAAAGATAAATTCCTAGTTTGGTCAATGAAAATAGTCAAAATTCTATTTACCAGATTTGTTCCATGAACTTGTCTTTTAGGGTTTTTGTTGGTCGGTAACTTTTCATAGAGATTCTTTCGGCTGGATATAATAATCCTCGAATCAAAAGCCGGAATTGATACTGGCAGCAATTCCTTTTACACAACTGACAACCCTTTACCCAAAAACCTATTTTATATGGGGCTAACACCCAATTTGCGTATTTCTAGATGTTTCTCTAATCATCTAGATTCTTCTCGAATATACTGGAATGATCTCGAATCTTCCAAATGTTCTATTTCAAATTTCTCTATTTTACAACTACTTCATGAAAGAAAACTTTTTGGTATTAACAGGTAGGACTCAGTAGAATCCCTTACTATAAATTTTAACCTTATTGCGACTTTCTTTTTATAGGAATACATCCTCGTAACAGTGATAAAGACATGGTTCTACTGATGGATCTGAGAATACTAATCTGGAAAAAGAATTACGAGGAAACTACTGCTGGTAGTTAGAAAGAGATAGTTAATATCTGGAGAAAAAACATCGGAAGACGAAATATGTCTTCCAGAAACTAAGAAAAATATTAAAAGATGGGAAAATATATTTAGAAAAAAAATGAATACTGAACTGTTTTGTAATATTTCACTTTCTAGATGGTGTTGGGTGTTTTGGAAAATCTTTTCAAAACTATAAATATTCCTTTATATTTATTATGTATGCTAGATCTGTTTTTAAACGTTTTATCTGTTTTTTAGGCATTTTGAAATTTCCAATTGAAGAAAGGGAATATTTAAAAGCTCATAGAGAGAAAACAAGACCAAAAGAAAGTCTCCAATTTGGAGATATTGACAGAGAGGCTATGAAAAGAATGCAGCTGAAGCTGAGAGATTAGATAGTCACATTGAAAGACATTAACAACCGGATTCTATACACGTTGCCTCTACATCGGATATTCCCATCAACGTATTCCAATGAACAAACAACTTATAACAGTTTTTTAGCCAGGGAAACTAAGGGACTACATTCATTTAAAAGTCTCTAGATATGACATGAAATTTATTAAGGATGATGTATCTTCCAACCGTCTATATTTCTGAGATGAGGTATTATGTATATTATTTACATTATTCGGACTATTGTCCTCATCTTTGTCGCCATATTTATTACAACGTTTCGGCCGTTGTACGCTCCGACCTTCTTCAGGTGGTTGGAATGTCGGACTGAACCCTTTATTTCTCTCACTTGGGTAGACTGTTCTAGTTCCACGTGCCATGTTTAATGGATGTCAGTTATCAGTCATCAACTGTTAATACGAGCACTGGTAAAAATGGTCGCTGAAGATATCAGTTTTATAATACCCAGAAATTCATACACAGATGTCCTCAAGGACACATGACACAGTGGATAAAGGCGTTGGTTAGATCCAGTGACAGGACCCAAAGAGTGTGTGTTCAATACCCGGTTGAGGCAGTGGAGAACATTCAGAGGGAAAAATTACCAGGAGATAACTGATAACAGACATCCATTATACATGGCACGTGGAACTAAAACAGTCTACCCCAGCGAGCGAAATAAAGGGTTCGGTTCGAAATTCCAACCACCTGAAGAAGGCCGGAGCGTACAACGGCCGAAACGTTGTGATAAATATGGCGGTAAAGATGAGAACAATAGTCCAAATAATGTAAATAGTTTAATATTCATAGCATTGTCAATATTTCTATAACTCCTTCAAAAGAACTAGCACGTGTGACTGTTCTTTTTCTCATGATTAGGTTTATAATACCCAGAAATACATACACAAATGTCCTCAAGGACACATGGCATAGTGTCAGGACCCAAAGCGAATGAGTTCAATACCTGGTTAAGGTGGTGGAGAAATTGGAGCTTGGGAATTAAGCAGGAGATAACTGAAACTGATATCCATTAAAGATGACACGTGGAACTAGAACAGTCTATCCCAGTGAGCGAAATAAAGGGTTCAGTTCGACATTCCAACCACCTGAAGAAGTGGCCGAAACGTTGTAATGAATACGGCGACAAAGATGAGGACAATAGTCCGAATAATGTAAATAATGTCATACCTTTTTATCATACCCACAGGATAAAAGTAACCACCCACCAGAAGCATGCTCAGAACCATGAAAATATCATCTGCATCGGTGCTAATTACAGAGTTGATGAGGACACCTTGCAATACGAAGAGATTGCAGAGGGAAAAAGCGAAGAAGAGGGTCATTAACTCTCACCAAAGATGGACACGGAACAGACAATGTTAGCCTTAACATTTTTAAATTGGTATTGTTGTAACAAAAGATATTGCTGCTACAAAAGATGTTGCTGTTACAAGAATTCAACAGCGTAAATTCCATTAAGCAACTTCTTGTGGCTAATACCTGTACAAACACTGAATGTGAGGCAAGCCTTGTTATGGCTCTGGAGAAAAAACCTTAAAAGAAAGTTTCACGCAATTGAATGTTCACTTCATGAAAATGAACCTCTTCTTAGACCTATTTTTAAGTACATTGATGGAACTACAAGAAGCCCTACAACATTTACTGGTCCTCCAGGGAATCATTTCAGAAAAGATTACCAGGATTTGTCCCAGGTTGAATTTTAATCTATCAGTGACCTTCTGGCTAATTTATAGCTTACTGCAGGGGGAATGAAAGATTTAAGTGGTGAGCAGAAAATACCCTGAGAATATGAATTCCTCAAGAGAAAGTGAAACCTAAATTTGCTGCCAGGAAAACTGAGTTTCTAAATCAAGCAAGATGCTTAACATTAGCTAGCGGGTTAATGTATTATACACCAGTACTCAATGATAAATTACACTGCCTTACGAAATTTATAATTGACATACACAGATGAATATATGTGGATTATGATTAGTAATATTGTGTGGAACAGCATCTCGCCAACAAAATATTGATGAGGTACAAATATACGTATCCCAATATACACATTATGGCACCCAATCCGATAAGCGTATACCTGGTGCATGCGTCACAGCCAAATCTGCGCGATATACTGACTGATTTTGACAAAAGCAGCTCATCATGTTGAAGTGTTAGGCGCACAAAGAATTAACTTCAAGATGAGTAATCCGGTCAGCCATTCTAGATAGTATTTCTAAGTTGACCTGGCTGTGTCGCCGTCCATCAAACTTTAAAATAATGGAAATGGATGCTGACAGGGCTATGATTAACCCCCAACTATACCGGCTAGGAAACACAGGTGAACAATGCGCCACACCCTGGGTGGGAGATATACACAAATAGCTATGGTCAGACAACTGAAAAGCAAATCGATAGCAGTGGAATATTACTAAGTGTAGCTTAGTGTGTGCGATGTGTAAATTGTCGCCCTTTTATATTTTTAATTCCACGCACGCGCGTTGTTTTGGGGTTTTTTTTTTCGCAATTTCTGTCCGCACATCACCTCTTACATCTGGCCAACTAACTCCTCAGACTACAACCTCCTTGATTATTATGTGTACGTCGCAGTTGACCAACAAAACTGAAGACAAGGATTATGCCAGCCTTCATCAAGTTAAACAATGAGATTTTCCAGAAGAGTTCCAGGGGATTCCGAAGTCGTCTGACGATGGCGATTTTATTGAATAAGCCTACTCTTTAGTATTTCAAGATATTTTCTGTGCAGTTTTGGTAAATATATCTGTTAAAATGACATGTCAGCGTTATTTTCAATTTTGCGTCATTTGGACGACAATTTATCCATCGCACCTTGTATATGTGCTACAAGTCTGAAAATATAGACACCTGGTGAGGATTGAACTTCAATATTCAGTCGTAATTGCTCTAGTGAAACAATTTTGTTAATCATTACACCACGCCAGGGCCAACCAGAACGGTGGTAGTGAAGTGCATATTTACAATAGTTCATGAAAAAAATAACGTACATATTAACGCGTCCAGTTAAGATAAGAAGAGATGCGGGCAGGGTGTAGCTTCAGGGTATTAATCATTATTATTATTATTTACTCATCATCTGTGCTATTATCGGCTGCTGTTTCGTGTGGGACATGATATGAAAAAGCAGAATTTCCGCATTGATTCGCTGAAGTGATTCAATGAGGATGAATTAATTTGAAAATAATTCTAAGTGAGACACGTTTAATTATTTTAGCAGATTACGATTCGTTTTCCTTTCACCCGAAGGCAGCAGTTTTCTTCGAAAAAAGTAATGACGCACTAGTTATATATATAAAATGGCATTGATAATAAAGACAGAAAGAAATAAAGTACATCTGAATGGATGTAAACATCGGATAGACAAAACATTAGAAGAAAGGAGAAAGTATAATGAAACAGTATTTCCGAAAACATTTACACGTTTGACAAAAAACGAAACAGAAAAGATCGACAAAACGAAAATCTAAAATATCGATTAGAGTTTTTTTTCTTTGTAAATTAGCAGAAGAGTTTTAGGATATTCTGGTTGAATTAGGAAGAAGAATATTTGAACAGATTTCGTACAAGTTGCGGAAAAGAAAATATTGCTTCCTTTGATTGTCTACATGAAACTTCAGGAATACATTTTTTAAATCATTTAAACCCAAGCAATCACAAAACTCATTTTTGGAAGTTAACTTTAATATTGTATATTATGGTTATGCAAGAAATATCAATTTAATTTCGGATTTAACTAACACCATCTTGGATTCTCATATGGGATCACTAATTGACAACGTATTTGAATATATATATATATATATAAATATTAAAGTGAACATTGTAAACACTCAGAGTCGACAGGCTGTTTCATACTTGCATGAAACAGCCTGTCGCCTCTGGGTGTTGACTTCAATGTTCACCTTTATATTTATATTTACATGCGATCTATCTCTGATATTGAGCACTTTATCCCATAAATAGAGCACACCATGAAAGTATATTTCTTCATATATATATATATAGAGAGAGAGAGAGAGAGAGAGACAGAGACAAACAGACAGACAGACAGACAGACAGAAAGAGAGTGAGAGAGATCACCTTACATCAACTTAAAACTACTCCTCAAATTTGTAAAAAAGTATATGTAAATTTAAATTAATTGTTTCACACTTAGAAGTGTGGTCTGATGAGCCAGGGAAAAAGAAATTCCCTGATGAAATAAATTATAACCAGTGGACCCTTAAATTTTTCTGTTTTTATTGAAATACATACATACATATATATATATATATATATATATATATATATATATATATATATATGAGGCATGTATTATTGAAGACTACGTAATTCTTCCATTTAATAACAATTATTTTCGTTTTTCTTGCTTTCTCGCGAGTTTCTCTGTATTTGAATCTACGTTGTTGAAAAAAGACCCCAGTCCTTAGTGTTTTGTCAACTGCTTTCGATTTTCGTCAACCCTGATCATGGATGTATGCTTTTAGTTTGAAATATTTATTGTACATAGGTACAAATACATCACATGGGAAAAATTGGGAGGTGGGGTCTGGTCTTCACCTGTCTTATCTTTAACTTAGTTAGCTTCACTTACTGACCGAATCGTCCAAACATTGTTCCATTCACCAAAACATCTCATCCATGCAACACTGACATACACATACACCACAATGCCACATTCACTCTAAGAAATCCTACCTAACCCCCATACGTACAGATTTTCCCCCAATGTTCATGATATAAAAAGCTAAACAAACTTATGTTAGTAACAGGCACCCCCGCTGTTTAATTATGGCAGAGATAACAGCTAACTGGACACAAATATACCACAAGATTAATAAAATAATTTCCATGCATCCGTTCTGTGATCACTGGCACTCACACTCACACTCACACTCGAAAACGAAAGGCATCCCACAGTTTGACCAGAGAACTGCAATCTCTGTCACCTAAATGAGGAGAGGAAGGGGAATGAACCGAAGAAAAAGAAAATTTGGGGGTGCAAAAATAAACGTGCCAATGAAAGTTCATACCCTAGCTAAGTTAAATCCAGCAACTTGAACAAGACGACTTACACTAGCCTAACTCTAAATGACAAATGTTTAAACCAGGCAACCAATATCCTT
>OZ038485.1:131879673-131962173 GCA_964036315.1 Acanthosepion esculentum
AGTCAAAAATTAACATGGCTAGAGAACACATTAAGTCAAAAATTAACATGACTAGAGAACACGTTAAGTCAAAAATTAACATGGCTAGAGAACACGTTAAGTCAAAAATTAACATGACTAGAGAACACGTTAAGTCAAAAATTAACATGACTAGAGAACACGTTAAGTCAAAAATTAACATGGCTAGAGAACACGTTACGTCAAAAATTAACATGACTAGAGAACACGTTAAGTCAAAAATTAACATGACTAGAGAACACGTTAAGTCAAAAATTATCATGACTAGAGAACACATTAAGTCAAAAATTAACATGGCTAGAGAACACGTTAAGTCAAAAATTAACATGGCTAGAGAACACGTTAAGTCAAAAATTAACATGGCTAGAGAACACGTTAAGTCAAAAATTAACATGACTAGAGAACACGTTAAGACTAAACGTAACATGGCGATACAATACGTTAAGTCTAAAGGAACTCTCTGCTTTCAATCAGCATGGATGATGCTAACCTCTAGGTAACTGACCCGTTCCACCTTCTCGGTCTAACATTCTCAACTCATATGAAGTGGGAAGACTAGATTGAATCCATTGCTAGGTTAGCCCGCTTAGAAAGTCGCTTCACTGCGTCGAGCGAGAACTTTTTTCTCTCCAGAATGTATTATACATATATATATATAAGTATACAATTCGTCCATGCTTAGAATATTGCTGTCACATATTGTCAGGTGCCTCTTCTATATACCTGGAGATTCTTGATAAGATAAAAAAAAATCAACATTATTATTAGTCCTAATCTGGCGACTCGTCATCAGTCACCTACCGCCTTAAGGTTGCCAGTCTGTACATTTTTTTAATAAATAATTACATCGTATCTGTCTATATTCCTGAAATGAGATATTGTAATTATTTACATTATTTACATTGTTCGGACTTTTGTATTCATCTTTATTCCCATATTCACGACGTTTCCATCGTTGTACGCATCAGCCTTCTTTTAAGACATAACAACTACTCTGGGTACAGAGCAGAAGCGCCGATAAAATGAGATAGAATGGTACAAGAGGATAACAACACTCAGGAAACAGCTTCAGTCTGCCGAGACTATGTGAAGGGATTATCGGAGAAAATACAAAAGTTCTGTGCTATATATAACATCAAGACGATGTTCAAAAGTGGTTTTACACTTCGCAACCGCCTTTTCCGAGTAAGACCCGACCATAGAGGAGAAGGTGGCTAAGGACTGTGTGTACGACATTCCGTGCAATTGTGGTAAGAAATGTAATGTAAAACAATCTTCCTCCTTACGATAAGACTGCAAGAACATCGTAAAACCTTAACAGGAGGGTAAATAGGAAAATCAGGCGTAGCTGACCACATATAGAGGGAAACGGGAGATCACCGCAGCCTGTAGGGTGTGGCTGAAATAAAAGACAGAGAACAACACGGGAAAATACATAAACTTAAGGAATCAACACATATTCTAGGCCGCAAAAAATATTCAAATCCGGCCAAACATAGAAATGAATACAATATGGAGTGCTAGAGAAAAGCAATAATAACAATAAAAATGCAATATGAGCTCTGGTAAAAAAAAATGTATTCTTGGTACTGAGATATTGAGTTTATAAGTCACAAACATTCATGTACTGATGTCCTCAAAGACATATCGCTCATCGCTTATATAAAAACCTTGGTTGGTTGCAGTGACTTCAGCCAATGCCTGGCTTCTGCAGTGGAGAATAAAAAATTGAAGAGTTGAGTGAAAGGGAAATAACTAAGAGATCTGGCATGTGGAACTAGAACAATCTAAAACACTGGACGAAGTAAAGGGTTGAGTTCGAAATTCCAGGCCCCCTGACGTCGTGAATAAAGATGAAGACAACAGTACGAATAATGTAAATACTTTCATGGTAATTGTGCAAATAATATCTTATTTACGGTACATAGACTTTATAAATGTAAGCGTAGTACTTGACTGACGTCGAATTTACAGTTGAGCTAGATAGATGTAGCCGTACATTCTGTGCTAATAGTTTCTTTTTTTAAAAAACTTCTTGCCCGTAGAGCTCTCTAGAGGCTCCGAGATTTCCAGACAAATTTAATCTCCAAAATTGCAATGTCAATCGCTAACTATTTCATCCTGTTTACACTCCATTATTAATGTATCTGTTCCTAGTTCTCCCCTTTTGTCAGAGTGGCTTTATTGACTTACTTGAGGTTATATTGATAAAAAAAACATGCCTAGAGAACACGCTAATTTTAATAGGAACATGTTTAGAGAAAACGCCAACTCTAAAATAAACATGGTTAAAGAACACTCTAACTCTATAAGGAACATGTTTAGAGAACACGCTAACTATAAAAGGAACATGGTTAGAGAACACGTTACATGGGAAAGAACTTCTCATACCACGTACCGAGTACCACATATCTATAATAGAACAACATTTTAAGCTAACTAAGTTCACACGTTAAGTTTTACTGTATAAAACCAAACAGGTCTTTTCTATTCCAATGTTTTATTTAATTGGTAAAATGATTGAAAATTTGTCAAGTATTCTTATTTTAAATATATACGTTTTAAGGATACATATGCGATATATTCTGGGATAACAATAGATAAATGTTTATATATCAAGGATTATTTTAGAGAAACCGATGAAAAGTGGAAGTTTTCCTTTGATGTCTTTCTTCCTTTATGACATCATCGGACTAAATTAATGTTTATCTTTTGATGCGACGACACATTCACACGAATGTTCGGTGACATTTTGAATTTTGAATTCAATTTCAAGTTTATATTGCAAATATGTCGATTCAATTTATTGTTTTTTATCCTTTTATGTCATTATCCTATTTTTTATCAAATATTGCACATTGTTATAATAGACGATCTGACAATCAAGGGGAAACGTTTTAAGAATCTGAACGTAAATTTATGTTCTAGCAATTAAAGCACTTTCTAAAAAATGTCATCTTTCTAAATTACTCTCTCTCTTTTAATTCAAATAGCATTTTTAAATCTAAATTATGGCTAGACTCATTACGGTGCGGGCCAAATACATTGTGTGTTTTTAAATCTTTTTTTATTTGCAGATAATAATTAATTTAAATTCCGTGAATTTTCTCCTGTATATTACTTGTGACAATTATTACAGTTGATAAAGTAAATTCCTCCTTCAAATTTTAGCTTATTATTATTTTCTTTGGTATTATTTCTAAATATATAATATGTATCTTCTTCTAGGTGCTGTATCCGTTTGGAACATAGCCGATCTTGATTCACTACAATTTTCTGACTTTTCTAACACTTAGAATCCTTTGTCTTTTCTCTGCCTCTACCAAATCCTGTTCTCTCATCAGTTTAAACATACTCGCCCTCTGAATGTCATATTCTCCAAGCAGTCCTTCCTTCAATATGAGTCCCTAGAAATGTCAACTGTCTCTTTCTGAGTCTAAGCATGAGTCTCCTTTTTGGTTCAGTTTTCCTTAAAATTTCCTCATTACTCACTTTTTCACCAAATGGTAATTTTAGCATCCTTCTCTCGTTTAAAGTCTTTTCTTCATCAGTGACAAAATTGTACATCATTCACTGCCACATAGAACTGATATTACATAATACTTCAATAAACTTTTCGTTATTTCTAAAGAAAGTTTCATGTTTCGTAATACTTTCCTTAGCTTTTTCGATGCATATTACGTCATTAGAATGCGCCTTTGGATATCGCTGTCACTTTTTTCGTCTTATGTTAAAACACTTCCTAGAAATGTAATCGTTTTGGTGTGTCCAATATATATTTCGTATGTTGAGCTGATCCTTTTCGTATAACTATACATTCTATATGCTTACAATTGATATTTAATCATTTCGTCTGTCTTCCCTTTACTAACCGCTAGTTTCCATTCTACGTCTGCTATCAACACTGTGCTTATGTTATTCTGTTAACACCCTGCGCAACAATAATGAATACTGGTTGGACTTTTAATTCTCTATGGATTGTTTCACTGCAAAGGTTTGAATAAGTTTGGAAAGATGACACCTCGTTGTCTTCAGGTCATTCTCATTTTGTCAACTTACTGACTTCATTTTCTGTCCGTATGCTGATAGTTTATTCCAAGTATTAGTTCTGGTTTAATCTAATATCTTTCGGAAATAAATCTAGTTTAGCCCGCAATTAAAACTGTTTTTTTTTTTTTTTGGTGGGAGACGTAATTTATTAAACATTTATTATATATATGGTACGAAAGTCGGTGGAATGTACAGAATGAAAGCAGGAGAACGTCTTGAAGTTATCGACTTCAAGATAAACTGATAAAGACGTTTCTACTAGTCAGCGTAATATGGAACACGAGGTATTAAATTCTTAAAAGCTTTAATTTTTTTTATGAATCTGGAAATAAAAGATACTGTTTCAAATATTTGTCGTCCCACAAAAATAAATTGAATACAATTCATTTGTAAATATGGGAACCCAAAGAGAATTTCATGTATGGTTAGATACAAAAACGTTCCATCGCCATCAACCTGTTACTGCATGCATCAGGAAATGTTTAATCATCCTACCATATAAGACTAATATGGAGGTGCTGGCTGAGATAATTCCCAGTAACCATATATAGTTCACGTTTGTAGCAGCTAATATACTAATCTGTATGGTTTATTTAAACAACACAAACAAAGGTATTCATTGATTATGCCTCTAAGTCATCAATGGGAGGGTTTGCATATTAGCCCTAAACATTATAGTTACAGTAAACTTTATTACTTACTGTAGAATAAAAGAGGTGCTTTATATAAAAGAAAATAAAACAAATCAAAAATATGTTTACATATTTTGTACATAGTTTCGATGGTATCGAAATTTATAATGAACGTCAGGGAAGTCGAGTATGATTGTTTAGTTGTTTTGGTTTAGTGGCATATAAACACATCCATGGGTTATTTAATGCAAAATCTAAATATTTATACATAATTTTATACATTTAATTATTTTATGCATATAATGTTATGCTTTCAGAGGAAGCGTATATATATATATATATATATATAGATAGATAATATTAGTAGTCAATATATATATATATATATTATGAAATGGACAAAGTCCGACAATTATTTAAAGACATTTTTATGTTTAACATTCTTTTTATAGATACAAATATTTAAGTAAATGCTCTGTTTATAATAAACAGTATTAAACAACATTTACCGGCCTGAATTCGGAGGACGAATATTTTCTATGAAAATTTCTCGGACATTCAGGCCCGTAATTGTTATTTAATACTGTTTATTATAAAGAGAGCATTTACTTAAATACTTGTATCTATAAAAAGAATGTATAAACATAAAAATGTTCTAATATATATATATATATGTATATAATATTATGTTATATAAATATATAATATATAGTTGATCTATTTTGGTAGTTGGTAATTTTAATATAAAATGTATTGCAGGTAATTTCATTACAAAAATATATTGTTGGGAGTTTTTTTTTATAAAACTATTGCTGGTATTTTTACTATAAAGTGTGCGATGGCTAAATTGTAAAAATTACGCAAAATTAAAATATAACTGACATCTCATTTCAACAGAATTTACGAAGACGAAAATTTATTCAATAAAAATCGCCATTTCCTTCAACCAGGGCCTCCAGATGACTTCGGAATCTCCTGCAACTCTTCTGGACTGTCTCCTTCTTCAAGTTGGTGAATGCTGTCATAGCCTTCAATTCGTTTTAATGTTAAACGCAGTTTTTGGTCTCTCACTCAACTGCGCCCCGCACATGGGTATTACAATCTGGGGTGTAGGTCGTCAGATTTAAGGGGTGATGTTGCAGAAATTGCCTGGGTACTTCTGCTTGTGTGGAAAGGTGCAAAATAATTTGGCCATATATATGTTCTTTCGCAGCCACTCTTTTGACCCAGGGCAGCACTATCTCCTCAGGGCACTTGATGTAGACCTTCTGTTGGTTTGATGTACTCATCAAATCTTCGGGAGTTTTTTCTTATCATAACTATCAGAGTGAGTTTTCCGAGCTGCCGTACTTTCGTGGTCACCATTAGATTCATCCAACTCTTTCGGAATATTCTGCACTACCCTCAGAAGGACACCCAACTACCCTGAAATGTTCGTATTGGAGCTTCCACAGCGAATACCAAAAGGTACAGCATGTCGTTTCCAAATCCCCGGTGCAGTGAACTGCGTCATGGTGCCCAACTGATCCTAATATACTGTATAGTCGACAAAATCAAACAACACACATGCGCTAAATTAAATATATATAATCGCGACAATTTACCCATCGCAGGCTGTAGAAATGTATTTTTGTACTTTTCTAATATTTTGATTTTTGCTTGGGGGTTCACTATTTTTCCATAAGTGCTCCCACTTTCCCTAATTAACAGCTGATTGTAAGTAATTTTTTAGATCAGCTGCCAATTTGATCTTATTGAACTGACCAGATTTACTATTGATGCTGGAGTAAATAATTGTGTCATTAGCATGGATAGCGATTTGAGAACTGATGCAGGAAGTTCATTGATTAAAATTCGGAACAAATTAGGTCCAAGAATAGAGCCCTGGGGGACGTCTTCATTAATATAAAGGGATCTAGAAGAGAGGTCGTTCAGGATAACTTTCTGTAGAAGAAAAGATGTAATTCAGTAGCACAGACACTAGCAACACCCTCGCAACGCATTCTGGTTTAGTACGCACCGCCGTGAATTACGATTAACGCACAAAAATCGTTCTGCCGACTTGACAAGAACTTACCTTTTTATACGTTCTTGCCGAGCCAAAGAATTTGCATATTTGGCAACGCTGCCAGCCTCGATCTGACTCACTGACGCATGCGCCTCGTCATTCCAGCGCCGGTGCTCGGGGAGTCTGCATCGCTAGCAATTTACTCGCACAGATAGGCTACGCTACTCTGGCCCTCTTGGACCTACGAGGTAATTCTCCACACTTTCTTTTCGAGATTTGATAAGAAAGACTGAATCAGTTTAAAATTAATCAAAAAATATCATAACATTTCAACATCCGAAAAAGGATGGTATACCAAATCCTGTCGAATGATTTCGAGATATTGAATGCCGCAGACCCAGGTTCACCATTTTTATTTAATGCTTGAAAGACTCAGTAATAATCGTTAATACATCAACAGTTCACCTAAAGAAGAGAAATTCATATTAGTTTTCTGAAAGAAAGTCTGGAAATGTGAAGTGCTTAATCAAACGATTCGTAAAGGAATTTTGAAGATATCCATTCTTCTTACACTGGTATCGATAGAAAACAATGGCAGATAAACATTTTCAGTTCTCTGTCAGTCTAAAATTGTATTCCAATTTTTCACATCTTTCACTTTTGTTCTATCGCCTCGTTAGCCTTACCAATTCTTTTGAAAAAATCTAATCTCCTGATATGATCTTGCTGTTTCGTTTAAATTTCATAATCCTAAAGAATGTTATATTTTATTCTCTAGACAACCTGATAGTTTGTGTATATAATATTCAATTACCTTGTCAGAATGTAGATTTTTGCATAGTTCTCAATAGATCACCTTTCCTACCCAATCAATTTCGATTTTTATTCTTTATGAATTCATTTCCACGATTTAACCGTTACCTACATATAAATGGCGATTTCTGTTACATGCCAAATCACCTGGCTCAACCGTATTAGTTCTTATAGATTATATTATTATGGAATACAGTTCTTTTTATTTTGCTTTTTTCTAAATAGTTTTCTCGGTGTAGGGATGCAAGAGGCGATTGTCTCCTTTTCGTTGAAATTTTCAAGAGTGATGGCCGGTAAGTGACGTCATGTGATAGATTGACGAAAGCCAGTTGCGATGTAGTGACTGGAGAAGGACGTCCCTAGTCCACAGTGGTAAGTCTTACAGGATAAAAAAAACGTGGCCCTCAACAGGTTCATAGAGAAACAGCTGTAACTCAAATATTGCCTTCGGAAAATATTACAATTAACATTCCCCCTTTTTTTACAAACTCGTTGTTGTTGCATATATGTTATAATTTCTCCGCTTGAGACAGGTGTATATATGCATATATAATTTTGTGTACGACGGACCATTATAAAACTCTTTATGTTTGTCATTCCTATACCTTTCAGACATTCTGTTCTGTGCGTGAAGTACGGTGTTATTACAGCACGGATATAATAATGCCATAATGGGGGAAACTTAATTGGGAGAATAAAAGTTTTTTTTTTCTATAGCTCTCTCCTATTATATCAGTTTCCTATACATAGTTTTGTCTTAGTGGTTTTATTGCCTTGTTTGGGGGTGAACTGAGTAAGAGAGAGAGAGAGAGAGAGATTCTGTGCGGCCAGTGAAACGAATTCAGTTTCTTTCTTCAAATAGCCTCTGCGTTACCATAATATCTCATTTTATTTGTTCCTTGGAAGGTTTATATAGATGTGTTCATTAATATATTCTCATTAGTAGATGTTTTGTATTTGTATAGCATTAGTAATCCATTTGTAGTCTTTTAAGCATTGCAATTAAGTGTTCCTTACCTATTGTGTGTAATGTTTGATCACAGTACATGATTGAGAGGTTTTTCAAAACTAAACGCAACGCTGACTATTCCCACCATCCTTTTCTTTTTTTATACCTATTCTATAAACATCACCGCGCGTTTGCAAGCATTTATGCAAAGTCAGCAATTCATTTTTAGAACAAATCCTCACGGTTCCTCTTCAAACTAGATCCAGTTGATGAAATGCAACATGTATCATACAATGGATACTACCTATATATATATACCTTTCAGCCTGTCTCTCGATTATTATTATTATTATCATTATTATCATTATTATTATTATTATTATTATTATTAAATATTATAACAATCCTCTTGGCGTATGTGACATGTCCACCGCTTTATTCTATCTGAACCTGATACAGCTGCTGGGTCGCTAAAAACGTGACTATAGGGCAATATAGACGGACGTGGGTTAGTTTTAGGGTTTGTTAAGATACTTCAGTATTATCGTAGATAGATGTGAGATAGCCACCCCTCATGTAATCCCTAACATCACGTCAAAGTAGCAGTTCAACTCCTGGCCACATCGTTCTCTGTAGTTCTCTAGTACTATGTATTCAATGCCATGCAGCGTGAGAAAATAAAAAAAAAAAGATTTTCAATAGAATTTTTCATTTTCCTTTTCATTGTTTTTTTGTTAAAAGTTATCGGACTGTTTCAATTCCACGATGAAGAAATGTGGTTTAATCATCAGTCAAACAGATTTTATTTTTATATCTCTGCCCTTGGCAGTGTCACCTTTGGTCGGATATTCGTATCAGTTCGAACGAGTGTCAGGCTGAGCTACGATCTCTCCCCAGGTAGACTGTTTTTTTTTTTCGCGACAGATATCCTCTCTGCTTATATTGCGATTGGAACGAACCTGATAAATCATCGAATCTCGACATTTGATACAGTGCTTTTCTTCATTCATTTCCCAATCCATTAACTTTCCTGAAAAAAAAATTGATATTCAAATTATGTTCTATTGGTTTAAAATATCCGACGGAACTTGTTCCATAATCTTAGATTCATTTCTTAACGTTTATACTCTTCTCTCGTAAGTTTGATGCTGCCAGTTTCATCTCTAATACTTCTCTCTTGTGGAACTCTCTTCCGACTTCTTGCTTTCCAAACATATTTGATCTTCATAAGTTAAATGCAATGACAATCGTTATCTACTGCCTGTTTAATTCTTGTTCTTTTATTGTTTTCCCTCATTTTCCCTAAATATCTGTAACCCTTTAGTGGCTTTATTACCTCGCATGGGGTGAAATGATTAAAAATAATTGAGTCTAATCATTTCCCTCAGGTTATATATTAAACCAGTGAAACAAGTTTTTCTACTGCTGGCTTCTAAACTGCATTTCTGTTGTGACACACTATTACAATAATTATTTGTTCATAATATGCGTTTTTCCACATTTTTAACATTAAATGTTAGAGATACGTAATATACACGGGAAATAAATATAAACTTATGCCGCCGTATTAATTACAATATGATCGAAAGATATATTTATTTTCAAAAGCATTTAATCCGTAACAAAGAGTTTAAATGATGAACATTGATTTTATGCTTCACAAATAATGTAACTATGTCAATTCTTATTTTTAATCGGACTTGTTTAAAAGTTGTCAAGTCAAGTATCATACGTGACAGACGTTTAAGCGATCATGTCTCTTTCGATTCAAAACTGACTAGGTAGAATATTTCACGGAATAGACTTCCGTTTTCTTCTGCGGTAGACTGGATGCCATCCAAGGGTATTGGTTATTCAACCCCTTGATGGGATGAGAAGATTAATACTTTTCTAATTGTATTTGCGCGTAAGTGCTCGACAAAATCCAGAGACGTATATGCAATGTGATAGATCCTGATCTGGCATCTCATCTACAGTCACTCTCTCACAGTCCTGCTGTGGCTTCCCTCTGTCTTTTCTACAAATATTTTCATGGCAACTGCTCTGACGAGCTACTTTCACTGGTATCCAAATTGCATGGATTTAAGCGTGCTACTAGGTTGGCAACTACGTTCCATCCTTTCACTGTCGAAAGGGTTAATTGTAGCCGTTACTTCTACTCCAACAGCGTCTCATCAGGCACTTCCCGACAATGCAACTCCCTTCCTTTTACTTGCTTCCCTGATAGCTATAAACTTTAAATATTCAAATGTAATGTCAATCGATATCTTCTGATACCTTGATCCTGATCCCTGTTCTTCTCTATATTTTTTATTTAAACACTAAATCCTATGTTTTGATTTTACACTATTTCATTCAGAGCTACTGCTCTAAAATCAAAGCATATTCGACTTCAGAAATAGAATAAAAAGAACATTCTCTCACTTGTCCAATTTGAGGTCAAACCGGACCTCCCGACAAATATTCCTCCCTGTGAAAATTACTAAACTTAAATAACACACACCTATCCATTCCAAATCGTCACCTTGAAATTTACAAACTACGATATCTGCCAATAAAAAGTTACCTTGTTATATATGTTACTCTTTTTTCTTTTCCTTTTTTTTTTTGGTCATTGCCATTGGTTTGTCAGAAAAGCCAAGTTCTCGCAACGTTTATTTTCCCTGTTGACAATAGCCATTCGGCTCTCCTTGATGGAGAGAGCGATCTCTGACATGATATTTTTATTTTCTACATTCTCGTAGAAGATGCGTCACAAGTCGACACAAAGTGTTTTCCCAGTGTATCTTTGGACCTTCTTTGTACTGTTTATTTTTAATTCATGTATTTCAAAGTAATCACGGTGGTACAATGGTTAGCGGCTCGTATTGAAGAATTGGAGAGCGCCAGTCGAATCAATTACATTCACTTACCTGCTCATACCATTGGGAAAGGTAGGAATCCTCTTCTCCCCCAGCTATCGGTAAGTAGCAGGACAGACAGTATTCTATTGCCTTGAATGGCAACCGGTCTAGGAGAAAGAGAACTCTGAGTTGAAAATCTGCGGAAGGTTGGTTGGGGACCTTGTGGCATAAAGTCTCTGTATTTGGCTCTTCAAAAAGTGCGGTTGCTTCTACACAAAGCCTTCACCACTATAATCAAAGGATTTGTGCCTGTAATCTGTCTATCAGCTTCTAAGAACTGGGTTGCTTGACACTCTTACATCAAGAACGACGGGATGTCCATTATTTCATATTATTCCACTGATTCAGATTCATCCCTGACACCATAAAATTATTCTCCAATAATGAAAAGATTACATTTCACTAAAAATAGGTCTTTTGTGTATCCATATAAACTACATCCGCAATTTTACTTGTTTTGTTTCTTCTAGTCTTTTTTCGCCTTTACAGCATTTTTCATTTTATGATTAAGAAAAGTAAAAATAAACGTTGTACGATGCTAATAAAATCATAATTCGCTTTCGAATACAAAGTGCGAATTAATATTTTTTCTTAAAGCAGGTTAAAATGCGAAACTACAAAATGCGCTTCGGATTTTCTACTAATCCAAAGAGCAACACGTATAAATGCCGAGTTTCAGGAACCCCATTAAAACTTGTAACACGATCTCCACCCCCGCCTTCTACTGAATGTCTCAGTTTCAAGGACGTTCCGATAAGCTCGGGATGTCTGCTAGCCTTGACACGAAGCCCTTCAGATGACGTTATACTTGCTTGGGAATCCTGTGGGTGAATAGTTTTTTTTTGTTTTTTTGTTATACACGTCGGTGGTCACCCAAATTTTGTGGAGGTTCACACACATCATAACTGTAGAAATTATGTTCACGGAAATAATAGCCTACCTGACAGGAAATAAAAGTAAAGTACGGTAAAGTGTATGTTAATTTCAAGCAAATTATTTATATTTTTCTTGTGTGTATTTTTTAGCTTACAATTGTTTTACGTTACATGGGATAAAAGGTAGAAGTGGCGAAGAAATTGAATTTAAAGTTATTTTGAAGGATGTCCGTATTTCCGACAGGAACCGTTTTTGTTGCATGCTGGGAGTGTTTTTATTACTTTTAACTTTGTTTACTTTATTTTATACAAGTTTTTACGTCATTGTTTTGCTTTATTTATAATTTTCATTATTTTATATTTTATTTATTTATAATATTAATGTCCCTACAATCCTACTCTTGATATTGAAGAGGTCTGCCGCTTACGTGTTGGAAATTCGATTCCAAGCTGTGTTAATGTCGCAAATTACAGTTAAGGTTTATTACCAAAGGTGGAATAGGATACAAAATTCCAGAACGCAAATACAGAATTTTAAATTTGTATTTGTCTTTTATATAAACGGCGAGATTTTCTATTAACTCCAAGAAAAAGTAATAATGCTTTCTTGTTGGCACTTCCGCGACTACCACTTGTAATAATGGAAAAATACAGAGAAAAAATATGTCTGTGTGTTCGTGTTAGTTTATTCGTGCCTCGGGGAAGCAGCTTTTACTTTCCTCTCGTGCCAACCCGGCCTACTACACTGAAATTGTTTTGTTCAACCCAAATATTTCCAAAACAGAAATGGCTGCTAATGGAGTTCACAACTCCGATTTCATAAGATAATGGTCCAACGAAATCAAATCTGAGACATGCAAAAAATAAATTTTGTTTGAACGAAAAAGGTGCAGAACTCTCGTGTCATATATATCCTCCTCTATGGTAGTGAATGCTGGTCAATTTGCTTACATTATGATGCAAAGACTCGAAACGACAAAGATAAGGTTCTACAAACCAATGCTGAAATACCATGGACTCAAAATCTGAGCAACGAATAAGTCTTTAATTAAAAGGAAGCGTGCATTTAAAATTAGAATGGAACCACTGGCAATTTGTGAACACAATATGAGACAGGAAAGAGTGTATAGAGAATTTAACACACACAAGGCATTGAAGGTAGGAGAGGACGATTGCGATTAATCTCCGTATGAATGGATGGCAGAATGACAATGATAGCAGTAGAGATTGTAAAGATTCAGATATTGTGGAAAGAAGTGTTTGTTAATGATATGAAGCGACACTGAAGCTAAAATTAAGAATGTAATCTTTACAAGTCTTATTTTCGTTGTTGGTGATGACAAGTGTCACTCACAAACGAATGTTCTTTGCTTTTTTTCACTGTCCTACTTTTTAACTTCGAAAAATCTCATCTGAAAATCTTCCTTATATCAACATAAATTCGCGTGGTTGGTAGGTTAGAATATCATTAAACGAGGAAATATATTTCCCTAAACTTAATCACATGTCAAACCCGACGCCTGTCCAGGCCAGTAAGTTGGAGGTAGGTGCAGGGGTTTGCCAAATAGACTCAGTCTTCCTGGGTTTCCTAAAGCTAAATTTACATTCAATCCCCAGAGAATCTCGAAACAGACTTCTCTTATCAAACTCAATAAAATTTTTAATTAGATCCTTTTCTCTGTTCATCTTCTTAGCCTGACAAATGTAACGAAACATTTGTCATAGTTCTCTTCAGCTCGATTTCAGGCGCAATCATACCTACCACCAAAGATTGAATGTCGTCAAGCCTCTGCGTAGATGATACTGTCAAATAGAGAATTCCGTGAAACCACTTCTCCAAGTGAGTACGGCTCAATCATATAAACTCATTTATCCTGGTGATGAACTCAACAATAATTATTAAAAACCAGTATTCCTAGAATCAGAAAGAGAGAGTAGAAATTTCTTGGAAATATAATGAGAAAAATGTACTTGAAGATTTCCTTAATTCTTTAAGAATTGCTTTGTTGCAAAACTAAGCAGATACGGCTTTCAAGAAAATCGGGATGTGTGAATTGAGTTAAAGCAAATAGAACCTTATTCCACTATGAAGATCTCCGTAGCCGAGTGGTTAGAGCGCACCAGATAATAAGGTAGTCATTCATGCAAAGGTGGGGGACGCAACTTTGAATTCTACTGTAGAATTCTTTATTGGCCTTCTCGAACCCGTAGTATTTCTCTACACAGTATTAAGTACTTTTGCCGGAAATGTTTTATATTATTAAGCATTGTCTGATTATAAGTATGTTTAATTCTCGCTTTCTCTCTCTCTCTTTCTCTCTCTCTCTCTACATATATATATATATATATATATATATAGATATATATATATATATATATATATATATAAGTAATGAAAAATTTGGTAATCCGTATGGATAATCCCAAGGAGGATGTAATCCAGAAATTTCAATGTCAAATAAGAGCAATCATTAATTCAATTTAAATCGAAAACAGACAACCTTAAGCGTCAATTGTTTATAATTTATTTACCCAGGTATCTGGTTTTTACCTGGTTCATCAGACCGCACATTCCAAAGGTAAAAAAATGTTTTAAATTTACAAATAGTTCTCTATTTTGAATTTACAGTGTCAACTTGGGAAAATAAAAATTATTTGAAATAAAATTTTGGAATTTTTCTTCATCAATTTTCTATAGCCATCAAGAAATTAATTCATGTACTTAAAAGAATTAAAAATAAAATAAATAGATATAATACTTCTAAATTGATTAACCAAACATGCATGAATAAAAATATACCTCTTAAACACACACACACACACACACACACATATATATATATATATATATATATATATATATATACACAATTCATTCAGACAAATTTAAGGGTCCATTGGTTATAATTTATTTCCCCAGGCAATTTCTTTTTCCCTGGTTCATCAGACCACACTTGCAAGGGTGAAAAAATGAATTTAAATTTACATATATTTCTATACACTTTTGAGGAATAGTTTTAAGTTGATGTAAGGTGATATAGAGAGAGGAGTATGAGAGACATGGTCGAAATTAGAGAGGGGAGGGAGAGATAGGAATAATTTAAAATCTTTTATCAAGACATCTAAGAATAAGGGAGGCGGGTAAGGACCAGACATATACCTAGTTAATAAGTCATCTCACAGGAAACGAGACAAAGAGAAAAAAGTGAAGTAAAGATATAAGCAAGCAGAAGTGGAAGTAGGATATATATATATATATATATATATATATATATATATATATATATATATATATATATATATATATATGAGTTTGTGACCCTGCGTATCACGCTTCTGCAATCATCAAAGAAACTGGTTTATTTTTTAAAACTGGAATCTATTTATGTTTGATTATCTTTGGTGGTTGAAGAGGGAAATTCTCTGTGTCCGTTTAAGTTGACACTCTCATACACACAGACATACATACCTTCAGGTTTACGCATTTTAGTTCATACAAACACAGTCATATAAACAATCAGAGATCAGGCGCAGATACACATCAAAGCATACATACATACGCAATTGTAATTCTATTTCGGTGTGGAAACTCTATGTAGTGATGTTTTTTCAACAAGTGGCAGGTTGGGATGTTCTTGACTCTTTTACCCTGGGTCTCACGAATATGTTAGCTCTATCTAAATAAATAATATATATATATATATATATATATATATATATATAGAGAGAGAGAGAGAGAGAGATAAGTGTGTGTGTGCGTATATATATATATATATATATATATATATATATATATATATATATATATATATATATATATATTTAAATAAAAAGAAAGAACAGTAAGATATGTAACCCGGTGTTCTTATTGATATTTTTATTTGTTATTTTTTACAAAATAGTGCTCAATGTATATTTACAGAGCATTAATATTATAAATTAACTGATTTAAAATATGTTTTTTTCGCTTCAAACTAATAACCATGTTTCAAAAATAGAAACTAAAAACTTCAAATTTCATTTTGTAATTAAATTAAAAACATTGATTTCATTTCATCCTCAATCGAATTTTGGAGTAACTTATTTTTTTAAATTTACAGTGTTTTAACTGTAAAGGAAATTCATAATTTACTCTTACCAAAGATACAGAGAAAACCAATCATCCAGGCAAGGAGTGGTAGCGTGTTCATATTTATTAACTTTTGTTGTATCAGTTATTTGTTACGTTCGAAAAAGAGGTTGAGTTTAGGTAACAGGTGGGGATGTATTTTTCAACGAATTCTGACATCCACCAAATGCATGTCGTCTGGGTTTTTTCTTTTTTTTAAAATTTTATTGTTAACGGCAAAAATTATTTCGGCATTTTTCCTATTAGTATACTTAAAGATTTTGGGGGGATGTTTAGATTAGAATACGTTTTATTTAACTACAATTTTAAAATATTTCCATTTTTTATTTTTTAATAGACTATATTACTTTTTAAAACAAGTAAATGTAATCGAATTACTCACAGTATATAAAATTATTTTTCTATATCAAATATAAGTATGCATATTACCAAGTCACATTTTTTTCTTTTCTTTTTTTAAATATTATTTAAGGAAAATTTTTTGACAATGATGGCAAAAAATAGCCATTAACTTTCTCTGATTCAGTAAATTTTTATTTTTATATATATATATATATATATATATATATATATATATATATATATATATATATATATATATATATATTCAGTTGTGACGCTGAGATTCACGCTTTTGCGTTCTGATGCTCGCAAAAGCGTAAAACACAGGGTCACAAACTGATATCCATAGAACTGAATATGTTAGCTCTGTCACTGATATTGTGCACTTTCCAATAAGTATTGCACACATAAAATAATATATAGAGAATATATGTGTGTGTCTGTGTGTTTGTTCACAGTGTGGCATAAAAGATATTTTGTCGTAATACTATTTTATAAATAGTGTTTTACTTTATCATGATGTTTTCCCAGTTTTCTTATATATTTTATTATTATTATTTTTAAATCCACTGATCAAATTGAAGTTTTATTTATTATTTGAACTTTTCATCAACTCCTTCTTACGCAGTAAGTCCCTTAAGTTTAGTTGTTAACGGACAATCCTCTGTGGCCGAAATTATCCACGTCACCATTCTCCGCAGCTCACGTCTTAGTCCGGCTTTTTTTCTACCTAAAATAAACTCTGAGACGGCCTGCATACTCCGATCATTTATGAACATTTTTGTAGATGATACAACGTTATATAGGCGCACCTCCAAAACCCTGATCACTCTTCTGACTCTACCTCAAACAGTTCAATGGCGGGGGGACTGACGGGTCATATTCAATGCTTCAAAAGCCAAACTAGTGTCATTCAACCAGCATCGAGAGGATATTGTACGCCTATCCAGATGAACGGGTGTCCCCTTAGGGATAGCTTGAGTGTCTACTGGGAATTAAGCTCAAAGGAGACCTCAAATGAAACTTGTACATACACTCAATCGCTAAAGATGCTGGATAAATTATAGGTTCCCAGTGCTTCTCACCGCTTACTCCGTAATTCTCTATTTCCAGTAACACTTGGTTCTTGTACAGCGTGAACATTATTGTAAAAAATGTATCACGATAAAATAAATTTGGTCTCCCTGCAGGCAAACATTAATTTTCTACCATTTGTTAAAAGTCTTGTGGAATGTCAATGTGCCACAAAGAATTCAACCTGTTCCTTCATATAAAATTGTGTTAATCAGAATGTCTTCCCAATTTTTTTTTAAAGATATTTTCGTTACGTTTCCTAGTATAGCTGAATGGGTTTATGAGTTTTAAAATTAGACGATGTCAAGAATTAACCTCTAACCTTCCAGCCAAATCGATTATCTTAGACGTTTTTAGTATATTTTTGTATCTCTAATACATTAATGTTTTTTAATGAATATTTCTTTAAACGATTAAAACTTAATTTGATTCTGTCGTTCCAATTCCAAAATATATCGACAGATAAAAGAATGTTTTTATCTTATATCTGAATACCGGTTTAGCATCATAAAAAATAGAGACAAGCGTACATTTCTCGGTTAAATCAAGAAGGAACGATGAAACGTTGATACCGATATTTGATTTTCCTCTTACACAAAACAAATCTAGACAAATATAGTAATATTGTTTTGCGCCAGTTTTCTAAATGGAGAGACGTTATTTGCTGTGAAAATCAGGGTTCCGATTCCTGAATTTTATAGTCGTGAGACACAATTTTGAAATCCTTAACGATCTCATTATCATCACCAGAGGGGCATGCTCCTAAAAATCTGGACTAAGATCAGGCATGAGCTGAGAGGAATTTCAAGAGGAGAAAACTTGCTTAGAATTAAGAATGCCCCGGAAGCTGAAGGGAACTGTGATTTCCAACGTTTTCAAGTTACACGGCACAAAAGAAAAAAGAAAGAAATATGTACTTGCAATCCGTTTTCGGTCTATCAACTTGGAGAAACTACTAGCTCTTAGATATTCCAACATCAGGTAAGGGAGATAACTCGTATCAGAAAACCAAGACCTAATATCTCAAATTTTGCGCGCGTGTGTGTGTGTGTGTGTGCGCGCGCACGCGCGCTCTAGTTTTTGAGACTCCGTTGTTTCATTCATTCGTATATTCCCTCTCGAGATATTGAAGAGGATTCTTAAGTCGTGCTTTGTTTATATTATCATCATTCTTCGAAGTACTTGATGCAGCTTTTTTTCTGCTATCTTCATGGAAAGCAAGAAATATGGTATTAATATGGTGCCAATTCAACCAGAAAATAATTCTACTGTTTGAATTTCTGGTACGTTGAATTATTCTTTGCATAATCTCTATCCTCTTTCTTGCACGTTCGCGTCACAGGGATGTTGGTCACTGGGGGTCAGGAAAAGTGGCAGTATCGTTACAAACGACAAACTACGCCTAACTAACACATGTAAGTTATTTTTCTAAATCATTTCTCCCTAATGAAGCGAATAAAGTCACACCGACACAGGAGATTACTGAGTGTTAGAAAATATGATAAAAAAAAACTACTATTAAGATGAGAGGACAATAAAGTAATAAGACTGATGGTTGAAACTGTTAGCATAGAACTTACGGTTACATCCATGCATTTCAACTGTAAGATGATGAGACATTGTTGCCAATCTCCATGGTGGTCCGAACGTCTTGTCACCACAAGGAAAAAGTAATGAGAACAATAGAACAAGTAAAATAGTAATACAATGCACATGTACTGGATTCAGTTTATTCACTCATGCTGTCACGCATCGAGAAGGTCTGTATGAACACCGACATTGTCGTGTCATCCATCTGAAATAGAAAATGATGTTATATAGGATGACAAGACGTTTGGACCACGCTGTAGAGTGGTCCTTAGATTCATAAAGTCTACGTGCAATAGTGGTCAGCTCATCTGAACAACTACCATGAAAGTATTTATGAAAAAGACACAGGGAAATTACGTTACGGTGGTGGGAAAGTGATGAAGCTAAAATGCCAGGTCACATCCAATAAAATTAAAGATTTTGGGGGGGATTTTATAAAGAATATCTAAATATATAGCAGGAGCGCCAGATCAGATGTGTCAACAATAGTCAAAGCGACACAGTGAACCAAATTTATTTTCTGAAAACGTTGACTATAATAAAGCCTATAAAATATTATTTCCAGTTTACAGACAAAAGAACGGAGGGACGGAGGGACAAACGCTTATGGTTCTCAAAGATATTTTTATACCGTTATAAAGGAAACATATGCACATACATACATACATATATATATATATATATATATATATATATATATATATATATATATATATATATATATATATATATTTGAAGGTCTGATGGATTGGATCGTGATTAAGATTCCAATGTAATAAATTATAACCTTCAAATATATATATATATATATATATATATATATATATATATATATACATTTGAAGGTCTGATGGATTTAATCGTGATTTGGATTCCAATGTAATAAATTATAACCATGGAATATTAGTGTTAGAGCCTTTTATATCATATTCTTACTCTGTCTTGGACATTGAGTTCTACCTGGATTCTATACTCTTGGGAATTTATACATATACATATATATATATATATATATATATATATATATATATATATATATATATATATATATATATATATATTGACCACTAATATTATCTATATGTAAATATCTAATTATACCTATATATATATACACACACACACACACACACACACACACACACATATATATATATATATATATATATATATATATATATATATATATATATATACTTGTCACCCATTTTTCCCACACAGAAGAATTGTAACATATGAATAAAACAATCAGATTCGAAAGGGAATAAGCAAGATGGAATGACGTTTTATATGTCCCGATCTTTCGATTCTTGATTGCCAAAGTTTTTCTCAATTACATCAACAAGACACACCACGGTTCGGTAAGAGAATTTGTTAATGTCAAAAAGGGGTCTCGACTACCCGACAATTATCAGGCGACTTCCATACATGTTAGCTCCAGTGGAGGAGATTGCTTTGAAGATCCCGAAAGCCCAAGCTAAGATGGGAAATGAGACAAGCACCAGAATTAGCCAAACCGACTAAAACAAGCATAAAAAGGAAGAAATATTGGCAATGAAGCCCATAAAGATTGACATTAGCATCATCATACTGCCAGCTGACCAAGGTTGTGATGAGTAAGTTGGATTACTCAAAAGTTTTAAGCTTCCTTGGGGATAACTACTATAGCAAAGTGAAACAGGACCTGACACTGAAAACTGAGAGGAAGCAGTCACAGATGCTAAATAACTACTAACTTACATAGATCGATATAAACCTGAAGCCACAGCAACCGACAACTTTGTGATAAAACCAAAAAATATAATTAGTTTAAAGAATGAAAATATTTTATCTAATCTAACCTTAAAGAACAATAAAGATGTAATAAAAAACAAAATTATAATAAGCTAATACGTGAAGGACGATTTTACTCTATCACTTGAAATAATTGCCACGAGTAATACATCGGAGAAACTTCAAGCAATTTAAATAAAAGATTATATGAACCCGAGAGTGTTGTTTTACAAAACAACACACTGTGCATTAGTTTCTCACTTGATTTAATAATGCCACATAAATAAAAAAACAATTAAGACGAAAATGTATAGAAAGTACGTTAATCGAAAGAACATCCACAAAAATGACATTTATCCTTAACAGATCTGCTTTCTCAAATGTAATAAAAATAGATAAATAGAAAAAGAAACCAAATTATATTGCCTTGGTTCTAAACCAAAACACATATTAATAAGAACTTTTAAAAATTTCAAATTTCAGTATAACTTCTCCATCATGACAATGGGTAATCAAATCAAAGGAAAAATCATTTTTTATTCAATTGTTAAAGATTCTCATATAATAAAATTTATGTTTATATACGAATGAAAAGTTTCACTGCTGACACAGATGTTTGAACGTGAATCTCTAGACAATGAAAATGTAGACCGTCATTTACTATAAATAGTGCAATAATTCAACTATCTGGTGGTTACAGTTAAGTGTTGACTATTGTGTTAACCCGGACGTTAAAGACGAGTGTCACATGTTCTAAAACGAATTAGTATTTTTCTTAGCAGCTCTACACAGTCGTGTAATAACTGATAAGTAATCAATAATCTTTCCGTTAACTCTTTACTTCTTTGTTGTTAATTTAATTTAAATGCGTTTGATAATTAAATACTTCTTATTTGACATTAAAGTATTTCTGTTATTACTTGTATTATGTACGTACGACGGATTACAAAAGTTTATTATATATATATATATATATATATATATATATATATATATATATATATATATATATATATATATATATATATGTAAATATATATATACATATATATATATATATATATATATATATATATATGTATATATATATATATATATATATATATATATGTTCCATTGGTGACCTGATGATCACGGTAGCGTGAAACTCGAGTTGCGGTCTGGACGCTGTCTCTTTTTTAGCAGTGTGGGTGGTTAAGGTATTTGCTCTGTCATACTCATTCACACACAGTGCACTTTCTTTTACGGTTTCATAATTTTCTTCTCAATATATGTATCCTGTGTATTTTCTGATTTATTAGTTTTGCTTTGTTTTTATTTTATTTGGTCATTTTTCAGATTCCGTACTTTGTGTTCGTTCTACTTTAGTCCTCTGGTTTGTTATCTGTCTCTCTCAAAACACACACACACACACGCACACACACACGCACACACACACACACACACATATATATATATATATATATATACATATATATTAATGCATGTTTCATTAAATAATATAGACAGATTTTGTCTATTTATTTTAAGTAAGTTCCTTTCATATTGTCTGATAAGCTTAATCACATTATCGGTGAAAGACGAAAGGAAAACACCTTATTGATACATCTTTAAACCCAATCTATGCTTTCGGCTTACATAAGCCATTATCAAAGATGACAATTTCAATAAATCAAACCACACAAAGACAAAACTACAATGATAGTACGCCCTTGCTGCTTGAATAAGCTCAAGATAACGACAAACTGGTATATACGAGATGAGGAAGTGAAAATCGCGTCGCAAGTCATGACGTCACACATGGCCACGCGAGAGTGAAAAACTAGAAGTATTAAGTATAGGTAGACGTTGATGTAAACCAGTGACTTCTGTTATAAATTATAGGCATTTAAGAATATTTGTGGAGATGTCATAGTTTATTTTGTTCAGGTTATGTTACAACTGTTTTATCTATATAGCTTCAAGAATTTTTAGTTTTTGTTTATTGTTTTCATGTTTAAGTATAGTTGTGTTGTCAACAAGGATTTTCCGGAATTGAGTACGCGGCCAAGCATTTTGTTTTAAATGTCTAAAGATGTTAGAGTTTTCATTCAAATGTAGTGTCAAGCATCGTGAAAGCGACTTTGTGGTGTGAGCAACATAAATATTATTTAATCCATTCCCAAAGGGTACTTGAATTTTAAAACTATGTTGGTTCTTTGCAAATCGCTAACGGGGAGGGAGGAGAATCATTGCGAATAGTTAAGTTGGATATACCAGATTTAGTGTAGTATATGTTTAACCTAATTTTTTTGCTAGATATGTATCAATATGGTGTTTTCTTTCCGTCGTTCAACGATAATGTGATTAAGATTAAATAGACAAAACCTGTCTATATTTAATGAAACATGCATTAATGAAAAATTGCTGCCGAAATATACAAAATATATATATATATATATATATATATATATATATATATATATATATATATATATATATATATCTTAGAAGATTATAGAGAACTGATATGAATACATTGCCAGATAGATAAAGTGTCTGACAGTTTTGAAGAGATTAAATTGAACAGATTTTATGAACAAAGTTGTAGAAAAAGCAAAAGAATAATTTTGAATATATTTGAAAAAAGCTGTCTAAATCTCAAAAGATTGTCTAAAAATCAAGTGATAAATAAAGCGCTTTAACTTGGGCCGAAATACTTCGTCAAAACCCAGCACGAACAAAAGATTCTATTCAGAAATGATAAAGAAGATTAAACAAAACCAGATACCGATGAATGACAAGAAACGAAATGCACCAGTGAAATGAGAAATGAGAAAATGTAAGACAACGCGAAAAAATGTGGTTTAAAAACCTTTTTACTTACGCATAGATTCTTGTAAATATTAAGATTTGTTGACTTTTGTTTCTATAAAATTTTCTTTCTTAGACATTTCTTTATCGAACGTATATTTGCTAACGTCTCGTTTTGCTGTTCAAATAAATGATGAGTGAAAAGAATAAAACTGTGAATTATCATCTTTGTGTAGGAAGAAGTATTTCATTTGGAATCAATTCGAAATAAAACATTAAAATACGTTCCAACAATTTCATAATCTTTCAATATGGTTTTAAACACACGCTTTTAACTACAATGTTGAAGATATTCATTGAAAATAAATTATTGATAATATGGAATGAATTAATCAGACTGATTTCGTTTGTTTTGAATATTAAGTTGATGGCAATGACCTATTCAGTCTTATTGCATTTAATAATCTTTTGAAATTAACCGAGGTTAGGAGTGAGGTGTGAAAGGCCTCGCTCTGACCAAGAACTCATTTCTTAAATGAAATCTAACGGTTGAACATCATGTTAGATTTTGGAAAATGAGTAAGATGAAAATCACTTTAACCCCAAATATATATATATATATATATATATATATATATATATATATATATATATATATATATATATATATGCATGTATATTTATATATGAAGAAATATAGTCTTAAAGTGTACTATATTTATGGGATAAAGTGATCAATATCAGAGATAGAGAGTGTGTAAATATAAAAGGGAAGATTGAAGTCAACATTAGACGCGGCAGTCTGTTTCATGCTAGATGCAATCGTCGGGCCACAAATGCTATTATTTTTCTCGGCTATTTATATATACGGGTCAGTGGTGCATTGTGAGTAGTCTATTTTGGCAGATATTTTACCGGAAGTCGTTTATTTGTTTATTTGTGTCAAATTATTTTGCTTGGTTTTATTTAATTTATTTTTGTTTTTTATCCTTTATATTTATTTTATTTTTATTTTTTATTTTGATCGGTGTTTTTATTAACGCAGTAAAAATTAGTTTATATAGCTTATTGTGGGTAGTCTAATATGGCGGCTATTTTACCGGAAGTCGTTTATTTGTTTGTTTATTTGGGTCAAATTATTTTGCTTGTTTTTATTTATTTTTATTTTTTATCTTATATTTTTATTTATTTATTATTTTTATTTTGATCGGTGTTTTTATTAACGTATATAGCTTATTTAATAGTTTTGTTTTTGTTTGGGAAGATAAAGCTATTTGTTGAATTTTGGGGTTGATTGTTGCGGTTTGTTCCGACAATTATTTTGGCGGGAACAGTTTTTAAATTTATTTATTTGGATTGATTATCTTTATTTGTTTTTTTCTAAACGACTAGTTTATCGGCATCGGTTGTTTATTTATATATTTGGATGTATTTAGATCAATTTATTATACTTGTCGTTATTTATTTATTACACTGTATATTTTCTCTTTTTGGTTTTCGATTTTTAAGTAACGTAGTATATTATTTTTTATTCATTTTCTTTATCGTTATATAACAGTTATAACTATGTTTCGTCCGATTTTTTGTTTTGATTTTTTATAGTCTAATATTTTGGGTATAATAGTTTGCTAATTTGTTTATTATTTACTTTATTTATTCATTTTGTTCCTTATTTTGTATTCTATTTCGCATATTCTAACAGGTGTGATTTGGTAATTTGTTTGGATTAATTTATTTTGCTTGTTTTATTGTTATTTTGTTTGTTTATGTATTTATTTTTTTTTTCTGTTTTCGATTTTTAATTTACGTCGTAAAAATTTGTTTTCATGTCTGCATTTTGAGATTAGCTCGGATGTTTTATTTAATAATTTATTGTGGTCTGGGAAGTTAATGATAGCTATTTTTTCCTCCAAACAAATTTTGCAAGTTTTTGATAGGTTGTTGTAGGCTGATGATTTTTTCCTTGTTTTCCAAGATATTTTTGGTGTGGTGTGCGTTTTGTTTTTTATTTCGCAGATATACTTAGAAAGCATTGTATTGTTCGCATATTTACTATTTGTGAAAGATGTTTTGTGTACATACTTTCTTTGTTTCCAGGGTCCTTCAGTTACTCCTATGCATACATTTTCTTCATTATCTGGTGATCTTATCGTGGCTTGGTAGATTACGTTGTTTTGTAAACAATTACCGTTTAAGGGACATTAGTTTTTTATTCTGCGGTTGAACGTCGGTTTAATTTGTTCGTGTGGTTTGTTAATAATATTCCTGTTGTGCTTTTTATTATTTGTGCCATGTTCTCGGCACAACTGTAGCTGATTTTTACTGTATTTTTGTTGAATATTTTGTGTAGGGTGCTTGATTCCGGGAAGTGTTTGTGTAACAGTTTGAAGAATATTTTTCCTACGTTTGTTTTTACGTTTTTGCTGTACGGTGGGTTGAACCATATGACATTTCTTTTCCTGTTGGCCTTTTTTGTGTTCTGTGGTGAGTATGTGAGTGTGTTACTATATATATATATAGTTTTAAAGTGTGCTATATTTATGGAATAAAGTGCTCAATAGCAGAGATAGAGCGTATGTATATATAAATATAAAAGTGAACATTGAAGTCAACACTCAGAAGCGACTGACTGTATCATGCTAAACGCAATCGTCAGGCCGCGAATGCTGGATTTTTCTTCGACTATTTATATATATGGGTCAGTGGTACATTGTGGGTAATTTATTCTGGCGGTTATTTTTGCGGGAGTGGCTTGTTTATTTATTTATATATTTATTTGTTTGGGTTAATTTATTTTACTTGTTTTTCATTTTCCTTTTGTATTATTTATTCTTTTCGTGTTTTGATATTTTATTAACGTAGTAAAACATCGGTGGGGGAGGATTTGCTTAGGTCGCTTATTTAATAGTTAGTTACATTGCTTGCCGTAGTCTATTCTGTTATTTTGGCAGGTGGACAGATTTTAATTAATTTATTTGGATTGATTATTTTTACTTGTTTTTTCTTATTTATGCCTATTTTTATTAGTTCTAATGGTTATTTTAGCAGGGTCGATTTGTTAATTTGTTAGAATAGACTACAACAAACAATCCAAAAATTGGACGTAAAAATAGCTGTAACTGCTATATTTCGATTAAAAAAAAACATCACAACGTTACTCAAAAATCAAAAACCAAAAAGTTATAAATAAAAATATACAAAATAAAAAATAAGTAAATAAAAAAAAAGCTAATAAAAATTAATCCAAATAAATAAATGAACAAAGTTAATTTTTATAATGTCGGGTTAGTTGTCATAACATTTTCATCACTTATCTATACTCATCAGAATTATAGTACTTGCTCGATAATATTCTCTCGAATAGTAACTACCTTATAGTGATCTGAATAGAGAAATAGTGTAGTGAATAAAGTAAAGAATAGCGCTCCATATAGTAATAAAGGATATAGTAGAAATAGCAGATCCGAATACTAATATAGGATAGACTAGAAATAACTATTGTTAGTCGTCAGCTACTTCTTTCATATATGCGTTTCTTCTATGGTCACGTTGTCTACTTAATTCAACAATGGGATCGCCTGTGTTTGCTTACTGGCGATCTATGTTCAGCCTCAAGTGTCGGCAGCGACACTTTTTTCCTATATAACATTATTAAACAAACTTTTTACAAACAACTTTATCGAAGTTTCGACTAGGCTTTTATTGAATTATTACTAATGATATTTTTAAAAATTCTATAACATGTAATATGTTTAATTTGGTTGTTTTTATTGAAGGTGATATATACCTAAGTATTAATCCGCTTATGTTATTTATTCTGATTCTTTCTTGCGCTTCCCCAAACCTTACCAAGTTTATAATTATTATGCATTTGGTATCGATTTACAAGAAATACAAATACAGTTAAGTTTTGATAACAATCATATACTATTTAATCTTGGCCTATAATCTAATTAATATTAAATGTCTGTGATTCGTGGGTACATCATAATGATTTAACTTTCTTTCCACCTCTCTCTCTCTCTTTCCACTTCTCTCTCTCTCTTTTCACCCTACTCTATCTTTTTCTCCCCTCTCTCTCTCCCTTTCCACTTCTCTCTCTCTCTTTCCACCCCACTCTATCTTTTTCTCCCCCTCTCTCTTTCTCTCCACTTCTCTCTCTCTCTCTTTCCACCCCACTCTTTTTTCTCTCCCACCTCTCTCTTTCTTTCCACTTCTCTCTCGCTTTCCACCCCACTCTATCTCTTCCCCTCCCTCTCCACTTCTCTCTCTCTCTTTCCACCCCACTCTATCTTTTCTCCCCCCTCTCTCTCTTTTTCCCCCTCTCTGTGTTTGCGGGATGCATCCATCCGGCACGTAATGATTTAAGTTAATCTGATTTAATGAATGAGATTTTTTAAAAAATACGAGTTTTTTATACAGTAAGTAATTTTATTTCAACTTTCCTTCAAACAGACATTTTTTTAATTGAAGTAATTTTTAAGTTAAAGACAGACACAAAGAGATCCCGCTTTGCCGTTCCGTCCAGCTGTTTGTAGAGTAATTATTTGTATTTCAGTTTCTTTAAACAAGCAGTATTTTAAATATATAAAATATTTTTGGCATATTTCAAAAATATTTTCAAGTGAATATGATTTTGAAATATTTTTCGGTATATTAAAAAATATTTTTAAGTTAATCTGATTTAACGTTCAAGTTTCTCCAGGAATTTCTATTCCTATCAAATGCTGTAAACAATTAGTAAAACGTTAAATGCGAACTTGTAAACCAGGCCAATGATGACACGAAGTGAATTATTTAACAGAATCATAAAAATAACTTTAATTTCATTGGAATATTGAATACAACTTCAATGTTTTCTAACCTGAATCGTCAGTGACCCAGCTGGTCACGGGTAGTCTACTTCGAAATAAAAATCGATGTATCAGTATGTTTAAGAAGGCCAGACAGAAGAGAGAATCAAATAGATTTTAGTAAGTATATGGTTGTTCAGTTTGAGGCACCAATTTGTATGTTAGAGAGAAATTGGCAAATCTATCTATTGAGAACTTTTTTTTTATTAACATTCGATTTCAAAATAATATAATTACATCTGAATTCTGATTCCACGACTTAAATATGTGTTCTTGTGTTGAATGGAGTTATTTCCGAAACCCGTCACTTTGCTAACAACAAAATGATCAAATTTCAAATCTAAATTGTCTGCCACATTAAAATGCTATGTTTATGAGAAAATATAATCACTTTATATAGAGAAGGAATCATAAAAATGACTTCAAAGGGCTACAAACTTTTACTATGAGTCAGACACAAAGGTTAGCACTCTTGACGAGGGCGATGAAAGAAAAATTACTGAAATAAATCCTGTAACAGAAAACTGTGATGAAGAGTGATAAGCTGAGTGGTACACGTGGCACAGGAGATGGGCCGCGAATTATAAAAAAATGTTTATTGACCCTAAAATGTAACAAGCTGTCCCACGTCTAGACAATGTTAGTGCATTGTGTGCTGAAAATATGTCAATTTTGACCAATAACTAGATATGAAATAAGGTAAAATTATTGCATTCATGGACATTGATGAAAATCAGAATAACTTTCCTTTCCTTTACATTCTAACAAATAATACAACCTAAATTAAATTAATATTGGGGAGGGGCAAAAACACTTTTAAAGCAAATAATATTACCAAAATGGATGTAAAGTTTGTCATGAAATTGGGCATGTTCCCGAACACACGTAAACAAATGCATTAATGTAAAGTTTATATAATATTCTTCATTTACGTGTAAAGAGAAAATACCTGAAAATTTCCAAAGATAAAAAATGGAATAGTAGAATAAACGATATTTTTTCTTTTTTTAAAAGGGGCTTTCAAGTATCGTTTTTGTAGACGCCGGGTTTCTTTAGTCTTGAGATTTTGGTAATTGAATGCAGCTGCAAATTTTTAGTCTCTCGAATCACTGGTCTTTTGAATCCAGAGTGTTCAATCCTCCCACAGGTCCGGAAATTTAAGCCGGGAACTACAATGTGACCAAAAGTTATAATTTTCGACTCTGAAAGGTTTTCAATTTCTTAAATAGGCATAGGAGAGCCCTTATGCCGACACCATTAAAGAGAGTGAATGGCTGATGATGATAGTATCTGAAGGGCTGCGTGTTGATTGGCAGAGGGAATTGCGATGTCATTAACTCTCAGGTCACCTGGATGGGTTACGTAGGTTTAACAGCAAAAATATCAAAGAGGTCACCTGACATTTAGCTGATAGGCCGAAAAAATCGTGACGTCAGATGAATTTCTTCAATAAAAGCTTCGAGTCATGTTTTCGAACTCTGAAAATTCCACAAAATTGATATAGTTTTAAATCAATAGACAATATTTTTTTTATACGAGGCAGATATTCATTTCAATGTAACTGAATTTTAAAAAGAAGACATTCGCACATGCGCATATATATTTTAATTTAAAGACAGCTAAATGGATTTCTAAAACATTAAAAATTCTTAATTTTTTTTATTCATGAAAATTTTTCAAAACGTCAAAAAAATCTTATAATTCTTATTTTTAGAACTTCAAAAATTAATCGTGACATTTTATCTTTTCATTTCTTTTGTTCCATTTCTACCTGTCATCATTAATAATGTTACCTGTCACAAATAATAATCTATATATTTACTTTGAGGCTATGTCTATGTTGCAGGTTTCTACATACGAATAAATAAACCTGAATAGATTAATATTGATATCTGATAGATGCTAATAGATTGATGTAGATAAATAGGAATAGATAGATTTCAATAGATAGACATTGGAAAAGAAATAAATTAAAATTCTCAACTTTCTGCGCATGTGCAGACACACCAATGTAAACATCACTAAAGGAACGCGTCACACGAAAACATTTTTCCAATTTATCATAGTTTCTTTTTTCGCCGGACATTGTTCTTGATATATAAAAGAATATATAGATAGGTATGGGAAAAACATATCGATAAATAGAAAAAGAGTGAAATAATTATCAATAGGAAAATAAAGCTCTATGTTTGTGGGAAAAACAGAAAAGTTCATTATATTTATTCCGATATTATCCAAAAGCGATACCTACTTTTTCTTTCATTTTAATCTTAATTCCAAGCTAATACATTCGATTTAATATTCACAGTAAGTAAAATACATTTTAATATTCACAATCAGCAAAACACATTTTAATATTCACAATCAGCAAAATACATTTTAATCTTCACAATCAGCAAAACACATTTTAATATTCACAATCAGCAAAATATATTTTAATATTCACAATCAGCAAAATACATTTTAATATTCATAGTGAGCAAAATACTTTAATATATTTAAAACTGCATTTAAACTGATTGAATTATTTTTTCTCCGTATCAATAAAATATATAACTTTTTCTATATTGACAAATCAAACAAAGGTCTATATGGACAAAGCTATTTAAAGTAAACTTTATTTAGATTTATTTTAATTCCATTTATTAAAAATTCTTTCAAAAATAAAGTTTACTTTTCTGAACCGTTATTGGGAAAGATTGATTCAAATTTTAATTAATCTGAATTAAAAAAAATTACAAAAATCTTATGAAAAATCATTATTCATTAAAAACAAGTGTTTTTCCTTAAGACAATAGTTTTAATAATATATGTTATGTATAGAAGCAATTAAAACTTTTCTAATTAAATAATGTCTCATTTTATTGCATTTTTTTATTTTACGTTTCGAAGCAGATTTTCTGTAAACGTGGCTCGTTTGGGCATAAAAATTGATGATTTAAATTCCCAGAGGACTTTTTCCTGATAGCAAATATAAACATAAGACGATAAAATAAATCAATTCCTCGAAATTTCATAAAATAAAAAGAATTGGGAAAGAACACATTTAACCCCCCCACACACACACACA
Organism: Acanthosepion esculentum; assembly: GCA_964036315.1. Lineage (NCBI taxonomy): Eukaryota > Metazoa > Mollusca > Cephalopoda > Sepiida > Sepiidae > Acanthosepion > Acanthosepion esculentum. The sequence continues at coordinate 131,911,546 of OZ038485.1, forward strand.
GACAGATATATATATATATATATATATATATATATATATATATATATATATATATATATATATATATATATATATATATACATACATATATATATACATATATATATATATACACATACATATATATATATATACACATATATATATATATATATATATATATATATAATTATTTATTTGAATATTACAACATAAATATATTATAAAATCACGACAAAAGTAGCCATTTTGTTTCAACACTTCTTGTGTCTTGTCAAGTGATGATATAGAATGTAGAATAAATGGTTTTAAAAGTTTCAAATTAATCAATGATCCTTAGCTAGGAGTAAACGCTGTTACATAAGCTAGAGTAGCCAATCAAGATACAAGTATAGGGTGATTCGAAAAATTTGACAACTAAGCAAGGTTATCATAGATATTAAAAGATTTATAAAATTTGAAATTAAAATTAAAAGTAAAAAATTAACATTACCTATTTAGAAATCTAAATCAAATCTCTATTAAGTTTTAAATTGTAGAATTACCAAGGAGAAAAAATATAAAAATAAAAATAAAAGATATATATGCTATTTAATTTGTATTTTCATTGAAATTATGTTGAAAGGGATGTTCAGAATCCCAGACAGAAATGTATACACTTTAGTTTCATTTCAACATGTTAGTCGCCTCTCACGTGAAATCATTCGAACACACGCATGTTAAGCGCTCAGACGTATTTAGATATATACACACACATACAAAAAATCAAACCATACATAGGCAAATGCACTTTACTTACACATACACATCGATACACACAGGCACATACATCTACATTCAATATGATCTAGACGGTCAGATGTCGAAGCTATTCGTGGCTTAATATGTTATTAAACGAATTTTAACTTGAAATATAGCTAAACCGGTCAAATATACATAGATACTTGTATCTTGATTGGCTACTCTAGCTTATGTAACAGCGTTTACTCCTAGCTAAGGATCGTTGATTAATTTGAAACTTTTAAAACCATTTATTCTATATTCTACACCATCACTTGACAAGACACAAGAAGTGTTGAAACAAAATGGCTACTTTTGTCGTGATTTTATAACATATTTATGTTGTAATATTCAAATAAATAATTATATCTGCTCTACTCTGTATTGAGCACTCTTTAAAGAATAGTAATTGTTGGTTATTGGATTTCACTCCGTATATACCAATCCTAAACTTGTATATATATATATATATATATATATATATATATATATATATATATATATATATATATATTTATAACGCATTCCACCCCAAACAAGGCGGGAGTGCCACTAGTACGCAAGGTGCTACAGAGAGTGAAAGTAAATGAAAACACTTCAGGAGTGGATTGAGGAAAGAATAAGAAGAACGCGGATCAAGGCATCAGAAGATGTAGATTGACATTACATTTAATTTTTTGAAGATTATTACTATCAGGAATTGAGTAAGAGTAAGGGATATCCAATGTCGGTAGGTGAGAGAAGAAGCCGTTGGAGTAGAAGACGCGGTTACATTTAACTGTTTCGAGATTACAAGTTTGGGGCTGAGATTCCAACCTAGTAGCACGCTTAAATTCATGCAATCGGTGCACCAGTGAAAATAGATTGTCAGAGCTGATGCGATGAAAATATTTTTAGATTAGACAGAGGGAAATCACAGTACATCGGTGAAAAAGTGACTGGAGCACTAAACCATATATGATAAAAGAATTCCATACATGGACAAATAGTAGATTTGTAGATGTGAAAGGATTGACTTACACGAGAAGAACCACCCGACGCGACACAGAGCACCAAGTGTCCTTGCGGGAGATGCAGCTATTGATTCAATGTAGTTGTTCCACCTCAGGTCAGTGGAAAACGTGAGACCGAAGACGGCGCAGTGAGACGCTCGCGTGGAGCTGACCTTCAACCATGCTGATAGGAGGCACGAAAATTTCTCTGTTGTGAGTAAATGACAAAATTACAAGCCATTTACTGCCCCAGTCAACCACATATTGATTTCGTTTTCGAGAGCAAACGCCAGGTTAACTTTGTCAGCCAGATTTACTCTCGGAACAGGAGTTGATGGTAATGTCGTCTGCATAGATGCCGACTTGTGGACGTCAGGAAGATCTTCATCAGAAACAATCTAGGACCAAGGATAAAGCCTTGAGGAACACCAGCGTTCGTATGAAAGGAACTGAAATAGAACTGGTTCAGGACAACCTTCATTTCATGGTTAGACAGGAAGTAATGGATTAAATCAGATAATCGATCTGTAATACTGTATCCCTGAAGCTTACGTACAATGCCAAATCCTGTCACACGCCTTCAATATATCTAGAACCACAGCTCGAGCGAGCTTCACCGTTATTATCAAAAGCTTGGTATACATATTCATTTATGGCGATAGACAGAGCAAAACGGAAACCATATTGTTTGTCAGAGAGCAGAGCATGGGCGGTGAGACGCTTAACTAATTCGGCACTGATTAGAGCCTCGAAGACTTTGCCGCTGAAGAGTAGTAGGAGACTGATAGAACGATAAGAAGGGTCAAAAGGGTCTCCAGAGTTCTTAAAGAGAGAGGTGGACGTCCAACAGGCTGGGAAGCAAAAATCGGCGAGGCAATAGTTGCATAGTTTGCAGCTCAGGGGCTCATTTCTATCCCGTCCCACCAAGAGCTTTATGAGAGTCTAATTTGGAGTTGATATCTATTACCATCGACGAGGTTATGCACATTTCACTCAGTATAGCCTCAGTTCTAGGGGGAAAACCAGGTGTGGGTACGTCGAATGAGTCGTGTGTTGAGTTGGATGATAATTTTTTTAGCAAAGCATTCAACCTTATCAGCTGGGGATGTTAGGACGTCGAATTGATTGAAATGAGAATTTGCTGTAGTTCAGCACACACTCGCAGAGCGCCAATAATCTTTAGAGCCAAACTTTCGATATGCAATACGTTGTTCCCTTCTATCAGCAACTAGTAACTTTGCTTAAGTAAGGACACGCTTGCACTCATTACGAACAGAGACAAATAGCCGTCTGTTGCAATCAGATATGTCGCTCTGTAGCAGAGCGACATATCTGATTGCAACAGAAGATGGAAGAAATGATTCCTATGGGCTATAGCATCAGAGGAATCAGGAGAGAACCAAGGAGGTGAACTCGATTTAACTTGGTATTTTCGTGCTGGAATGAAAACCTCGATGCCGGCTTGCACCCAGGAGGCGACTCCCGATGCACATTATTGTAAGGATTTACAAAACAATGTTTTTCGACGCAAAAAGAGGCTCAAATTTTACGTTCAAATTTGAGCTCTCGAGTTGAGGTCAGACAAAGAAGATTTTAAACAAAATCTTTAAGATTCTTAAAAGAATAAAAAATGCTTTTTCTATCCAAAAATCCTTTCATCTTTATTCTTGATAATAAAATTTTGCCGATGGTTTGTTTTATTATGTTTTGGGCATCTTTTTCATAATGTCCCCTCCTTTTTAGCGAATTTTTGGAGTTATCTATAATTATTTATTTCTTGTTTAATTTCATATGGCCGAGTGGTTAGACCATGACCATGACACTCGGGTTCGAATCCCACCTCTCAGGAAGGAGACTGGAGGGTCAATCCCAGTACGCGGCCTGAAAACCATAACACGAGTTAACCCAAGACTTGTGAGTTAATTTGGGGGCCGTCGATAGCAGTGCTAGCGCGAAGTCACAAATTGATAATCACGCAAGATAAAACGCTCTTTTCCAAAAACTGTAACTAAGGTCTGCTTGACACACGTGGGATTTGTGGGTGTTGAATAATAGGGATTGGATAGCCGCCCTGGTAGAGGGTATCCTCAAAAACAAGTGACCAGCAAAAGTAAAAAGTGAGGTATTATGTACACTATTTACAATATTCGGACTATTGTCCTCATCTTTGTCGCCATATTTATCACAACGTTTCGGCCGTTGTACGCTCCGGCCTTCTTCAGGTGGTTGGAATGTCGAACTAAATCCTTTATTTCGCTCACAGGGGTAGACTGTTCTAGTTCCACGTGACATGTTTAATGGATGTCAGTTATCTCCTGTTAATTCCCTTCTCCAAGTTCTCCACTGCCTTAATCGGGTATTGAACTCACACTCTTAAGGTCCTGTAACTGGATCTAACTAACGCCTTTATCCATTGTGCCATGTGTCCTTGAGGACTTTCGGACAGACAATTAAGTTCTTGGTAAGATTTCCTTTCTTTTTTTCTTTTCCTTTTTCTTGCATCCTAATTCATTATTTTATTATTCAACTCAGAGTGGTTTCTGACTGAGTGGAAGGCAAATGCATTATTCCGATGTCTTCTTTCAATATCAATCATACGTGCGCGCGTGCATGTGTGCGTGTGCCTGTGGGTCTGCGTGTGCCTGTGTTATATTAAATGCGCATGCTCACTTAAATCATTCAATGCACAACGTAGACATACACATATAGACAATACATACGCACGAACAAAGCCCAACTTTCCAGACAGATTTTCAACTCTCCATTTATAATATAGATATATACGCAATTTAAAAATGTTATATAGACATCAAGATACCGTCTCCTATGGTAAAATATATTTTATTAAGTTATTTCTTGAATATAATAATGGCTTCTAGATTTCAGATTGATTACTTTCAGTGAGTGTTACAATGTATCTTCGTACTATTAACATTTATCTTAAGTTTATAGTCGTAATTTGCTTGGTGATATCGTAGTAATCGACATGTGTACGAACTGCACAAGTTACATGTCAACCTATGAGAGCGTATCGTTCATGTCTCCCCAATGCAATAATTTAATGTTCAATTTGATTATTAATATTTCAGTTGCAATCTCCCAGAGGGGATTTTGCTGTCACAACTGCTTGCTCTATTAAAAATCAGGGTAAAACAAAATTTTTAATATGCAAATAATGAATAAATTAACAACACGTTTTGTTTAAAATGACAACTATGTATTTCCACAAAAATAGCAATCTTTAAAAACAGAATGTGCGGAGGCATATGTGTGTATTTGTGTGTGTTTTAAGTGCTTGACGGCAAATTTACTTACATGCGGGGGCAGCAGCTGTTCAGATAACGGAAAGATATTTAAAAAAACGCGCTGTTTTTATAATCATGCATATGACCCTAGTCACGCGACATGTTTAAAGTTGATAATCTACTTCCTCTATATATGTTCCTGTTTATTTAATGTGTTTATTTTTATTGAGATCTTGGATCCAACAGACAGAGAAATTTATCAACATTGTTTTATGAAGTGTTACCTTTGAGTTCTGGAGTTATTGATAATAATTACTTTCGATGTCTTGAATATTTTTATAGTAAATATTAATCTAAATATACGTTGGCGGTGTTAAGTACCGGAAATCTTTATTTTAACAGCTTTTCATCTGATTTATACTTATGTTGCATCGGGTTAAAGTAATATACGTTAGTAATGTGTCTGTTCTTGTTCATATGAAGATTATTGCTCGTGATATATTTTCTCAAATTCTTTTATTTTTAAATTTTGTTTGCTTGGGGAATTATCGTTGGTAATTGTTTTTTTTTTTACGTTACTCCCAAGTCTTTTAAATAATGTGTTCGAAGATAAAATTATTTTAGACCAATAGGCCTGATATTCTTATAATATCTGTTATCAATCAGCTAAAAAATTACATTTCAGTTTTAAAAGTATTTCTCACATATAAGGTCTTCTGAAAAGTGTGTCTACACGGGAATATATATATATATATATATATATATATATATATATATATATATATATATAGAGAGAGAGAGAGAGAGGTGGGGGACAATTGAATGGAAATCAAATGGAATGGTAAATACACGAGACAAATTGGAAAATGTTTTATTTGACCTATTTCGCCCATAAGCCGGTGTCATGTGAAAATTATTTTTATTTAACAAGGAAAAATATATTATATAATTTTGTAACCATGTCAAAGCAGGAATTTGCAAATATGTCTTCTATGTCTACCAATCATGCACAAAACACACACACACTATCTATTTATCTAGCTATATGTATCTCTATCTCTCGTTATATATATATATATATATATATATATATATATATATATATATATATATATATATATATATATATATATATATATATATATATATAAAGAGAGAGAGAGATAAGCTATGGACTTTGATAACAAAATAAAAATTATAAATTCAATTTTCTTTCAGGATTTACACCTTACACTTTTTTCGGATACTTATATCAATGATTTTATCATACTCACACATAGATAGATAGATAGATAGATAGATAGATAGATAGATAGATAGATAGATAGATAGATAGATATGAACTGACTGGAAAAGATAGATAGATAGATAGATAGATAGATAGATAGATAGATAGATAGATAGATAGATAGATAGATATGAACTGACTGGAAAAGATAGATAGATAGATAGATAGATAGATAGATAGATAGATAGATAGATAGATAGATATGAACTGACTGGAAAAGATAGATAGATAGATAGATAGATAGATATGAACTGACTGGAAAAGATAGATAGATAGATAGATAGATAGATAGATAGATAGATAGATAATGAATAGACATGATTAGATAGATAGATAGATAGATAGATAGATAGATAGATAGATAGATAGATAGATAGATAGATAGATAGATAGATAGATATTCGATCCCAAAAGACGAAGAAACAGTTTGTATTTATTATGTGCCAAAAAGTTATATCTAAGAAATTTGCTCCCGAAAAATCTTCTAAACTTAAATCCCATAATAAATATTATTGATTATTTATTTCCTAATATATAAATTCCCTGTTTCGGCACGAATGCTATATATTTATATTTGATATTCGGATATTAGAATTAATAATGTATGTTGTTGTTGTTGTTGTTGTTGTTGTTCTTCTTCTTCTTCTTCTTCTTCTTCTTCTTCTTCTTATTATTATTATTATTATTATTATTATTATTATTATTATTATTATTATTCTTCTTCTTCTTCTTCTTCAAGGGACATCAATTTTGGTTGCCTATTTTGCTTACACCATCTTGGATTCACACATGGCGGCACTAATTGGCAAGCTGGTTATTGATACGATCTCGCTACATATAGAAGCAGAGGACTTCAATATGTGGAGGTGTTTCTGGACTGACTGGCTGTAACTCCCACCTGGTGATCGGTGAATAGGTGACGCAAAGGTTTGCACATGTGACATGGTAAAATATACAAATCACTTGAACTTAATATTGGCTAAAGCAGGTTTTCTTTCCCCCTCTTTCCCGAATGGAAAACTTAAACATGTTTTTGAAACATTTCAACTCAAACATGGCGATAAATCTACTAGGGCGTCAGGAGTTAGTGAGATTGAAAATCTGTGATGAAAATACAATATTAAGGAGAGATTAAGGAGAGTGAACAAAAGAAAGTCCATTTCATTTTTTGAAGATCAATAGTTGACTTGAAAGAAAGAAGACGGAAGAGAGTTCCACAATCTAGAGAAGATATTTTCAGCATATAATTGAGTGTAAAATCTAACAATTTCAACTGTAAAACTATGAGACCTATCTGCCAACCTAGTATTGCGCTCAAATTCGTAAAGTCGAGGTTCATAAGAGGAACGCTCACCAGAACAATTATCACTGAAACATTTATAGAAAAGGCGCAATCAAGCTATGTTATCGCGGTAAAAATGACGTGCCAGGTCAGGATTACTAAAATAACAGAATCACCTTTTCTGTGTTATCAAAAATCTATAAACGAAAAGAAGCACCAGACCAGGTGTGGCAGCAGTATTCAATACATGAATGAATGATACACAGAGAAATATGTAATAATGAGTGTGGCGGGAAAAATTATCTCACACAACACAGTAAACCAAAATTCCTCGCGGTTGTCCGAGCAATTGATTTAATATAATCTTCCTGTCACTGAAAAATGCTGGGCTGAGAAGGCACATTAGACATTTGGATGGAAGGCAAAACACAACTAATAAACAGAAGTTTCGTTTTGGATGCATAAAGGTTCACAAGCCATTTGTTGCCCTTGAAGGCCGTTTTTTTTTTAGATCAGCTGCCTATCTGATTTAACATTAAAACAGGGTCAAATTATTAAGGTGCTGTTGATTTCGCGTCTTATTAACACCCTATCACTTTTGCTAATCATAAAGTGAATTCTCGAAACTAATGATCCTGCATTTATCTTCGTTGTTTCACGTTTAATCTTAAATTTATAAATGTCCTTCTAAACACTTTCTCAGAATTTGTTTTGTTTCCATGTTTAAATTTTTGAATTGTTTCAAATATAATTAAAAAAAACATATGAGAGTTCAATCAATTTCCAGAAAATGTAGAACATTAAAATAAAAATTGATAAAATTAAGTTTAATATCTCGTTAATAGTCATCTAATGAGGTTTGATTAATGATATGAATTTCATATTTTTAGACAGCTGTATAAAATGAAATTCTGTTTGGTTTAGCATGTTTTTTTAGTTTCATTTATTAAAATATATTGTAAATATTCACGTTAATTTTTACAACCTGTAAACACAAACACAAAATAATTTTCAAATCTTTCTACAGATTAATTTAATGCTGACTTCTTGTAACTACAACTAATCCAAAATTAACTTTAAAGAGATGTAAAATGTTAAAAAAGAAAACAACTATGGCAACACGATTGACATATTTTGTAATTGGACAGCAAATTTAATTAAATCAAGAAATTTTATTTAATTATTTATTTATCTTTACTGGGTATTAAACGAAAGCTTCTGAGAAAAAAAAACTTGGAAGGAAATAATTAAATTGATTTTATAAAACAGGTTCATTTTGAGGTCATTTCTTTAAAAGGTGATAGGCGGAAACGGTTTAAATAAATAGATATTCTTTTATATTGTGTCCCTACTGGAAGTAAAGTAATATGAATCCCCCCAAAATCAGATCCTTGTAGCTCTTAGACATATTTGTCTTTTTGCCACGCCTATATCTACACGTTCCGCCATCTTTTTAACTTCGATATATCCTGTAAATATTTCTTTTTAACGAATTATATTTTGATTCTTGTTATTTCAGAGAATTTTAAAAATTGGACTTTGAAATATTTTTATAGTTTATTTCTTTTTTATATTAAGAAAAACATTCTGTAAAATTTTAATCATCAAAATTACTCTGGGAAACATATGTTATTTGTTATTTACCTGAAATAAGTCTTAATAATAATTCAAAAAGTTCGTTATGTTAGTGAAGAGACCAATTGGACCATAATAAGATAAGCCTTTTAAAGGTTACACTGCAACCATTATTTCATGTAGGCTCACATGCAATTTATGTCAATATAGCTCCTCCCATATTGACTGAGGATGTGAATTGAGTCAGTGTCTGGTTCCACAGAAGATTTTACCCAGGCGCTTAAAGTCATTGAAGACCGATGGTTGACTACTGGTCCATGGTGAAGGATATTGTCTTCCATTAGGTTTTCTACATACTGCTACGGCACCATAGACCAAGAGAACAAATGCCTTCATGACTCTCCAAATGGAATGCCCTGATAGAACTACAATATTTTGCATTGCCTGTCCATGCACAGCGTAGTCGCTGATATAAAAATGCAACTGAATTAATTAAGGCCTATTTACATCATGTCAGCTTACAGTGAAACCATCACCTTTACATACTAGTATCCCATTGAAAGTATATATATATATATATATATATATATATATATATATATATATATATATATATAAAGAAATATAGTCTTAAAGTGTGCTATATTTATGGGATAAAGTGCTCGATATCAGAGATAGAGCGTGTGTAAATATAAAAGTGGACATGGAAGTCAGCACTTACAGGCGACAATCTGTTTCATGCTAGTGCAATCGTCGCCTGACGATTGCACTAGAATGAAACAGACTGTCGCCTCTAAGTGCTGACTTCCATGTCCACTTTTATATTTATATATATATATATATATATATATATATATATATATATATATATATATATGTGTGTGTTCTGTTGAAGATTATTCTTGGCTCAATGAATTATTATTATTATTATTATATATATATATATATATATATATATATGTATATATATATATATATATATATATATATATATATATATATGTGTGTGTGTGTGTGTGTGTGTGTGTGTGTGTGTGTGTGTGTGTGTGTGTATGCATGTATGTATATATATATAAAAAGAAAGAATAGTAAGATATAAAATCCGGTGTTCTTATAGATATTTTTATTTTTACACAATAGTGCTCAATGTCAATTTACAAAGCATTAATATTATAAATTAATTGATTTAAAATATGGGTTTTTCGCTACACAGTGATAACCATGTTTCAAAAATGGAAGCTAACGCCTTCGAATTTAATTTTGTTATTAAACCAAAGACATTAGTTCCATTTCCTCGTCAAGCGAATTTTGGAGTAACTTATTTTTTTAAATTTACGGTTATTAAAGGCACGGCAAAGATTCATAATTGAGGGTTTCCAAGGATACCGAGAAATCCATTCATCTAGACAAGCGTTGGTAGGGTGTTCAATTTTTTAAATTTTCGTTGTATCAGTTAATAGTTACATTCGAAAGCGGGGTTATGTTTAGGGATGGGTAGGGATGCATTTTTCAACAAATTCTGCTTAATTATCCTTGTAGTCGGATTTACCTCGAAATCTGGTTTGTAGCATTCTTTTTCATATAATTGACCTACTCTGTCACTGATCTTCAGTTTATCAGTGATTTTTCTACTGCTATTATTGATATTCTGAACCATATTTAGGTCACTGTTATTCACTTGTTTGTAGTTCTTACGTAAGTCCTTATTTATTAGATCGTTGTAGTCTTTTTTGGTTGCTTTATAAAAGTTTCCAGTTTTGTCTGACTTTACTAAAATTTTATCTCTTGTGTTAATTTCTTTCACTATGTTATCTAGGTGTTTCTGGAAGTAGCATTTTTTTCCCGGAAATTTATGTTGTTTATCATTTCCAAAAGGTCATTTTCGAAAGCCGACAAACTATGAACAAATGGTGGCGCTTTTTTACTGTTAAAACCGTAAATTTACTTGTTCTTATTTTGTAAGTCATTCCGTTTAAGGAAGAAGTAAGCTTTCAATATATATATATATATATATATATCGTAATTCATCGAGCCCAGAATAATCTTCAACAGAATGCAGAAAGCCGTTTCGTCCTATTTGGAACTTATCCATAGTGCGCATCCACTAGCGAGAATCGAACCCGGACCATTTCTTCGGAACTGTGTTAGTAGCGGCCTATATCGTGTCTAGTTTGTGTCTTCTTCGTCACTGATGTCTGTGGTACAGTTGGTATGACGTTAGCGTTGTATCGAAATTGTCTGGGTTCGATTCTCGGTATTGGATGCGCACTGCTGATGAGTCCCCAAAAAAACGAAACGGCCGTCCAGTGTTTTCTGCATTCTGGGATGAACTACCGTTTATGATTACTCTAATCCCACCCAAAATTTATTGACTATATATATATATATATATATATATATATATATATATATATATATATATATATATATATATATATATATATATATATATATATATATATATATATATATATCTTCTGTAACCCCCTTGCCTTGATCGACCCACTGTCTTTCTCTTTCTCCACATCCTCTCCTTTACCACTCCTATCTGCTCTTACTCCAACCCTTTCATAACCCCTTGCGTGATAGTGGCCTCCAGCCTTGCTTGCGGTGATACGCTTAAAAAAAAAGAAAAATATCAAGTATGTTGTGCAGTTCAATTTACATTACATGAATCATTCATACAAAAAGCAGATAGTGAAGTTAATGATATAAATGGCGAGAATCCATCTTCACAAACAAATTTATTAAGATACATTAAACCCGAACCTGTAGATGAATGTTATGATCCCTGTTTTTAATAAATCCCAGTTTCATAAGGTCTTTTTTACAAGCTTTCGTCTGTTCATACATGCATCATCATGTATGGAAATAGATTTGTTTTTTACATCCAATTAATAACAGGACAACGAAAGATTAGATGTAATCCGAAATATGTTTTTTTTAGAAATGTGTTATTGTTAACGGTAAGAAAAACAGGGATCATAACATTCATCTAGAGGTTCGTATCTTAATAAATTGGTTTGCGAAGATGTATTCTCGCCATTTATATCATTAACTTCACTATCTGCTTTTTGTATGAATGAATCATATAATGTAAATTGAACTGCACCACATACTTGATATTAAAATAACTGATCCGACGTGCAACTTTCGGATAATAACTGTGACATTCCTCTATTTATTGAACAATTTAGTTCATGCCATATTGACTGGAAAACCTACGAGTACAAAAGAATTCTCCTATTACCATATTAGTACAAAAATGCACACACTTAAAATTTAAAAATTCAACCTCAGCGTTGCGACCGCACTCTCCAACATTTCTTACCGTTAACAATAACACATTTCTAAAAAAACTATTTCGGATCACATCTAATCTTTCGTTGGCCCGTTATTATCTGGATGTAAAAAACAAATCTATTTCCATATCTGAGGATGTCTGTATGAACAGACGAAAGTACTTGTATAAAAAGACCTTATGCAACTGGAATTTACTAAAAACAGGGATCATAGCATTCATCTACAGGTTCGTGGGTTTATGTAACTTAATAAATTTGTTTGCGAAGATGTATTCTCGCCATTTATATCATTAACTTCACTGTTAGCTTTTTGTATGAAGGATTCATGTAATTATATATATATATATATATATATATATATATATATATATATATATATATATATATATATATATGTATGCTGGAAGTCGTGGGATTATCGAGTAAGACTCATAACTTGCAAATATTTTAAGGATGATTATATATGTTTTTTCGATAATAAGCAGAAATTATTAATGCTGGCTTTTCTAAATTATTCATTTCGAAATTTGATAAAATGGGACCGAGAGGCAAATACTCATCTACGCCGCCAATATGATGTGTGTAACTATTAATATGATAATCAGCAAACGTTTGAAGGAAATTACATAGAATTCTGGGTGCGTAGGGAGAAGAACGCTACTTTGAGACAACCAAAAGCATGATTTTGATTCATATAGAAATGATTCCATTAGTATTGACAGGTGCCATGAGAGTACACACAAACAAACGCACAAATATGCAACCCGCACGCACACACATAGATAGATAGATAGATAGATAGATAGATAGATAGATAGATATGTATGTATGATTAACATTTGAAAAGAAGTCTGACAAGTGGTGGTGATCACACTTATCCATTGTATAGTATAGCTGTTGAAAAGGATATTACATTATAATTATCTGTCATCAAGGTATAATTATTCTTAGCGGTTCTGAGGAGACTTAATTGCTATGAATGTTTGACCAGAATTTAAATCTTTATTGCATAACTGATCTTCCACACATCTTAAAATTTTATTTTCTTCTTCAGAGTACATTCAAATTTCTGTGGATAATGGTTACTGAATATTTTTTTTTATATCTTGTTTATTAACTCCTCGTTCAATATAAAATAATATTTCATAAAAATTCTATTATTTAAAAAATATCAGTATTTTAAAATTGTTATTAAAACGAAATTTTGTAATTCATAATTAAATCCAAATTGTTTGACACTTTTTCTTACATAAATGGTGCTAAGCAAAGCAGTATTCTACGACATTTTGAAGTGTTAGATTTTGGGGCTTACTAGGTCTGATAAAAAAGTATCGGAACTGTTGTTATGGTAACGGAGCTAAAGTTCCTAGAGTGAAGGCACTTGGGATAAATGAACCTTGAACTATGTCGCTCAGGCATACTAAGTTATAACGTTCTCTCTCTTCCGTTTTGTATACGACTGCTGTGAAAGAGAGACTGTAGAGGAAAACTATTTTAGACCCCGCGTTTCGTCCTACTCATGACTTTAGCAAGGAAAATGTATGCATTTCTTTTGTTGCACGTGTACAACAGCAAGAATATCATTGGTTTTCCAAGACATTTACATTTGACAACATTTATGAATATTCATCAAGTGGCTGAAATGTCAGTTAAAACATATGCAAGACACAAAGTGTCATAATTTAAAGTATGGTAACACAGACGTAAGAAAGTAATATCCAATAAATATATATTTTTTGTAATAAATGGATATAGTTTAAATTGTGTTCGTAGTTAATATTATTAAGTGTTGTTTTTTTATTATTAAGCTTTCCATTTTGTTTAATCTTTTTTTACAGGTGGATGTTGTATTTTCTACTATTATGTTTCGGATGGGGACTTGTATGTTTGTGTGTATGTCTAAATGGGTTCTAATAGAGCATTGGTCAGATAGGTAAGTGTGTGTGTATTAAACATGATTGTTTAGTGTAAAATTACTAAAAATATATAAACTGCGTTTAGAGATTATATGCAAAAGAGGTATTGTCAAATATTTTATGTAAAATTCATAGATATGTGTTATCCAATGAAATAATTTGTACTATTATGTATAGCGAGTAGGCATGGAAGCAATTAAGTCCCAATTTTCAATTTCAGATTGATATTTAATATTTTTTTCAGTAATTATAGCAATTTGCAGTGTCAAGAGATTATTTGCAAGAACTAGAATTTAGTATTATGGCTCGTAAAAAATAACTATCAATGAATGAAAAGAACTATATAATCAAAGAAATTAGCAAAGGAAAGTCTTCGCTTCAAATTTCTAAGGATTTGAAAAGGGATCATCGAACAATCAAGAAAATATGTCAAATGGGAATTCAACCAAGGAAAAAAAGTCTCAGGCTGAATTCAGAAATTTAACAAAGCGAGATCTATCACATATCCGAAGAGAATTAATAAGAAACCCAAATGCGTTAAGTGCGTTCATATTTGAGGCCGCTGGAGCTCCTATGATGTCAAGGGAAACAAATTTACCTCTGCCCGTAACGAGTGTAAGCGTATCCTCGACGATGCCAAGGCACCATTTGCTGCTCGGATGAAGGAATGTATTGCATCCCGCAAATTTGGCTCCAAAGATTATTGGCGCCTCTGCAAGAGCGTTCTGAACAATAACAAACCCTCCATTCCTCCCCTGTTCAATCAGTTTGAGGTCCTGACCACCTCTGCCGACAAGGCCGAATGCTTTGCTCGGAAGTTTTCTTCCAATTCTACGCTAGACTCTTCCGGGGTACCCTTGCCCGATTTCCCTCCCAGAACTGAGGCCCTCCTGGACGGATTGCACATAACCCCGTCGTCGGTATTGGGCATTATTTCTAACTTAGATCACCACAAGGCTACTGGTGGTGACGGGATACCAGCCATTGTCCTGAAGAAATGCGCACCTGAACTGGCGCCTGCCCTCTCTAAATTATACAACCGCTGCCTCAAGGAGTCCTGTTTTCCTGACGGCTGGAAGTCCTCAACCATTGTTCCTGTCTTTAAGAACTCTGGTGACCCCTCCGACCCTTCCAATTACGGTCCTATCAGTCTCCTACCCCTCTTCGGCAAAGTCTTCGAGGCCATTATCAACACCGAAGTGATTAATCATCTGATATCCCATGATCTGCTCTCAGACAAGCAGTATGGTTTCCGCTTTGCCCGATCTACTGCCGATGTGCTTACGGCCATCACTGAATTTGTCTACCAAGCTATCCATAATAACGGTGAAGCTCGTGCCGTGGCCCTTGACATCTCCAAAGCATTTGATAGAGTTTGGCATGCCGGCCTTCTTCGCAAGCTCCAGGGTTATGGTATTACAGGTCGATTGTTTGACCTGATACAATCATTCCTGTCAAACCGGGAATTGAAAGTCGTTCACAGTGGATTCATCTCCAGCTCCTATCCCACTAACGCAGGTGTTCCTCAAGGCTCCATCCTAGGCCATACTCTGTTCCTCATATTTATAAACGACCTTCCTGACGCCATAGACTCCCAAGTCGGAATCTACGCTGACGACACCACAATTTACTCCTGCCTCAAACACAAATCTAGTGATGCTGACAAAGTTAACCTGCCAGCTCAAATTGAAAAGGACCTCCAATCGGTTGGGAACTGCGGCGAGAAATGGATGGTTAACTTTAACGCCTCTAAAACAAAACTGCTCTCTATTAGCCACCACAAGGATCCATTCCTGCATCCCACTAGAATGTCTGAAGACCAACTTCTCGAGAGCTCCTCTCTGTGGCTGCTCGGTCTCACGCTGTCCGCTGATCTGAGATGGAACAAATACATCGAGTCAGTTGCATCATCCACCGCAAGGAAAGTTGGTTCCCTGTGCCGAGCCAGGAAATTTTTCTCCTCGGATTCGATCCTCCAAGTCTATAACTCGACCATTCGCCCTTGCATGGAGTATTGCTGCTATATATGGTCTGGGGCCCCTGCTGTTTGTCTCGGGGTTCTTGATAAGATCCAGAGACGGATAGGCAACGTGATTGGCCCTGATCTGTCATCTCGTCTGCAGTTGCTCTCTCACAGACGCGATGTTGCCTCGCTCTGCCTTTTTTACAAATACTTTCACGGAGCTTCCGAGGAGCTGCTTTCGCTTGTCCCTAGGCCTCGTGAATTTAAACGTCCTACGAGGCTGACATCCCGTTCCCACCCCTACACCGTTGAAACTGTTAAATGTAGACGTCTCTTCTACTCCAATAGCTTCATGTCTCGCGCATCTCGCCTATGGAACTCCCTTCCCTATTACTGTTTCCCTGACAAATACAATCTCCAACGGTTTAAGTGTAGCGTCAATCGACATTTCCAGTTGCCTTGATCTATCCACTTCCCTTCTCCACATCCTTTCATCTTTCATTCCTATCTGCTCTCGCTCCAAATCTTCTGTAACCCCCTTGCCTTGAACGACCCACTGTCTTTCTCTTTCTCCACATCCTCTCCTTTACCACTCCTATCTGCTCTTCCTCCAACCCTTCTATAACCCCTTGTGTGATAGTGGCCTCCAGCCTTGCTTGGTGTGATACGCTTAAAAAAAAATTAAGGAAGTTTGCTGATGTAAAAAATAAAATAAACCCATTTTAACAAAAAAAAACATAAGGAAAGAAGATTTTGTGGGCAAAAAAAACATGAAACTGATTTCAGTAAAGTGCTTTTTACAGACAAATCAAGGATCACCCTCGATGGGCCCGATGGATTGGCTCAAGAATGGGTTTGCAAGCAACATGATTCAAGAACATTTTTAAACGACAACAAGGCGGCGGTGGGATCATGATATGGGCTGGGATTATTGGTAATGAGCTCTTGCGTCCATTTAAACTGAAAGACGAGGTTAAAATGAATTCCAAAATTTATTGTGATTTTCTAGAGCAATATTTCTTTGAATGGCTTGATAACCAGTCTTTAGCCAAGCGTAGATCTATGGTCTTTATGCAAGACAACGCACCAAGTCATGCATCAAAGTTTACTAAATCCTGGTTGAAAGAAAAGGGATTTGTTGAAGATTCTCTTATGGACTGGCCTTCAAATAACTGTGACTTGAATCCCATTGAGAACCTGCGGAGCATCCTCAAGAGAGATATTTATTCTAATGGAAGGCAATTCAACAGCAAGTGCGACCTCTGGGCGATAGTTAAAGTTGCTGGAAACAACTTACCAGCCGCTAAATTTGCAAATCTAACATCAGATGTTGACAATAGGCTGCTAAGAGTTATTGAAAAGAAAGGAGCATTTGTGCAATAAATTTTAGGAGGTTCTTATTACTTTTTGTTAATATATCTTTTATTTTTAAAATAAATATTTTTTAATGTTTTTCCTTTAAGAAATTAACGAATTTGTTCTAAAATCTTTTCATATTATTTTTACCTTCGTGTTACAAGGTATAATAATGTAATAGTATCAAAATAAATAGTTGCAAATAAACTATTGACAGTCACATGAGTCTCTTTTGTTAACTTAGTAAAATTTTTTCCAACCAAAACCAATAGTTTTCTCTATCACTCTATATCTAAGTTAATAATATTGAGTAGAATTTAAACAACATTACAATAGGACTTTTAACATTAAAGATGCAACTGTTTATACCAATTCATAACTTGCATATAATATCTAGACGCAGTTTATGTTTGTTCATTGTCAATGTAATAAATATTCGGACTAGAACCTGTGTATATATAAGAAGTGTAGGCACTGGTATTAACATCGAATGGAGAGAGTCCTTTTCATACTTGAAAGTTTATGTCATGAAGATTGAGTTCCAAGCTGAAACCCTCACTACTCAGTATCGACTTAACCATCTTTTCACGTAACATATAGATAGCCACTTTAAATTTAGTACTTACTAATATTACATACATGTCTAAAAGACACGCATTTCTGTTAGAATATACCTAGAATGCAAAAAGTGATCAATGATACAATAAGGAAAGTCTATGTTTAGTAGTCAAATATGTCATTTGCACCATCTAAACTTTTCTATAGTTTTGTTGTTTCATTCGAGATATCAGTTTGTGATATTTTTTACTGATAAACTAGAATATTGCTGCTCTGTTAACAATCATATTATGGCGTCATTATATTGTAGAAATATTCACATATATATATATATATATATATATATATATATATATATATATAGATAGATAGATAGATAGATAGATAGATAGATAGATAGACAGATAGATAGATATATAACTGTAGACAATTTATTGTTTATTGTGAGAATGCAAGTACGTGTACATAACGTATTTGGCTTAAAGAAGCATATTACGTCAACTTAAGAATAAAACTTGCAGATTAAGACTAAGCCTTTTTCGTTGTCTGTTCTTTTTGCGTTAAGGAATTAACACAATGGACAAAAGGCAAACAGATAGCCATTGCTTATGGATGTTTAATTATATGGGGTAACCACCAATCATAGTAATGTTTGTTATTTTAATGCTCGGAGGCTAAGCTTCTCGCTTCATTGACAGACCGCCTCCATCATGGAAAAGGCATAAAATTGATATTTACTAATTATAATATTCAAGAAAACCGTTAATGTCGTCCACCCATTGAAGATTTCAAATGACAAGAACGACTGCTAGAATAGCAATTTAACTACATTATATGACACCTCAGCTAAATTAAATGCATTATAGTGAGATTAACTTTCTACACTGTGTGTTACAAAATTAGGAATATAGGTATTCAGAGGAGACTGAATCCAGGGCACTAATAATAATGTGCAACAGTAATATTCTAATCAAATTTACCTAGCAAGTCGTACATAAATAAATCACCATAGTGATATTTAATATTCGTAACATAGTCTGCAAGAAGACAATAAATCTTACGCTTCAATAAGCAGAATGAAATTAATACAATAATGGTCACTGAGAATTGTTCTATTTCTATGTGCTGTACTTCTTCAGTAATTGGGTTTTCATGTTATTTTTTATCATTTCATCCCAAATAGGGCAGTAAAACCACTACTACACAAGCTGTTACTGTGTGTGAAAGAATAAACTAAAAGAGAAACATTATTAAAGATTATAAAAGAAAAGTGAGCAAGAAGAAAGTAGATAACGATTGATATTGCATTAGAATTTTTTACTAGAAAGGTTGGAGACCGAAGAGAGCTCCATAAGCGTGAAGTGGGAGGGAAGAAACTATTAGCATGAAACTTACGGTTGCATCAAGCCAATTCTGCTTTAATATTGGTACCATAACGGAAATTCCTCAGAACAATTACGAAGAAAGTATTTATAGAAAAAGGACAGGGAAGCTACATTAGAGCGATAGGAAATTGACTGGAGTCGAGCTGTCAGGTCAGGACCAATACCATTACAGATTCTTCTTTGCATTTTTATCAAGTATCTCTAAATATATATCAGGAGCACCAGACTAAATGTGACAGCAATATTCGAAGCAATGGACAAATGGTAGATTTCTATGTACTGTGTCCGTTCAGGACATGGATGATCATGGCTCTTCAGAACTTTCTAAGCTTTTAGCACAATTTATCTGTATGCTCTCCTACTTCCTGTTCCCTCATCCATTTACATGATCTCTTCGTTTAGGTGACCAATGGAATATTGTGGTAGAGCTGATCATCCGAGGTCCGTAACTTTTCCTTTGTTATTCTTGCTTTAAGCGGCGTTGCGTTGTCATGAAAGAGGGCAATATTTTCTTTTCATCCACTGTGTACGCTGCATATATTAGTACTAACTACACATTGTTCAGAGCCACAAAATCTACAAAACCATAGTGGTCCAAATTCCGATGGTCTACTGCGAAGAAAATTGGTTCATTGCAACGCTAGACAATTTTTCATGCCAGGATCTATCTTACACATTTATAAATCTGTCATTCGTCAATACATTGAAAATAAAAAAATATAATCCGAAGATTATGTAAGTTTTTGTCTCTTTCGCACTGGCGTAAGGTTCCCGGAGCCTGTTCTATAAATATTTTCATGGTAATTGTTCTGATGCAATTTCTAGCTATCCAGTCGAATTTGATCTTCAAAACGTTAAATGCTATGTCAATCGTCATCTTCCACCTTCTTATTTTCTGTTCCTTAATTAACTACTTTCCTTTTTAATAATAATAATAATAATATTTCCCCCATATTCTTTTAATAAAGTTTTTTTTCTCGAATTCTTTCACACGATCTACCGCCCCCCCGATGAAATGATTTAGAAAATAAAGCATATAAAACAAGTATAGCACAATAATGTAGATACTGACTCCAGTCGAGGCCGAGAAAAGGAAAACGGCAGGTGTTGGCTTTTTGCTATATTTAAATGACGTGTTGGTCGAAGAGAAAGTATATTCCTTAAATTTAATACAGTCTACTTACTACAAGATGTGGGGCAGCGAATAAAATCTGAACTGACGTCTATAATAATGGCACTTGAGAGAAAATTTCTATCTACCTACACATGGCAAGTTGTATAGAATAAAGACAGACTATTGATAAGCTAAGCATTGTCTGACAGAAAAAATCATTACTATGCGAAAACCAATGAAGATCGAAAAATATTAATGTCCTAATCTAACTTTCTTGTAATGTACGTAAGTTGTCATACAAATTGTATTATAATATTGATAATAATCGTCTGAGAAAGAAACACTTAACTATATTTAAGTGGCTTGTCGACCGTATTCAATAAACTTAAGATACGCTAACACAAGGCAATAAAATATAAGCACCTAGTGAAGACCAATAAATAATAATGATCTTCGAAAATAATATCTTTATGCCGTCTGGTCATAGGGAAGTTATAAAATTTATAATTATATGGTTAACGCTTTCTGGTGCAAGATAGGGTAGATTGTGAAAACCAAATGTACAAGATTAATGACCTGTGAAAGCAATTTTCTACCTATAATTGTTGTGTCTTGTAAAATGAAAGAGCGATATTAATATAGTGTTGTTGTTTTTTTTACAGACCCAAAGAGCCACTCTAAATAGAGGGTTATAATGCAAGAGGAATAGTCTATAGAGATATGTGGGGAAAACCTGAACAGAATAAGATTGTAATGATCGAGGAAGTATCCTCTTGGGATTTGGTTCCAACTAAACAGCGGTTCGTAAGAAGCTGCTAGAGTAAAAATTACATTTTACCAAGGGAATAAGGCTGGTTTGCTAAAATATACGTTGCATGCTGGGACATGGCTGCGAAGGTTAGAACTGGTGAAATTAAAGAATATGGTTCGTCTTAACATTTTCCCTAGAAACAGTCGATTGCTTCATCCAACACAAGGAAAGTTGGCTCCCTGTGCCGGGCCAGGAAATTCTTCTCCCCTGAATCGATCCTCCAAATTTACAAAGCAACCATCCGCCCTTGCATGGAGTATTGCTGCCATATATGGTCTGGCGCCCCTTCTGTTTGCCTTGGGGTTCTTGATAAGATCCAGTGACGGGTATGCAATGTAATTGGCCCTGATCTGGCTTCTCGTCTACAGTCTCTCTCTCACAGACCCACCGTTGCCTCTCTCTGTCTGTTTTTTTAAATACTTCCATGGTAATTGCTCCGATGAGCTGCTATCGCTGGTTCCCAGACTCCACAAATTCAAGCGTACTACGAGGCCGGTATCCCGTTCCCACCCTTTCACTGTTGAAACTGTTAAATGTAAACGTCTCTTCTACTCCAATAGCTTCATACCTCGCACCTCACGCCTATGGAACTTCCGTCCTCATTCCTGTTTCCCTGATGACTATGATCTCCAACTATTCAAGTGTAACGTCAATCGACATCTCCAGTTGCCTTGATCTATCCTCTATCCTTCTCCACATCCTTTCCTCTAACACTCCTATTTGCTCTCGCTCCAAATCCTCTGTAACCCCTTGCGTGCTAGTGGCTTCCAGTCTTGCCTGGGGTGAAAAGCTTTAAAAAATAGAGATAGAGGAAGCGAGAGGCCTACGTTGTTTCGTCTGTGGAAAAAAGATGACGTGGAGAATCTTTTGAAACTGTAAAGTGAAGACTGGGCAGCTTCTGCTCATATATTACAGCATTTTTCCATCTTCAGCCTCAACTGCTCTTTTACAGGTAGAGGATATTAGGAGGAATCATGTACTTAGTAGAGTGGTATAGGGAACCTACCATTTTTCCAGCATCTTTAGCAGTTGATCATATGTACAAGTTCCACGTGACGCCTGCGTTGAACTTAAGTCCCAAGAGGGGCTCCAGACATGGGGGTCTCCGTACGTGAACAACTGTTCATCGCGAAAACTCATGATGGTGATGGAATAGCAATAGTTTGGTTTTTGAGACAGTTAATGTCAGCAAATCGCCCCCCCCCCAAAAAAAAATCACACACACACACACTGAACTGTTAGTATTTGCTCAGATGAGAGATCAGCTGCAAGGACCTGGTTATCGAGATGTCCGGAGGTGCATCCATCTACCATGGTCATGAGCATAGAGATTTACAAAAGATTTGAGTATCCTCTTAAGCAGAGCATTTATAAAAGTTAGAAAGTGCGATGGATTAAGGGGGACCTTTGGGCACGCCTACGATCCTGACCATAATACGACATAATAAGTGATGATTTTATTCGTAACTCTAATTTTTATCTATGAGCTTTTTGGAAGGTCGACATGAAGCATTTATACGCAGTACTATATTGGTAGCTAGTTATCATCATTGTTTTTTTTAATTGCTAAATGTAACCACAAATTCTACTCTAATTTGTATTTTTCTCACACCTATCGGCCGTGGCAGAATTGTGAGTAGTGTTATCGATAGCTACTCGCAAAATCGGATATCTCAGTTCGATTTCCAATCTATTTCTTTACATTCTCTTACATGCAAATAACTCTGGAAAGTACCAAGCTAAGGGTTAAATAAGACTACTTCTATATTTAAAAAAAATCAATGTTATCTCCAAAAAATTGTTAATAACATATTCATTCACAATCCAAATTATATTTCAACTTTAAATAATCTTCAAATGGTAGATAAGTCGTAAAAAATCAATTAATCAAACAAACAAACTCTCCTATGGAACTTCCGGGGCAGTGGAACAAGAACTGTCTACCTCCGTAAATTAAATAAAGATTTTAGTTCAGTATTCCCTGTAGTTTACTGAGTTCAAAGGTAGTAGTGTACAACTGGCGACACGTTTCAGATATTCAAAAAACCTAGTATCTTTTCTATAAGGCCTTGTGACAGACTAAGTTGAGTTTAGAAAATAAATTCTTATTATGAGCTTGGTGTCTTGATGTCTCGACAGCATGACTTTAAACGAATACTAGATTGGCAGATAGGTCTTATCCTTTTACTGTTGAACTAGCTAGATACATCTCCTATACTAATAGTTTCTTTTCTTACCCGTGGAAGTATCTTCCGATTTCTTACTTCCCTGCCACCTACAAGTTTAAAAAATTTAATGAAATGCCAATAGCCATCTTCAGTCTTCATGATCATGTTCTTTTATTACCCTTCCTACTCACTAA
Organism: Acanthosepion esculentum; assembly: GCA_964036315.1. Lineage (NCBI taxonomy): Eukaryota > Metazoa > Mollusca > Cephalopoda > Sepiida > Sepiidae > Acanthosepion > Acanthosepion esculentum. Next base: position 131,935,454 of record OZ038485.1, read on the forward strand.
AGTCTTCTCCCTGTAACCCCACTTGCGTTTTAGTGACATTACCGCCTTTCTTGAGATAAAATGATTAAACAAGGAGCATTTGCACTGAATCTCCAGCCTGGAAGCATCTCACAAGTTCAGTAACGGTCATGAATAACTTTCAATTAACATCACTTCGGAAATGCACCCAGAATGTGTAATTTGTAGCAATTCTTAACTATTTATTCGCTGTCGCAAATACAACTAACTAAGCTACTATAAAGTTGTACGTTAGAAAACTATTCACAAATAAGAATAAAAATAAAAATAAAGGAATTTATTTTTAGATTCTAGTCCATGAGTTTTTCAATTCCCCGAAATATCAAAGTTCATGGTGGGCGTTTGAAACAAGAATAGAAGCGTTGAGGTAAAAAAAAAAATGAAAAATTATAAAAAAAGAAAAAATGCTTCCCAAAGAAATTATTTACGCCGCCATGCATTGGCCTCCATACTACCCACACCTCATTGTCCCTTGTGACACGAGTAACGTTTTCCGTGGGACAGACCATTTCAGTTGTTTTTGTTCGAAATCTTCAATTCTCTAAAACCTACTGCTGTTATGTCACGGTGACCTGTCAATCAAAATCTGCAGAAATTCCCCAGTGCCTCTGAGATACGTGTGAGCATAAGTGAATTATCATTTTCGCTACAAATTCTCACTGGTGAATATATTTGTTTTCCTTCCTATATTCATCACATCCGGGCTTTTCTTTTTGTTATTGTGAAGCTTGTCTTTTTCTGCTTTTGTACTTTTTCATTGCTCTTCACATTTTTAAGAATTTACGAACATGAGCTATAATCAAGTTTATCTATCGAATGTAAGTTGTCCCAAATCATAATAATATTTATTTATTAACATAGTCTGGCACAAGATTATTGTGTTTAAATAATAATTTCTTTTCACATTTCTATCAAGTAAGAAACTTAGAATAAAAGCCTAATATCTATGTTTTCGTGCCATCAGGGGGTACCAAAAATGCAACACTATCAAAGCTAAAATAAGTTAAATAATGAACAAACATATATATTAAATCATTAAGTCCTCCCCATTCAATTTTGTAAGAGGGAATGTAATGAGTTATAGGGAGAAACATATATAAATCCTGTATTTCTAGAGCTATAATATACATATATATTATGAAATGGACAAAGTCCGACAATTATTTTAAGACATTTTCTGTTCATACGTTCTTTTCATAGATACAAATTTTTAAATGCTCTGTTTATAATAAACAGTATTAACAACGTTTACCGGCCTGAAGGTCCGAGAAATTGTCAGAGAAAACATGCGTCCTCCGACAAGAATCAAACCTGTATCCTATACAGAACCGTCATATACTGAACTTGCTAACCGGAACGCTCCTCTGTGGCTCAATCGGTAAAAGCACGTCAGGCTCTTCTGCTGGAAAAATGGACAGAGAAACCCAATCCGTAATAGCGAAAGCCAGCACATCATTCGATAAACTTAAACATAGGTTATGAAACACCAAAGACGTGTCTATCAGAGTAAAGATCGACATAGACAGATCAGACTTTCTTTCAACCCTTCTCTATGGCGCTGAAATCAACTTGACGCCTTTCACATGCGCTGTCTTCGTGCCATATGTGATATAAAATGGGATGACTGGGTCAAGAATACTGCAATACTGAAGAAATGTAACAGCATCACAGGCACTCAAGCAAAGATACAACTTAGGTGGACTGGTCACGTTGTGAGAATGGACGAGCATAGTCTTCCAAAAAAGGTGCTGGACAACTAACAAACTCCAAGTATTCAGTTGGACGTCCACTCTTACGCTACAAAGACAATTTGAAAAACAAATTGAGATTCTCAACTTTGATCTGAAAACCTTGGAAGCCCAAGTATCAAACCGAAAGTAGTGGGGTAAGACATGTTTCATTAAGTGAAAGGGTTTTGAAGACAGTAGAATGAAGCACTGCGATCAGCTTTGTCAAGCTCTGAAGCAGACACGACATAAAAATCCTGCTTTAACAAATTTCAGCTGTCAGTCTGGCTTTGTCTCCCGCAGCAAGGCTGGGCTAGTATCGCACTTAAGAAAGCACATATGAAATATGTCTTTCTCTTACCCGATTTTCTCCACAATAGCCCCTTCTAGCATGCGTAATTGTAAAACGAAAGGCACACATATTTCAGTAGACGCTCCGTCAATTTTTAGAAAAGCGTGTTTTCGTCTAACGGTCCAAATATTCGAGAAATGCCATTAAAGAAAAATGTGCTCTTCCGACAGGATACGAACGTCCGACCCTCTACTTAGCAGAAGAAATTGTCCTTATATCCGATGTGCTCTTACAGACTGAGCAAAATAAATCGTACTGATCAGGCAATGTTGCATGGTGACTTTTAGCGAAACCCTATTTCATGTGTATATATATATATATATATATATATATATATATATATATATATATATATATATATATATATATATATATATATATATATATATATATATATATATATTTTCCAGGTAAAATGAGAACAAATGAAGTATTATTGCTCTGTCAGTAGCATATTTAATTTATATACATATACATACATATATATATATATCTTATATTTAGTCTATTGTAATTCTATTGGTTAAAGACTCTTCTTCATCTATGAGTAGATTTTCCACTATTCCCTGTAACATAGGAGGTCAATTATTACATAGCATTTCCTTTTATAAAATTATATTAAACTTCTGATAAAATATGGCATTGAATTTTTTCTCTGGGTTCCCTTTATAGCATATTCCCTTAAGACCTGCGTACTTTGTACATTTCTCTCTTTCACTCTCTCTCTCTCTCTATCTCTCTCTCTTTCTCTCTCTCTCTCTCTCTCTCGCACACAGACACAGACACACACACACATATATATATATATATATATATATATATATAGATATATACGAGGGTCATTCAACTTGTGAATTTTTCGGTATAAGGACTTCTAATACAGATAGAAGCTTACTTTTTTCAACGTAGTCTCCCTGCACTGTCACACACTTTTCCCATATGTGCACAAGCTTCCGTATTCCCTCTGCGTACTAAAACTTTGGACTGATGTCTCAGCCAGTCGCTCACAACACTTTTGACTTCATTGTCACTTTTAAACTTGGTGCCTCTCGTGAACGCTTTCAAGGGACCAAACAGGTGAAACAGGTGAAAGTCTGAAGGGGCAAGGTCTGGGCTGTAAGAGGGATGAGGGAGCAGTTCCCAGCCCAGCTCGTTGATGGTCTGCACCGTTTGGACTGCTGTGTGAGGCCTTGCATTGTCATGATGCAAGATGACTCCTTCTGACTGATGACCCCTGCGTTTGTCCCAACAGATAAGCTCAAAGTCCTTGCAATGTCATCCATTGTCACCCTTCTGTCAGACTGAATGAGGTCATTGACTGATTCGATCACCCCAGGAGACCTCACTTCTGTAGGCCTCCCAGGCCTGTCTTCATCCTCAAAACTGCTCCGTACTTCTTTAAACAATTTAGCCCACTTGTAGACATTTATTTGGCTGAAACATGTGGCACCATACACAGTTGACATTCTCCTATGAATTTCAACTGCTTTGCACCGTTCAGCAACCAAAAACTGACCGCTGTTCAATCCTGGAGCATGCTTCTTGGTCGGTCATCTCTGTTAATCGCCAAAACTCTCAAAGTTTTTTTTTAATCTGCAAAAGAAAGTAAATACATGTGAAAAAGAAGTAAAACAAAAAAAATTAGAAAGAGTAAACTTCTATCTGTATTAGAAGTCCTTATACCGAAAAATTCACCTTATTTATTAAATGACCCTCGTATATAGGTAGGTAGTAGGTAGAGTGATATGAATAGATTGGAACAGATAGATAGATAGGAACAGGGAGAGGGAGAGTAATTTGCGAAATTTGATTTGCTTAAAATTATCTTTTGATTATTTAATTATTAAAAAAAAATCTTGTTTGAAAATAGAATCTACGTGCTTTTTTATGTCCGTGTATAAAATATCACATTTTCTGTCCCCAAAATATTATACATGCCTGATATTATATTGCATTAACTTACATCGTACAGTTTTACAATAGTTTAGATATTTAAAAATAGATATTTTCAAAAGTCAATGAAATTTGAAAAACAATTGATCTGATTACCAAACATGAAAAAGCGATTAAACGCTTAACCTTTTCCACATGTAATGCAATTTGCGCTGAAACATTCAGTTCTTTCTTATTTCGGCCTTGTGACAGACTTTGCTATGTTCAGTAAATAGTTATAATAGAAAGTATAAGAAAATAGAAAAGCATTATTTACATTATTCGGACTATTGTCCTCATCTTTGTCGCCTCAAGGACACATGTCACAGTGGAGAAAGGCGTTAGTTAGATCCAGTGACAGGGCCGAAATAGTGTTCAATGCACGACTAAGGCAGTGGAGAACTTTCAGAGGGAAATTAACAGGAGATAATTGACATCCATTAAACATGCCACGTGTAACTAGAACAGTCTACCTCAGTGAGCGAAATAAAGGGTTCAGTTCAACATTCCAACCACCTGAAGAAGGCCGGAGCGTACAACGGCCGAAACGTTGTGATAAACATGGCGACAAAGATGAGGACAACTATAAATAATGTACATAATATCTCATCTCAGAAATATAGATAAATATTAAAGGATTCCACATTAATTGCAGCCACTCTCTATTTTTACAGATTGTATTATTATGGGAGGGAGCTATACGCAATACACGCTAAATATATTTGTTCTTGTGCAGTAATAAAATCTGGATCAGACATAGAGGAATGGTTAGTAACACCCATTTACAAATGAATTGATGGGCATAGTATTTTTTTTTCTTGTACTTATCTCAGTGATCATAATGTATCTATGCGAATGATCAGAATTTTTATGGGTATGTGCCTCCAGCCTCCCCAGATAATCCCATATCACCACAATCAACGGAAAACCATGATGGGGTTTGTTAGCTCAATACCATTAAATATCCCTTCCCTGGACAATAAACTTCCAGTCCAATTATTTAAGTAATAATTGAAAGATCATCAAAATGAATTAACATCCGGTCTGTTAACTGCTATTTGCAGAGTCTTTTTTTTCTTTAATAAGAAAATATAGGAAACAAACAGAGAATACGTAGACGATCTACAATCTTCCCCAATCCATTACTAGTAACAGTTTAGCTTAGTTTGGTTAGAATTTGCCATTAATTCTAATGTAAATGCTATAATTAGGTAGGGATTTGACATGGAACAGCCTTTAAGTGTGTATCTACAGAGTACATCGGGTAATTGATGCCATTCCATTTCCAAGAAATTATTTAAGATTCAATTTAATTCCAATATTTCTAGGTGAGTAATGAGATAAGAAATTGACAAAGGAAATGATAAAGCAAGATTTAATCCTTGCTTTAAATACTGTTCTCAAGAACTTGGAGCGCTTTCGTGTTTCTTTAATAGAAAAGAAACTTTATCCAGGACTAAAATCTATTTTAGCAGAAACGATTGATAGCACTATTCAGACAACGCCAACGTTACATTACATCAAATCTAAACCCCTGTGCAAATTAATTGAAACAACCGTTTTAGTCTCCTTTCTTTCACCATACGGTCAGTTTTAGACCGACTGGAGTGATAGGGTGTAATCGATTCATATTTTTCCCTCAGATTAGTTAATTTGCAGTGGTTAGCAGTAATCTGAGTATTTTCGGGGTGTATGATAAAATTTGTTTGGCCTTGAAAAATATTGTGTCATTGCATCAGATTTTCATCAGGCACAGACACTATTGTCTCGACTGTCGATTAGTTGCTCTACGGCCATTGTCTGCGATGGACGCTACTCGAAGGACGCGTACAAAAATTTGTAACGCTGCACGAACACACAGGCAAGCCTTACCAGTGAGCAAATCAAGGTATCATGGATTGGCCCGGAAATTCTACTGATTTAAATCAAGTCGAGAATCTTTTGGCACTCTTCAAGGAATGACTCCATGGAATGGACAAACTAAATACTAACATGTACACATGGTCAGGTTTCACTGGAAAAATGCGAAAAGAAATTAAATAATAACGGAATTATTCGTTTTGTTTCAATTAATTTGCACGGTGGTGTATGATCTTGTTTAATGCTGTGAGTTGCGTAAAACATGCAATGTCACCTTACTTTTTTAAAAGTATTCTAATTAATGCAGCTACGATGTACTCAACAGAAACTCAGGTTACACAAGAATGGATGGTTTACAGTATGCACGATCATGTACCAATTATCATGTGACCTACAACTTCGCTTGATCTTAACTCTCTTCACTACATCATCTGAAATACAATTGAGAGAGAGAGAGAGAGAGAGAGAGAGAGAGATGTTCATCAATAATGCCCATTATACCAAGAATCTTCTGAAGACCGCAACCGTCAAAACAATATTTTAAATAAACAAAAAACATTTGATTCCGACACCCCAACTCATCTGATCTCCGTGGCAAAGCAGTTGTGGATTCCGCAGGTAGATATTTTGAGTAAACCCTTTATAAAGCTTATAAAGAAAGTATGTATAAATGTTTATGCATCGTTAGATTTTTTTAAATTTTTGCAGAGATATGCTTTTTCTAAAAGCTGCCCTCACTTGACCTATGGTTCCTGTATAAAAAAAATAAGCTTGACTGACTGAGCCTCTAATCTCTGCGTGGATGCAGCAACAACAGACATGATTATACTGCTACCATTTCAGTATTAGGTTTCTTTGATGTCATGGAGTTTCTTTTCCTACGTACAACGGTGTTGTATTCAGAGTTAACATTCAACTAGACTGGTTAGCAACCAAGGATAGAAAATATTGTCTACCCTGTTCAAAGAAGAATGGATTGATAGTGATTTTCCAAGCGTAGCTTAGATATGGCACAAGGCCGAAAGTAGGGAGCACCCAGTGAGCATCGAGCTCACTCCTCAGTCGTGAATGATCTAGCAATCTTCTTAAACATTACACTACGTAGAGGTGGCCAAGAATGGATTGATATATTTTCCAACAGCATTACGGTGATGTGAATTCAGAACACTGACGAAACCTGAACTCTTGTTGCTGATTCGACGCCGTTACTATTCAAGCTACCCGTCCATCCAACTAAGAATTTGTGCTGAAAATGTTGCAGCTCAATCCAGTTCCCTTAAATATTCCCATTTCGTTCACTTTTCTTTCTTTATTTTCGACTGCCTTCTGGATATATCCGAGGATTTTAAACACCATTTATAACAGAGAAGTTGTAGGAATTTTCTTATATCCAGGGGATAATTTCGATTGAACGAAAAATAATTCCTCCTTCAAAAGAAAATTATTGAATATATTATTCTGAATAATAAATGAAATAAGGGAAAAATAAAATCAATCTATGGAGTTTTGAATGAAATTTACAAAATGAATCTATAAAACAGAATAGGTTTAACTATTGAACATTTTTGATTGGACAATATTGTTCTATTCTTTGTTCATTTTTCCTCAAACTGTAGTTCCGTTGATTTCTCCCTAATCAGCCGTAAGGCGTACTTCTTGCGGTCTTTATTACAATTTGAATGCTTAGAAAATATTCAAACTATCTTCCCCTTTGCTGCGCATTTCTTGGATTCAGGAATGTCAAAGGAACCGAATTTTAAGTATGTACACACAATGCCATTTCCAGAAGTAGATACTCACTATAATCGGATCTTTCTTTTATGGGAAGATAGATCCATTTCAATAATGAGAGTTTAACTTGAATGTTTATTCACAATATTTGTAACACTATAAAATATACTAGTTTCTTACGTTGACGGGTTGAAATTAAATCCCGGATGGAAAAATTAGCAGTTAACTCGAATATCCTAGATAACCACATGAATTCTTCTTACTACATTTGTGAGTAAAATAGTAGAGTAGAATGATCTTTGTAGCCTTGCACCAAAACCTGTGTTGGAGGCAACTGGAAAGCAATCAAATATATTTCCCAGGAAATGCTATGGGAATGCTAATGGTAATATTATCCGTTTCCTTGTAAGGAAACATTCGGCATTCATTGACCGAGCAGCAAGTACTACCGTTGGCTGCCATTTATAAAAGATTTCTCTTAAAGCAATTTCTTAAGGAAATATTTCCAGTAGCTGGTATCACTCTTCTATTAATGGAGGTTTCCTTATCTATCTCTTATTTCAATTAGTGTGGAATAAAAAACCTCATTATGTTATTATCTTCGAGTTACATTTTATAACCATTTTTATTGGTACTGCTATTAAACGTCTTCAATTTCTGTGCGTGTTTTTATCTGGTATAGTTTTTTTGTATTTCTGTAGCCTCAGTCGAATAGTTTCGATGAACGGTGATCTTCGCCAAGACCGACAGGCTTCTCTCGTTCAAAGTCATTTCTAACCATTAATCTGAGAAGTCGGTTGTATATAGATGACAGTTTCACTATTTCAGAAATGGTTTGGCGCCTTGCATGATATCATCATGCACAGTTGATATAAATAAAGTTGTGGAGAACCAAAATTGTTTGAATGGTCATATTCATAAGGGTGGGGATATAAGTAGAACTTCTGTGGCTCACTCAGTTATGGCCGGGCAACTGTTTGTATAAAGCATATATGTCAGTGGGTCACATTCGTGCCATACGCCAAATAGTATTGCAAAGCAATCGTTGTGGCACAAAATGTCCTACAGCCAGAAAACTATCATGAATTAAAAAAAAATGACCGAAACGTTGTGATCACAACAGCGATTAGGACAACAATCCACGTGTAAATAGTATGAATAAAAAGACAATATCACAATTAGTTTGAGACAATGATATATGATACTGTCGTTAAATTAAAAATTTAAATCAAAATTCCTAGTGTGTGTACGTTTTACGAATTGTCCTAGAAAACAAATCAAAATTTTATGAACCTGAACTTTTCCACACATACATATCTTTAAAAATGGTCGCCCCTTTAGACATACATAGTTTGATTGTCTCCTACACTGATTGATTCGTTTTATACAGCTTATCAAACCTTTACGGTTAATATAAAGCCAGAAAATATTTTTAGGTTGTAACAATTATTCTTGGGAATTAATATTTTTATACAAGTCCTACGAATTAGCCCATAGCTGGGGTATATGCGCGTGTTCTTATACAATTACTGTTAATTAACCCATAGCAGGAGTACTTGCGCGTAAGTGAATATAGCGAATCCAAGAGCTTATAGCACTTGGCATTCCTAAGCGGTCACCCATCTAGGTACTTATCAGGTTCGACGTTGCTTAACTTCGGTGATCTTGTATTTCAACGTGATGTGGTCGTAAGTATAAATTACTACAGACATTCAAAAAAGTTTAATGAATGTTCATGGACAGACTGTATTTTACGTAAGCACAGAAATTAAATCGATCAGAAGAGTTAATAGCAATCCTAAAGAAATGAAAATTGATCTTTGTAACAGGCCCTACAGTGGCAGGCAAACTTCTGCTCTGAGTGAAGATAAGACTACAAAGGCTGATTCTTATATTACAGCTGACAGAAATATCAATATTGAAAGCGTAACTTTAGAGCAGTGCATTGGCAACGTGTATTTCTATGATACTGAAAGACTCACTGAAAGTGGCTGGTGTGGTTACTATCCAAGAATTTTTGTTTGTTTGACCTCCTGAAGGAGGTACTAAGAGCACCGTAGTTCTTCAGTGATTAAGAGGTGAGAAATTAACGTAGAAAACAGCAAAGAAATCTTGCAAGGGATGAGACTTGATTGGCGTATTCAAACATGAAACATTATCACTTGGAAGGAGAGCTGAACATGAGATATTAATTTCTGATGATTTAGTTTATTTTTTATGATATATCAACCTCGATGTGTTATTTAATGCCAACAATATTTTAGGATAGATTCCTGTGAATAGAATATATATATTCTTTGTAAGAAATCAGTTTGTAGATCAGTTTTCATTGAGGTATGTTTGTAAAGAGAGTCTCTGTCGAGAGTCAAGTCTATTGTTGGTAATGTTTTCTTCAAAAAATGTATTGCTAGAAATATTTTCTACAAGAATTTAACGCTAGCATTTTTACTATAAATATCCATCTTTATACATTTATAGTTATTTCATCCCAGTGTGGGGGTCGACTATTTGTATTCGCGCCGGAAGATTCAATACTTCGTTTCAGAGTGTTTGGGTGTCAAGCTGAGGACAGTGCAGAAGATTCGGAAAGAGTTGGATGAGTCTAATGGTGATTACGATGTTAGAGCAGCTTGGAAAACTCACTTTAATCGTTCTGAATAAGAAAGAAACTCCCAAATCTGTTGGTGAGTGCTTCAGACTCATAATGGAGGCCTACATCAAGTGCTTTGAGGAGGTAGTGCTGCCCTTGGTCAAGAGGGTTGCTGCTGGAAGACCCTATGTCTGACAACAAAAATCTGCACTATGACACACAAGCAGAAGAATTCAGTCCATTTCTGCGACTACGTCACCCCTTACATTTAGCCACCTAACTCCCCAGACTACAACCTCCCCTTGATTATTATGTGTGGGGCGCAGTTGAGCGTGAGACCAACAAAACTCTTTGTAAAAGCAAAGATGAACTGACGGCAAGGATTACGCCAGCATTCACCAACTTAAACAAGGAGACCATCCAGAAGAGTTACAGGTGCTTCCGAAGTCATCTGGTGGCTGTGGTTGAATCTGTCGGGCTACCTACACCTAATTTTCGATACCGCTACTTGGGGACGTTCTCCGGCACTATAAATAATCTACGATAATTATTTTCAGCCTGTTCTTACGTTTTCTGCTCATTCCTCAACATGTAAGCCTCTCGCGGAGAACGCGCTTCCCTTTGGGAAATGCATGAGCAATGCACACACACACACACACACACACACACACACACACACACACACGTATGCACTCATTCAATCACTATACATACTTTGAACCGTTAGGTTTTTACATTCATTTGACACAAACAGATCTTTTTTGTCACTTTAACCCTTTATTCATAAATTAACATTTGCTTGTCCATATATATTGGTTCTTGTCGATCCCTTACATTTATTTATGTGGACTCACATCTCGAGTCTGCCATGTTTGTTGTGGAAATTTCAGGAGACACACGTGATTATATTTCAAAGGCATACACCGGTTCGCAATAAATCCAATTGCGATTTTATTGAATAAATTTACATTTTAATAAGAACATTTTCAAGATTTTATTTTTGCGTAATTTTCGCCACAATTTATCCATCTCACCCTAGATATGTGTGTGAATGTGTGTGTGTATGTGTGTATGTGTGTGAGTGTGTGTGTCTGTGTCTGTGCATGTGTGTGCGTGCGTTTGTGTGTGTGCATGTACATGTGTGTGTGTGCATGTGCGTGTGTGTGTGCATGTGTGTATTATTGACACTATGTATATTCTACTTTCTTTTTGTTAACAAAACCTTCTGACCGCCATGCTCTCCGGCCTTTCTCGGGTGTATATCTGTCTGGGTAACTTACAGTTAATTGTAGATAGAATCCTCTTCTCGCTCCACTGCCGAAGCCTAGTTTTTATTTTTAGTACTGTTTAGTTATCGCTCGTTTTTTTCTACTGAATCCAAATATATACTGCTCGACCCAGGGATGAACTCACAACGGATATATTACAAAATTCACGAACCGACACTTCAATTTACAAGAGCATTGTCCTGTAGAAACGTTGTCATAACAGCAACAAAGATTAGCACAAATATAAATAGTATAAATATTTAAAAAGAAAAGAAAGACTGTTGGTGTGCACCTGACGAGGGATAAGCAATTTGCAAAATACATTCGGTAATGCCATTGTTAATCAGGATACATATTATCTGAATTAAAAAATATCAATTAAGCCCAAAAGAACATGCGTTTCTTTTCCAACTCTCAAGTGTGACAGGACTTTCTTTACAATGGCATTTACAGGGTAAGGCAAACATAAACATCAGTCAGCCTTGGCGATCATGTATCTTTCGATACATGACTGACGAGGCAGATTTTTATCTCGCAGTAGGTTGCCATTTCTTTCTGCGGCAGACCAGTTACCATCCAAGGCTATAGAACCCGGTCTGTCCTGCTATAGCGGGTTTGGGGGGGGAGAAGAAGAGGATTCATAACATTCGCAAAGTTATTAGCACGCAAGTGAATGTAAGGGATTCGACTGTAATTCGAACTCCGAGCCGCTATTCATTACTCCACCGTGCCTCCTAAGGTAAGTATACATTACTGAAAAACAAAAGGCGCGCACACAACGTATTACATTCATTATACAAACACTTCAATAATAACTTAAGAATAACAAGTATATAAATGATAAGCATACCAATAACATCAATTGTTCAAACTGTTTGCCCCAATCATTAACACGCTTCACTTTACATGCAAAACATTTATTATAATTATTTATTAAAAAATTAAAATTTTAATAAATGCATTATAATCAAAATTATGAAAATAAAAAAAAATAATGAATTAAACGAATTCTAATATTAAATCAATCCTAGAACCATTATTTTATGACTAGTAATTATGGTATAATATTTACTGTACACATATTTTGCAGCCCCCTATATATATTACCACCAAGAAAAATTGCAACATATCACGAGATATAACCGCTCTTCTAAATACGTTATTATTATTATTAGAAAAATGTTTATATATATATTACAGACAGAAATAAATACAATATTCACTCTGAGTTAATCGCAATCCCACACACTCATACAGAAAGGTAGGAACTTTAAGTATATTGAAAAAATTCCAGTTAATTTTTAAGAAAATATTATGAATTATACGTCCATAAATGATTGATTGATAAAAAAAAACAAATAATATTTTTCATTAAATTTGGTCGGATCAACTGAAGGTCATACCTCAGGATTTGTATCTGTTTATGCACGTAATTTATTGCAAATAAAGACGGGAGATGTCATCAATGTCTTCAGTGTAGTTTCATTTGACGTGACATTGAAGACAAGGCATATTTCGTAGTTTTAGGGCCAATACGAACGGATATTAAATTTTATACATCGATTCCTATTTACGTCTAGAAAAAAAAAGCAAAATATCCCCCGCTAAACTACTTACAATACGATTTCTTAACTCAACTGTAATGTTCTGGTGAATGGAAAACTTTAAGAGGAAGTGATTTGCGTGGGCAAAGTGGAAGACATATTTGTCAGGGTTATTTTTAAACAGCGAACATTCACGAAATATTATCAAATTTATAGAAAAATATCAATGTTTATCCTGGCTAATAAACATATCAATAAAATAGAAAACATTTTTGTCAATAACGTTTTATATGAGTTTTTCTCTCTCTTAATATATATATATATATATATATATATATATATATATATATATATATATATATATATATATATATATATATATATATATATATATATATATATATATATATATCGAGAGAGAAAGAGAGGGAGGGAGAGAGGAAGGGTGGGAGAGTGAGATGGAAGCACGGTGGAATAGTGAATTGCGCCATGGACTGGGGAATCGTAGAGCCGAGATCGAATTCCAATTGAATTGAATTCATTACAATCACTTAGGAAAGGGATAAATTTATTTCCTCTACACCCCGCTATGGATATATAGTAAGATGGGCTGGGTTCTATAGACATGAGTAGCAACAATTGATCTGAATTTAAACTAGACTGGAGACTTGCTGTCGCACAATATGTGGACGTATATACACGTCACTAGCAGGACAGTCACATACGACATAAACTGAATGAGGTTGTCAGATCTTACATATATATATATATATATATATATATATATATATATATATATATATATATATATATATCAAGTATGTGGTGCAGTTCAATTTACATTACATGATTCATTCATACAAAAACAGATATTGAAATTAATGATATAAATGGCGAGAATACATCTTCGCGAAGATGTATTCTCGCCATTGATATCATTAACTTCAATATCTGTTTTTTGTATGAATGAATCATGTAATATATATATATATATATATATATATATATATATATATATATAAAGTAGGGAAACTTTTTTTATTTAACATAGTTAGATTTTATAAAAGAATTTTATAATCCATACAATATTTGTATATCATCAGATAAATTGGTATATTTATGAAATTAAAAACAATTGAAGCGAAAAAGAATTCGTAGAAAATTATAATACCTATTTAACATTATGTAGCATATCACTTACTCAATTCAACATCAGTCTGTTTCTGTTGATTTTAATAAGTTGAAGGGTTCCGTTGGCATTTAACTCCATTCTTCTTTGCATATTCTGTTGAGATCCAGTATTTTTTCGAAGCTCTTTATTATCTTGAATGTTTAATAAACAACACAACTTTTCTATTGGATTCAAGTCTGGAAACTCTGATGGATATGCGAATGCATTTTCCAATAAGCCATTTTTTTCGTAGATTTCATTGGTTTGGGTTTATTATCTTTTTGGACAAGCCGTTCATTCGTTGAAAATGTGCCCCCGACAGGAATCGAACCTGTATCTCATACAGAAACTGTCCTCTGACATGACGTGCTGTTAACCATTTAGCCACAGACAACTTCAGACCAACTGCCGGTTCATTATGGGATACAGATTCGATTCTTGTCGGGCAACGCATATTTTCTACGAAATTTCTCGAACATTCAGGTCGATAAATGTAATTAATACTGTTTAATTAAAACAGAGACTACTCAGATACGTTGTATAAATAGAAATTATATATGAAAAGAAAATATATTAAAATATTTGTTGGATTTAATCCATTTCATTTATATATCTATCTATCTATCTATCTATCTATATCTATATCTATCTATCTATCTATATATATATATATATATATATATATATATATATATATATATATATATATATATATATATATATATATATATATATATATATATTGAAGTCTGTACGGCTGAATAATTTAGACATATTATGTCTATTTACTTTTATTTTACTCCACTCATATTCCCGGATCAACTTCTTTATGTTGTATTTAAACTGATCGAGGAACATGCCATAGTATTTCTTTTTATTTTCCCATGTACATTCACTCTCATCCAAGATCATCTTCAGGGATGAATTGCTAGTTATCATTTTTTGCATGCGCATGAACGCGCTCTGTTAATTTTAAAAAAATACCGTTATGTAAAGGAGTTGATTTATATTGTAAAAATCTTTTTTTGAAATGTTTTTTGAAATTTACAATTTAAGTGTTTTAAAACACTGTTATAATTGTTTTTTTTTGTTGTTTTCAAAAATTACAATTTAGATATTTTAAAACATTTCAGTTATTGACATTTTAAAACTTTGTTTCTATGCTCACGATCAATTTTATTTAGTGTTGGTTGTAATGTTTTTATTTTTGTCATGGAGTATACTTGTATTGTTGATTAATATTTCACTAAAACGTGAATGTCGACAGGAATGTTCCTTTAAATTTTGTTCAATCGAGCTTAAATCTGACATATGTAGTGTAAGTCAACGCGATACATTTTTGTGGTATAAACAAAATATATATTTACTTTTTTGACAGAGAAACAATCACCCAAATGGCACTTAAAATTTTATATACAATTTTGGTCTTAGGGTCATTGCGGATGATTATTTGGTTGTATTAAATTTAGTATAGTTTTAATATTTAATTAATTTTAATTTTTACTGGTTTTGGTGGGGGGATATATTAGTAGCTACCATATTTTTTAAGATTTTCTCAACTTATTTGTAGATGGAATATCTTTGGTTGTGGTTGATATGTTTAGGGTTTCAATTAGAAACTCTTTCTTGAAGATTCTCCACGAACTGGACGAGCAAATCCTGTCAGCATTTAACTTCAATAAACATAAGTGGAGGGGAATCCTCTGCAAAATACAAGGAAAACACTTCAATTTCACTGGGTTTCGCATAATCACACTGCTTCTCAGTTTAATGACAGGTTTGCCTTCTGCATGTTATTACAGATGAAACTTGCTACCGAACATATTTCGGGTCGAAGTATCAACAGCAATAGAAAATAGGTTTTCTATAATCAGATCCAATGTAAACGACATTGAAAAAGAGGTATTCATCCTCCAAAAAAACACTACACAAGAAAAATGTAATGCTATCTATTAAGTTGTATATGAAGGGCGTTTCATATCATAAACCTAAAGTACTAAACGAAAAGGAAACATTTAATCTGGACAAGGCCTGTCGTCAATTGAAAGCTTAAAACCCACCCATAACTGGTTAATAGTAAATACATGTTACTCTTACCTGGTTATGAAAGACCACAAACCACCTATGTCACTCAGTAAAAGAATTAGCACTAAATATAGGCTCATCCTCCTCGCCCTCCTGGCCGCCATCCATCTATTATCATTCCAGTTTGTTAGAACGTATTTAAAGACAAAGAAGGTTCAAACAGAATTTAATTATTTCTTTGTATCGAATCCTGGAATATTTAATATTCGTAAATGTTTATACTGGGTGGTAATATTTAAACGTATTCAGTATGCCGTGATCTGTGCTCCCGAGCTTGTGCCTGTTCTCTTTATAATAAATGCTTCGCTGCCTCTTCATTTCCTGTCTGCTAGAGATAAGCATCTGTTTTTCCAGTTTTTAAGAACTCTGGTGAGCCGTTGAATCCTTCGAAGTGTCGACTTGTAGGGCCTCTACAGGTTTGGGAGCAACTCCTAGAGGTTCTAATCAATTCTGAATTGGTTCATCATCTCTCATCACTGTGTCTTTTCTCAGACAACCAATATGGCTTTCTTTTCTCCAGGTCAACTGCTGATGTACTGAAAATATTCGCGGAAACAGTTTATCATGGTCTAGATAAAAACGGTGAATCCTGGGCTGTTTCCTTGGATATCTCGAAAGCCTTTGATAGGGGGTCTGTCACTCAGATCTCCTCTACAAGCTGAAAAGTTTCAGTAGCTCCGTGCACTCTTTTACTGATCTGAAATCGTGAAATGAGAGTTATCTTGAGCGGCCACTCATCTATATCCCTTCGAACTATATCAGGTGATCCCCAGGGCTCCATCCTCGTTCCTACTTTATTTTTAACTTTTATTAATGACATTCCTGATGGCATCAACTCGCAACGTTAATCAATTAGTTAGTACTAAGTTAGGCCATAAATTCCTTCAATTAGTTAATAAACATTTTCCTAAAACCAACCGACTTAGTAAAATATTTAACAGAAACCCATTAAAAGTAAGTTAGAGTTGCATCAATCATCTTGTGAAGATCATATATTTACACAATGACAACATTTTTAAACAATTTAATATACTTGATCATAATAAAAGTTTCAAGGGAAATATGGTTACTGATATTGGCCAGTGTAATTGTAGGAACTCTGCCGAATGCCCATTGCTAAAGAAATGTTCAAATAAATCTCTTGTTTATCTTTGTACTAGCTCTACAACAGAGAATGTGCTGGTTGAAAAATTCTATATTGGTAATAGTCAGAATTTTTTCAAGACAATCTGGTATCAACATATATTGTGCTTTACTAATAATACGTATAGAAATAATACATCACTTTCTAAATATTTTTCAGTTTGAATGGCGATATTAAAACCCATAAGGTGGAATAGGAAATTTTAAAAATGGCAAGGACATGTAGATTCTGAAACTCTACTCTGTTCATTCTCATCATGTTTCTTGCGTTTTGCTCGACTTTCTATATGTACAGATCAGTGATGCATTGTGGGTAGCCTATTGCATTGTGGGTACTTTATTCTTTATTCTATCGGTTCTTTTGGTGGGTGTGGTTTGTTTATTATTTACTTAGTTTATTTATTTATTTTTTGGATTAATTTATTTCACTTGTTTTTGTTTATTTTATATATTTATTTTAACACATGATACTTAAGTTTCTAACATATATATATATATATATATATATATATATATATATATATATATATATATATATATATATATATATTAAAAAGAAGAGAGGTACCGCAAACATTTTTGGTTGTGATGTGGATTTTTAAAAAAATATTATCCTTTATTTTTCATAATTTTACAACACGTGTTTTTGGTCTCGCGACCGTCTTCAGGTAAAGCGTGGAGATTTCCACATATTATTAAAATAATTAATTTTTTCTTTATGTTTTTCAATGTTAAATATTCTCGATACGAGACATTCTCTGTTTTTGTGATGGTAATCCGAATGTCTTTCTAGAAAATAAAAAAAATATGAATAACTATATAAATAAATAAATATATATATATATGTGTGTGTGTGTGTGTGTGTGTTTGTGTGTGTGCTTGTATGTGTGTGTGATTTAATTTTCATGAGAATCCGAACGATTGTAAATATATAAGAAAAACCGCTACTTTTACCAGTTTCACCAAGAATACAACGTCATCATAAAAAGAATTTTATTTAAAAAGAATAAAATCTACTAAACATGATTGAACCAGTTGACTGCCTCGTTTTAGAAATTAAATTTTAAATATCAACGCATTTCTTGTTTTAGGTACGATCAACTGTCGGATATAGTTCGTCTTGAGAAACTACAAGAGAAGTCATTTGATGAAATTGTTATAGTCGTATAATTGCCAGTGTCACTAAGCACAGAATAGAAAATAATTATGCGTCAAGACACGTTAGATCATTGCAAACGGCAGTGCAGATCGCAATGATCTTTACTCCTGACGAGGATAATAAATTATCCTAAATTTTGTATTAGCAAAAAATACTGGAAATTGTCATTTAAGATCACCCGACAAACACAGTGTAAACTGTGTCCAATGTAAGTATGACGTAACACCTGGTTTCAAGAAATGCTAAGATGTTTGTAGATGATAAAAAGCCAATTAAGACTCACCAAGAAGTAGATAGATTAGTAAACAATCATTAAATGGTTCAGTAAAAATACAGTTTTACATAAAAAAAGAAAAGAGGTTCACAGATGATATTCGTGACCTAATGAGAAAGTCACAACAGACAATGGCAAGGAATTACACACAATATAGGCTGTTAAATATCGAACTATTGCAAAAGTTAGTGCCCGATTTTAATTGTTAATTTAAAATGACCGCAGTTTGATATAGGTGCTTGTTATCGTGCCGCTGTCTGGTGTGTTCTAGATTAAAAACAAAAACAAAAAAAAAACTCGTTCATATGCGAGTCAGACATTCCCGAATATTAATATTTTGTCTAAAAAATGAATAACTTAAAGATGGAGGATCAAAATTTGCGCGCCTTTGGTAAGAAGATAAACTATGTCCAACAGAAATGCCTCTAATCAAGAGGTTTTGAGGTGCGTGGAACCACATCATAATTGCTGGTGTTCCTAGGTCCACCCTAAAAACAGGATTTAATACCAGAAATACATTTGTATAAAAATTATTACCAGCAATAAATTTTTGAAGAAAAAATTATTACCAACAATACATTGTTACCAGGAATATATTTTTGAAGAAAAGAATTACCAGCAATGCATTTTGAAGAAAAAAACAATTACCAGCAATACATTAAAAAAAACATATTAGCACCAATACTTTCTTTTGAAAAAAAATATTACCAGAAATAAAAACATCTTGTCGGCGTTAAATAACCCATTGAGGTTGATAGGTCGTAAAACAAAACAAAGCAAAATGAAAAAACAATGAGAATTTGCACATTGGCCATATTATGGTATACGGATTTAGAAAAGGAATAAGCGTCAGATTTGCGACAAGTGACATTCAAAACGTTTATTTGGATAGCGTTTCACCTCTTCGGATGCTCAAAAGTAGTTTGGCAGATTTCGACCAAGTGATTTTAACCTAAATGATCAACCACACTTCGGGGAAAATTTCGACATCAATGAAGACGCTTTGCTTTCCAATATGGCGAATAAATCGAACATTTCGACGAAAGAGTTTACTGAGACTCTGATATCTCAGCTGCCTCTCGCTATTTGATGAGACTTGTGTTCAAATCAGATGGGCGATTTTGACAAATCAAAAAGCTGTCAATTTCCACCACGACAATACAAGACCGTATGCTGCAAAACGGACCTTGCAGTAGTTTAAAATTTTGAAATAGGGAACCCTCCAGTACGCAGAGTATTCGCCTGACTTGCCTCCTTTGGATTTTCATTTGTTCCGGTCTCTACAGTACAAATCATATGACAAAAAATTTGATTCGTTTTAATCTGTCGAAAATGACCTCACTAAACTGGTATCGATCACTTCAAGTACGAACGAATTCAGATTATGTAGTTGACATTCTGTTTTGTATTTTTGTATAAAATTTTGTTTTTAATTTTCTAATCAAACACGAGGTTTTGAAAAAGATCAACGAGATTTATGTAGAAATAAACAAACTACCTACAGGCATAAAATGATGAAAGAAATAACAAAACAGCGAACATGGTTATGGACGGGATTCATTTAATATAAAAAGGGAACGCTTATAAAAGAAAAAGAAAGAAAGTACAATAAACGGAACGAGTACATAAAAGAACACTCTTCTAGGATTATAGGTCAGCTAAATCGGCAATATTCAATAACATGGCCAGGCATATAAAGTCATTGGCACTGCCCTAAATAGACAGAAACAAAGCAAAACTAGATAGATGCTCCCCACCTTAAACGATTTCAGGATCAATATTATTACCTAAATAAAAGTTAAGTGCCCCTGTTAATTATCTTCAGCTCCTTGATAAATTCCAAAGAAGAATCAGCAATATTATTGGTCCTAATCTGGCGGCTCGGCTTCAGTCACTTACCTACCGCCGTAACGTTGCCTCTCTAAAAATACTTTCATGGTAATTGTTTTGATGGGCTCTTCGCTATGGTACCTGGACTTTTTGAATTTGAGCGAAATACCAAACTGACGTCGAGGTCTCATCAATATAATGTTGAGCTGGGTTCATATAAACGTAAGTTCTATACAAGCAGTTTCTTTTCTCTCACTTTTCGCTTGTGGAACTCCCTTCCTGCTCCAGGCTTTCCAGTCACCTTTATTTTGCAAAAACTTAAACGGAATGTCAATCGCTATCGACTGTCCTCTTGATTACTCATTTCTCTTCCTGCCAACTACGAATGTTTCTGATCCTAGTTTTTCCACACTCTCTAAACTTTTGTGTTTTAGTGGCTTCAGGTGCTATTAAAAACGTATATGACAACGGTGAAATACTAGAAGACTTCAGTAAATCTATCTTAGCGATGAAAAATAAATTAGGCGAGCTAACTCTATTAAACAGTTACACTCATGAGCTACATAACTATAATGAGGGTTCTAACAAACAGAAGTAAACGTAGAATCACAACGAATATTGAGCAAAACACTGTGGCTTTACCGAAATCCTTAGAAAAAATAAAATGTTTCTGATAAGAACGCATTACAGATAACTAATAAATGATATCTATATTTTAATAGATTGAAAAAAGCATTCGACAGAGTGCAACAGAGGGAATCGCCCACATCCTGAAGGCAAACGGAAGATAAAATATAGGACACTGTTCAATGAATAATTGAATAAGGAAAAAAATGTGGAATTTGGTTAAAATCTTATTTTTATAACGAAATAGTTAAAGTAAAAATTAGGCGTTCGGTCGCTTTCCATGAATCATGTTTTGCTTGGATAATGTAAATTTTGTTCTTGTGAAATAAAATTATTTTTCTTATGGTGCCTGATCATTGGTGAAAGATGGCAATGTGAAAATACCGATTTTTTGGTGCCTTTTACAAACCTGATGATTGAAAAATGTCATAAAACAATTTCTGACTTTAGATCTCTCGCTGGAACCCAGAAAGAAATGTGTATATAACAGAACTTGAAGAAAAAATTATAATGTAAATATCAGCAGTATATAAATAACAGTGATCTTTAGATAAAACTTTCCAATTTAGAATCAGTTGTGATTCTGAGAATACCATGGACTGAACATGTAAGCAGTAGGGAAGTTTTACATAAAATGGAATCAAAAAGGATAATTATACTTAACACCAGAACGAAACAGTTGCAATTTCTAGGACACATAATGATGATGGTTGGATTAAAAAATTTGTCACCAATCCAGAACGTTTCAACGTTACAACTGGACTCGATTAATATGCTACAATATATCAATTCTTAGACTATTCTCGAACTTGATACAGCTCTGATAATTCATTAGGACTGTATTGTCTTACATCGAAAATATATCTCCCAACTTAAACCCACATTGGATCAGCCGTCAATGCTCAACACGTAGTGTCAAAGAAGCCTGAAGACTTCGCTGTGGAATATAGCGTACCAACCCACAACTCGCTTTTTTTACGTGACGGATTCTGACTGTAAGTTTTATTATGAGATTGAGTTGCTAGTCCATTGCCCAGTCTGTTTTGAATTTGTAGTTGTGCTTCTACACTGAATGTAAACCAATGCTAGATTACATAGTCAGCCTTATTATTAAACACTATCTGGGGATGGGGAAAGATTGATTTAAATATTTTAAATGATATTTATGTAAAACGAATGCAATGACCTTGACTTGAATTTGAACTCCTCACGCTAATTCTCCTTTCTTCACCTATAACCGCTACCCTACAAGCGCATTTAATTTTGCGCATCACTCGACAAAAATGACGTTTCCCATAGATGCTAAGATGCTTTCCTACAAGAGATATACAACGCACAGGGCTTCATTAAGTCCTAAGTTAGCAAAGACAAGAGAAAAAAAAAGCAAGTTTTGTTTGAGTTGAACCAATTAAATCATTGGTGACTCGAATAAGAACGCGGCAAATATTTCTGATTTTATTTGGCTTTAATAGAATTAAACGGATGTCCCCATTGTCAAATTTGCTGCCATAGGAGACCCTACTCACTTTGTTGATATACCGTAATTGCTGTCATTAAAAACTAAAAGAAATGTAAAATGTCGATATTTCAATATATGACAAAAAACTAGAGTAAGAGTATGCCGAATTTAACTATTTATTTGACACAATTCAAAACAATTTCTTAATATTTATTTCTCTTCTAAGATTTATTTATTTCATGGCCGATATAGTTATATAAGCGACACAATTTCTAAAGGTAATATTATGGGATAGATTCTTAGATGTTGAATTGAATAACATTTAACGTTCATCCGTGTCTGTTCGGTGTCCCAGTTCAAAATAAATGGTGCGGAGAAATACCTCCCAGAAAGACCTCTCGCATAATGGTAATATATTAACTTAAGACACCATTGCCATTGTATTACCATTATGTGGGATGTATTTATGTGAGCTATATGTGGAATGTATTTCTGCCGCACCTTGTATATTACAATGTTTTAATTGATTAACTATTTATTTTACGTGTCTATTTAATATTTCACAGCATATAAGACCCACGAGTATATAAGACAGTTTTATTCCCATTTAACAGGGGGCATTGAGAACTTTTTTTAAATAAATCGATTATTACTCTAAATTCATCAATGTTCACACTTTGACGTATTGCAACCTACTTTATTTTCTTGAATTTATATATTTCCTATGAAATATTTTTGTGACTTGCGATTCATGCGTTAGGCATTCATTAGAGTAAAATGGTGTTTACGTTGATGCGACTGCACATGCGCACGAAAGAGAAAGGACGCTGAGAATTCTAAACTTAATTTATTTTTAATCATTGGACCATGGTTAGACTGAATTCATGTCCAGGTTCTTACTATATTTCACCTTTCTTGGTAACTATGCTATTATCAACATTTTGGATATTTGATAACGGAAAAAAATCAAAAGAAACTGAATATATGCAATCTTAGAACATTTCCTTATTTTAATGCCGATTCATAAACTCCGTTGTTTAACACGCATGTTCGGAATCTACAAGCACCCGGTTAGAGATATATTGGTGTTTAAATATTTATGTGCTAGATGAGTTGGGTGGATTGGATTCTGTAATTATTATTATTATCTTATCATCTTATTATATCATCCGCAAATTACAATGAGAATTCTTCAATCAGTTAGATTGGATGGAACATAATAGGCTTTGCATATCCAATGTCTGGCTACTGATATTACAGTAGATGTTCAGAAAATCTAAAAAGCAACCATATTATTTAGAGCGAGAACTTCTATGGTTTCATCATGTTTCGCCAGCAGATGTTTTCCTTTAAATCTAAGAACAGATCTCAGATTTGATTTTATCAAATACGTTGTTTTGTTTAGTGACACATCAAGGCCTATGGGTTGTTAAATGCCGAAAATCTAAATATTATTTATGCTATTTTTACTTTATTGATAATAATGCTTCAGTGATACAAGTCTTGCTAATTATCCAATAGCTTGTAGGAGAAAAGGTAAAATCATATATTTACTATGCGTAAGGTATTATAACAGTCATATAATAGCCGAGTTCAAACTGAGATTGTAACTCGCTCCCTTTTTAACAATTATGAGCTATTATCCATTACACCACCCCCTTATAACACCTGGTATTCCCAAACGGTTACCCATATAGGTGCTGAATAGGTTCGAGGTTATTTAAATTCGGGGATCATTGGTTGGTTATCTGATTTTGTTTAGCGTCACATCAACCTCTATGCTTCATTTAATGCCGAAATCTAAATACTTTGAAAACATTTTATGGCTTCAAATAAATAGATTCTGAACGCAATTGTATTCATTTAACTGCTGATACAATGTATTGTGTCGTTTTGCTATAGAATGCATTCTTGGTAATTTTACTACAAACTATATTGCAGGTAAGTGTGCTATAAATATGTATTGCTGGAAGTTTTTAATGAAAAGATGTAATGCTCGTATTTTGTTTTACTAAAAAAAATGTATTTTCATAGTTTTTTGTTTGAGGGTTCACTATTTGTCCAGAGCTGGGACACTAACAGGTGCTACCACCCCGGGTCAAATTGGACATAGGCAAAACAGCAAGATGTGGTTCCACACTCCTCAAAACATCCAACCTCCTCATTAGAGGCCTTGCTGCCAAGGTAAAACAGCAAGATGTGGTTCCACACTCCTCAAAACATCCAACCTCCTCATCATAGGCCTTGCTGCCAAGTGTAGTTTATCGTTATACCCAGGATTATGGGTGATGGAAGCAGAACCGTTGTTTCATCTGAATGTGACCGTGATCCAATAATGTGCATAAGCCCGCATCTGTCCGTGTGCGTGTGTATGTGTGTGTGTGCGTGCGCGTGTGTGTGTGTATGTGCCTGTGTGTATGTGTGTGTCTGTGTGTCTTTGTTTATGTGTGTGTTTCATTGAATATGACGGACAAGAAATGATTTTTGAACGATATTTATTCAGTTTTGTTGTGTCCTTAAAATTCTTCTTTTTTGAATACTGCGTGTGTGAAGGAATTATGCATAATGTTTACTTGTCCCGAGCGCTTTAAGCAAATTATTTAACCGTTTTCAAGGGCTTATTTTTCTAGTAACAAAGACTGTTTTGATTTTTATATTTTTGTTGTATGAGAGTAAAATGTCTGTCTACACAGATTTTTCTCATAGTTGAAGACAGTAAATTCACGAGAGAAAATACTTGTAGACAACAAAAACATATAAAGACCATCCAGTTTTATAAACAAAAAAATGTTTGAAAACGTTAGACGGACATCTAAGCCAACGTGACTTCTTGTATGTGGAAATTAAAGATAAATCTAATATACTAAGAAATTACTACGCTTTTCACAAGAGTATGAAGACGTTAGAAGCACATCTAGTAAAAAGTAGCAAACCCACTCTCGAAAGAAAGAAGCCAAGGTGTATTTTTTGGATGTGGAAACCAATGAAAAGCTCTAATAAGCATGAAATTACTACGGCTTTCAAAAAAGTCGGATGATGTTAGACGCATATCTAATAAAAAAAATAAGCAGTCTAAATAGAAAGAATCCAAGGTGACATCTTTGCATTTGTAAACTAAAGAAAAACTAAATGAATTCACGTCACCATTCACAAAAGTTTGAACTTGTTAGACGTGGATCTAATAAAAAGAAACAGATCCACTCTAAATAGGAAGTAACTAAAGTGTTTTTTGTGTGTGAAATATAAAGAAAACTCTAATAACCATGAAATTACTACGACAGTCAAACCTATCTTTCCTAATCTTTCAGTTTAACATGACTGACGGCAATTTATTATTTCCCAGAGATCTTTATTGTTGAATGAATGTTGTTTACTATTCTCATATAGAACTCATTTAATGATAGGTTCCACATTTTCTACTGCTTTAATGTCTGGTGTGGCTGGCATTCAAATAATTTGTGCCTTTGAAATCTTTTTGGTAAGTAAGCATTGCCGTCTGAAAGGGACATTGTCTTGCATTAATAAACATTTTAGCCTAAAAATTCTTCGTTGTGATCTGTAAAACTAATAAACGCTTCGTATTAATGCCTAAGGTAATTTCTCAAAGAGTCCTATCATATTTACTGGCTAAGATATTAGCACATATAATTACATTATATGACCCCTGTTTCCTTCAAAGGCGTCTTGCTGAACTATTTACATGAAGCCGACAATCGAAAGTTTTATCCAATGTTCCGTTATATTTTTCATTATAAAATACTGTTCGGAAATCTTTACGTAATTCTGTACTAAAATTTGTACATCGCTCTTAATGGTACTTACTTAAGAGAATAAGTCTGAAGACTTCTCTCCCACCCTCTCTACCTCTCTCTCCCTCTCTCCCCCTCTCTCTCTCTCTCTTTATATATATATATATATATATATATTTCACACACACACACACACACACA